>JAKOGI010000476.1:12500-52500 GCA_029747015.1 Carnegiea gigantea | reverse complement strand
TAATAACCATCAAAGACAGTATTGCCATTAAGCTTTTTATAATTGATCACCATTCTTTCTTTTCCTCTTTTTTCTTCTGCATGATTTCTTACCATAAAAGCATGACTGATGTGAGGACTCTTGCTATTTCTGATTAATCCTTTATCCAGAAGTTCATTAATTTGTTAATCAAATTCTTGGATATCCTAGTTTGTATACACCATTTGTTTAACTCGAATAATAGTGTTGGGATTTAACAAAGTAATTTTTGCAAAGGTCTTCTATTTATCCCAAAACTTTAGTGGATTATTGGTGTAGAGTTTTTTGCATAATTTTTCTTATTGTTCGACTATCTGCTCTTTAATAGATAACTCGAGTAATGAAATTGTTAATGCTACCTTTCGTTGTGCTAACATTACCTTCTCACCACACTGGCTGCATGTAAATTCAATTTTCTGATGAGTGTAAGCTTTACTTAATTTTTCAATAAGAACTGAGTGACCATTAATTGTGAATATTATCTGGTTTATGGTCTGTGTGTATGAAGAATAGAATCTTTAAAAATTATTTCCAATAATCATATCATGCGAGGGTTGATCAGTAGCCCATAGAACTGGTATAATGCAATGAACTCCTCCTAATTCTATGGACAACCCTTCTCTTGCTTCATTGTGACTTATGATGCTATTATCTGCTATCCTCACTTGTAAAGAATTTTTAGCTATTTTTCACATAAACTCTAGAAATAATGATCTTTTCCCAAAGCATATAGAACAACGACTATCTATGTAGGCACACAACTAATATTTATTATATCTCTCTAAGCATATATTTATTGGGATATAAATGCTATTAGGATTTGTGTTGGTGACTTCATGCATATCTCCATAGTCATATTTTTTACTAATTCATCTTCATAATAGTTCTTGTTTTGTACCCAATGACTTTTCTTTCTAGGCTCACACTCCAGTCTACACTATGTCTTATAGGTTCAAAACTCATTCTACTTATTTCATTGGTCATACTCATTGTATCATCTTCTTTCATCTCTTCTTTAGCTAATGAAGATCCTTCTCCACAGTCTGATCCAGCACTCGTGCTTCTTAATAATTGAGGTTTAATGGCAATTTTACTACTCTCATCAATTTTTATCACATTTTTCTTATTGATTTTTGTAGGATTGACAAAGTTAGATATCCATGAACGATCAATCTTTACTACTTGTGGATTTGATTTAATTCTCTGGATCTTTTGCAAAGGGGCAAGGTTTTCAAATTTTTCTACCTCTATCATGGTGACCTTAGTCTTGGATCTATAGCATTATCTAATTTGTAGATAATTTTGCATAATATCCTTAATGGATATCCTCCTCTTTTCATGTCCATTTTGATTGTTTTTATCTTAAGGGATAGGAAGTTTTTAGTAAACTCATTATTTAGACTCACATAATATCCAGGTCTACAATTAAACCTACCGATCCATTACATAAATTAGTCTTTATCCCTGTGATAATTTGATTATTGAACTTGGTATGTCTAATATCACAAAGCAAAGCATAGAGATCAATATCTTTACCATAATATTGTAATGGAATGATTTGAACTTGGACACCTCCAACATGGATATATCTATACCTTCTATCTTTGTTATGCTTAAGGATGTTTTCCGAATTAATGAGATTAACTTCTTCCATTTCATACTCACAATCTTTGATTTCTAGATCTTCTTCCATCATCTCATATACATATTCGCTTTTTAATTGAAAGATGAACTTTTTATAGATCATATCTTTTTGAATTATGGGAAGAATCCAATCTCGTTTGACTTCTTCATTATCATTGTCTATAACAACCTCTTCTCCTTGAAGATCACCAAGATTGATTGACCTACTTTTCATCATATGACTTGTTTCTTCATAATCACTTTCTTCATAATCATTATCCATTATAATTTCAACAATCCCTTTGTTGTTACTTAGGGCTAGGTTTAATACCTTATCGTCACTAAGCTTAACATAATCTAAGCTTCCTAAGGTTTTAATAATCTTGCTGTTCTTCCTAATTTTGTATTCATTAGCATAATGTCCGACTTCTTCGCATGCCCAGCATTTACAATTGTTTTTTCCAACAGGACAATAAGTTGCTTTCCTAAAAATTTTTCGTTTTTAGGACTTGGTTTGTTGTAATATTTTCTTCTATATTTCTGACTCCTTTGCTTGTTAAAGCTCTTTTTCTTATAGAATTTTCTTTTCCTTCTTTTTTCAGGTTCTTTTCCCCATTGGTGAGGTGAATCCCAGCGAGTTAGGAATTTCTTCTTAATTTTCTTTTGCTTTTGGAGATCAAGACACTGATCATTGACCCATTTTCACAAATAAGAGTTTCTTGAACCAAAGATGTCAATGACATCTGCTCTTTCAAGCCATACAATGTATTTTTCATTAATTATGGAATTTAAAGAATATGACAATTTATCATAGAACATACCTAGATTGGTTTTATTATGCCTAATTTTGTAATAATATTGACTAAATTCAACAATATAATTTTTCAGATATCTTATATCCCATAATTCTATGTTATTAATCTTTCTATGCCATTCTCTTGTTTTTCTTCATAATCAAGTTTAGCTCCAATGAATTCGGTTTCAATTTCCTTACAAAGATTTTTGAACATTGCAACTGGTGTTTCCATCATTCGTAATATATTTTTATCATCTTCATTTAATGAATCATACTAGTCAGGTATAATGCCAGAAAAGCTATGTTCGATGTAGTTTAGGAAATTTACAGCAGTCTATGTAGTATGTAGATTTAAGGCACCATTCATGCCTCTTTTTCAATGTGTAAATATTTTTTTCTCTATTATGAGCTCCATCTAGGTTTAAGATGTAACCTGTCTGACTTATTGAGGTAAGGCCAAATTTTTCAAAGGTTGTAGTTTTCTTTGGGAATGAACGTGTAGGAAAAATTGGTTGTATGATCTGCTGGAATGTACCTAGGTCTTATAATGAGTATTTCTTCGAGAAAGTTTACCAAATTCTTTAGGTTTAGGAACAACATTGTTAACCAGATTGGTCTCTATCTCACTGAAGCCAAGTTCTTCTCCGATTTCATTAATCTCATCTTCAACAGCGATTTTACAATATTTTTTATCTAATTTTCTTCTAATTTCTTCTAAAGGTAACACATTAAGATCTTCTAGTTTAATGAGGTTCATCTACTGATATATTTCTTCTTTTAATAAGATATTATTTGTCGCTTCATTATCATCAGATAAAACATCATATTTATCACTAATTGCACCCATGATCCTATTTAATTCTTATGGATTATGTTCTTTCTCAAACATATTCTGTAGTTGTTCGAGAGTACACTAGTTATACTCCATCTTCTTCTTCTTTTTCTATTTTTTCAGCCGATTTGTCACCTGATTTTTCTCCTAATTCCTTTTGAATTTTTATATTATGCAAAGAACATGGAATTTTGTTTCTTGGGTTTTGCAAAGGATATTTATGCTAAAATGGAGTACTAATACTGGAAGTAGATTTTTTGCTATGTCTAACTTCTTTAACCAGAGAAAGGTGAATTATAGATATTTGCTTCTTTAACTCCTTGACTTCGGTCTTAATATTAGCTAATTCTGTTTTTAGTTCTAAAATTATATCAGTGATATAGTTTAATTGAGGTGCTATTGGAGAAAGACCTTTCAGTGAGTGAACAATATGTGAATAACTAGATCCAGGGCAAGTAGGTGATGACTCTAGCATTAATCACAGTTAATTAATTAATTAGCTTAATTAATCATTAAGTACCTTAGCTTTTCTAATTAGTCATGTGGCTTTGATACCAATTAAAAGAGGGCATTCGGTACTACTTATAAGTGGAAAACTACAAGCATAATTTTTGGATTTTCGAAAGTAAGTTTTTAAGAATTGGGGTTAAAATGCAAATTTTAAAAGTTTAAGAGGCTTTATGCAATTTAAAAAGTTAAGTTTGGTCACTTTTGGTTCCAGAAAATACTTGCCTAAACTTGGATGGACCTGGAAATATTTTTCCAAAATTGTCGGGTCAGAAAAATATTAGCCCGAACCTCGATGGACGTGAGAGTAGTTTTTGCTATATATATATATATATATATATATATATATATATATATATATATATGTGTGTGTGTGTGTGTGTGTGTGTACGTATATATATATATGTATGTATATATACACACATATATATATACATATATATATATACACAACACACACACACACACCACACACACACACACACACACACACACACACACACAAGTATATATAGACATATACATACATACATACATACATACATACATACATACATACACACGTACGTACATATATGTGTGTGTGTGTGTGTGTGTGTGTGTGTGTGTGTGTGTGTGTGTGTGTGTGTCATGAGAATCTTTGCTGTTATATCCCTTCTCACCGGCTAGGTTGAAAACCCTTATTCCCCCTTCACATCTTCTCTTTAATAACAAGCAAGAGAGTGAGGATGTGTGAGGAAGAATCGAGACAAATCTCAGTTGTGAAAGAAAGAAATATGCCAACAAAGAGATAAAGACAAACCAAAGACACTATAGGTGTCTTGGTAACTAATTCTACAATTAGCCAAACCAAACTATGAACCCTATTGAAAGAAATAAGGTGAATGTATGTGTGGGTTTGAGTCAAATTGGATGATAATCAAAGCCCTTCTCATTCTTTTGTTCATAAAGCATCGTAAAGGTACTAGGCTAACCTCTTTATTTTCTTCTTAGAAGCTTAGCTTAGATTAGTGGGGTATTCCAAAGTGGAGTTTACATATTCAGATCTATGAGCATAAATGAATCAAAGAATTGATGTTCAGGGGATCTCACTCATAAAAGTTATAAGTTGCCTTTGTGACATGCCTGTATAGATCATAAGTTTTAATGCAAAATGTAAGCAAGATCTGCAAGGATTAAGCCGTTTCTAAGGTGTTTAGCCCACTCATGGACTATTTAACATGCATATACGTATTAGAGGTTCTTAAAGACTTTTACTCAAGTTTTTCTTATTATTAAGCAAAAACAAGAAGATTAGTTTCATGTATGCCTTACACTCCTAGTAAATCATCTTAGTAGGGCATCATATTATGGATTAATAAATATCAAAACTTACAGTTTAAGGGTTCAAAAATATGAGGATCTAATGGTATAATATTATAATTACTAAAAATATGTATTTATATATACATATTTTATGCCAAGGGAAGCCCATCAAGGTACGTTATTACTTGTGTCGTTCACATATGAAGTAAAGGTAACTGTCTTAAATGTCCACAGCCAAAGGCTTAATTACTACATGGATCACAAATATATGTACAGGGACCAAAAATTGTTTGTTTTCCATAATTATCGATTATTGGTAGCCTTGGTGTGATTATTATGTTTAAGCGGTGCACATGATAGACATGGTAGATGCAATATATTTAAGCTCAATTATATATACATGTACACACTATTACACAGGTTGAATGGGTAAGCAACATGATGATTTTGGTTTTACAGTGGACATGAAAAGTGCTTGCTTAATCCTGTTTTATATATTGTCTTAAAAATCTTATTTATAGTTTAGTTTTTACATGCACCTGGTAACATATAAGCTTATATCGATTTTATTGTTACTTCTCCTTTTTTCCCCATGATGATCTTAAGGAACCAAGGGGAAGGAAGTGGAAAAAAATTCCCATAGTGCATTTTCTATTTGATTACTATGTATGCAAGGTCCTATTATTATGGTTTACGTTGTCTCTCAAATGAAAATGGGCTAGGCATGAGGATGCATCTAAAATATTTCCATTTGCTGTCTATGAAAATGATATATAATATAGTTTGCCAAACTATGATTTAAGGCTTATAATGAGTTAATGAATAAAATAGATGTATTACCTATGTCCTGCTCATGGTTTTTTACACACACAGGCACAGGAAAAAAGGAAGTTTCCAAGCCTTACTTGCTCTTAAGAATAAGTCAGTAATGCCCCTTAATTTCCCAAGTCTTCCACTACTAATCCTTATCTTAATTCCCTAATCGATATAGTTAAGCTAGGTTGTAATTAGGAGGAGTCACAGAGGCTCTCCAGGTCCTTAGTAGTTATCTGCTTCTCTCATTTCCATCGACCTAAGGGTAGAGGTTGGAAGTTGACACCTTTGATGGTGTCCTTATTGACAGTAAGGATGGGTGCCTTGAGATGCTTTTCTCTTTCTAGAAGGACATTATAGGCTCATAAGTTGTGGGTTAGGAAATTGAAGTGAGCGGGGTGAGTTTCTAAACATATTGGAGACTCGATTCATGTATTCAAGCATCAACTTACCGAGGTTAACAATGTAACCCTTCATGATACAATACAGAATCTCGAGAAAGATGTCACTTGCGTTTTCTTTTAAGGAGGCACTAGGGTAGGCATAGGAGCCTCTACCAAAATTGCAGCAAAATGCAAGTGCACCTAGAAGCTTGACCATGTTCTCGGTGGATTGATGTGAAAAATGATTAGTCCTAATGGAAATGAGTTTGATTTCTACTGGATACAGTGTGTTCTATCAGGAATCGGTCTTGGTTCATCAAATACTGATTGGGTTCCACCTCAATTGGTCAGTTTTTACAAAATAGTCCTTTCTAAAAACAATGGTTGGTTTATTCAGAATCTAGTCCAGCTCTTGTGAAGTTAGACTTGTTCATAGTTCCTTGATTCATTCTTCATCTCCTCATTTTCTGTATACTTCTCCATTCAAATTAATATCTATAAAAGTGAAAAAAAAAACAATGTAAAAATCCTAAAATTATATTTTTGTAAAGGAAAATTAGGTCATGAAGAACATAAAAATGTTGACATTTTCTAGGCTAACAAATACCCCTATGGCTAACATTGCTTATCCTTGGGAAAAACAAAAAAAAAACTAACTTAAGACCCTAACTAAGTTTTGTAGGATATCATTATTGCATTTAACACATGCATCAAACTCTTTTGAACCCCTCAATTCCCCAAGTGGACGAGTGAGGCATTGTAAGAGGTTGCAGAACATATAACTATAAAATCTTGGAAAAGAAAAAGAAAAATAAAAATAGAAAATGTTTCAAGGTTTATAAATAATAACAAACTAAGGTGAGAACGCGCGCGGGTAAGTTTGGATAGATAACCTAATTATAAAACTTGCTAGTAACAGTATGAAATTTGTTCAAATAAAATTCGTGATTCTTCAAAAAATAGAGAACTTGTTATTGTTAATTAAATCTAATTTGTAACTTTAAATTCTTAAATTAAGAATTGTTAGAATAGTGTGAGTTTGGATAAGAAATGCCAATGAATTCAGATGAGAGATTAGTATAACATCAGTTAGTAAGCTTAGGTGAATAATCAAATAGAAGAGTATGATAGTCACATTAATAAAAAAATCTAAAACTACAAAGGATGGAGGAACTAAGTAGGCAGAACAATCTCAATGACAGCATGTCCCATAGTAAGTAAGGTGGGAATGATAATATGTAAGAAAGAAATCTATTAAGTCAATGCTCATTCTGAGATAATAAGAGTTAATCCGATCTTTACAAAATTCATATAATTTAATCCAGAAAAATTAACCCATTTAAACAAGAGGGGGGGGAGAGAGTATTAAATTGCTCATTCTCATCGAATACAAAGTGATTTTTTAATTACGGTAATTAATATTGCCCCTTGTTAAACATAATAAATTAACAAAAAAAAGTACTCTCCTAGTGCTATCTTTTAGTTTATTCAAAAATTCAGACCCTTGAAAACATTTGTTTTAAGCTTGTAGTAAATATTATTTTGAGGATATTTGATTAAATACTACTTATTTTCCATAAAAGTCATAAAAAAAGTAGGATTTACATTACAAAGTCAAAATTACCCCTTTAAAAGTATAACGAATTGAGTAAATTTACTACATTGCCCTCATTTTACTATTGCTTGTAACAGTAACTCATGTTGTAGGATGAATCTTGAATATATAAAACTATCAAAATGTCCCTTATTTAACTATTCATTGAGAGAATAAGTATTAACTTAAAATGACCAAAACACCCATTAAATTACAAAATTGCCTTGAATAGTACTTGCCTTATTCCCTTTTAAGGTAATAAGGTAAGATATATACAATAAGGGGAAAACTATACATATTTCAACCAACTATATCACCTTTGTAACCCATGTATTAACTCACGTACAAACATAATAAAGACTTCGGTCCCTTGAATGAAATCCAAGCTTCAACCATCACCCCATTAGTAAATAATAAGCAAGCCACACTAGTAATCTTCACTTTTGGGAGCGTGCAAACACTATCATGTGTTTAGATAATAACATAGTTCATTCAAAATTTCTCCTAATGACTTAATCTACCATATGCTTGTTAGGACTCTTAATTCTCCATCATTAGAATGCAACATGCAAATGACAATTAAAAGGAGTGATGTGCACACACCATAAAAAGCATCCTCACCAACAACTCACTACTATACTACAACAAAATGATGTGCACATACAATAAGAAACATTGGGAATGAGTTGAGAAAACAAAAAATAAAGTATTCATAATACCATGCCAAAAACGTTTCTCTTATTTCTTGTTTCTTTCCTTTGGTTTTTCTTTCTTTTTAAAACTTTTTATAATTTTTTTTCAACAATTATCACAAATATACAATTCAAGCCCAATCCCCAATAATTATCAGCTGATCAAATCAAAAGGGGGAAACATTAAAATATTAAGCAACACCACTGCACTCAACCTGACCAGAATAACCAAAATCAACTAACCAAATGTATCAATTACCCATGCACAAACTTGCATATCGTTAAACATTGAAGTGAAGCTCCATTAGACTTGGTACAGGGATAGAAAAATGTGTTATGGTTAATAGCTAATTAGAAGGATTCACAATAAACAAATTCTATCAGAGGCTTAAAGCGCTAGCAAAGGGCTAAAACATTGATCACATGATGGCTATTTGACTCATATGGATCATCAATACAACAAAGAATGACTCTATCATGTTATCAACCGTATATGCTAAATGTGGCCTTGACAAAAGTCATATCAAGTTCTAGAGATATAATGATGAAATAGTCACATGTTTAAAAATGTGAGACTAAATGTATTGAATAGTTTATTAAGGCTCAAAATTACGAGACATCTACCAAGGTCAATATAACTTGCTTTAGATGAATGTTAGGGTAAGGACAGGGGTCTAGGATAACACACTTACAATAATGATTCATGATGCACATTCTACTTATATACAAGTTAATGGGGAAGGTACAAGGAGTCAATGCAAACTAAAATAATACAAAATTCTATAAAGAATTCAAAAAATAAAAAAAATCTTTTTGCAACTTTGAAAAATTTCTCTCTCTCTCTCTCTCTCTCTCTCTCTCTCTCTTCCACCATTTCCTAAAAGCTTAAAGCATGGCTTTGCCTCCCCCATACGTAGATCTTATAATTACCTTATTAAAAGTCGAGTAGCCATAAACCCAACAAAACACACGCATGTTCACAAAAAGTACACAAAATCACCAAACCAACACACATGCCCATGAAACTAATGCAACAAACCAAAACTCAACCTCAACAAACTGATAATAAGACCAACGCGTATATATAAAACCCACAGCAACATCAATAAATATATATAAAACCAACAACACCACTAACAATAAAACCTAAATGCATACAAAAGGCACATACATGTGATCTTTGCCATCAATCGACTTAACAGCATCTTGATGTTTATCCTTAAAATCAAGCACCAACAAAAGTGTAACACCCCTACCCCTATGGCTAGAGGTAGTAGTGATATCCAAAATTTTGAAAAAAAATTGGACAGAGCTCTGCCCAAAAATCAACAATGCCTTAGGTATATACCTTATGTTAGGTACCAATAATGAAAAAAACGTAAAGAACATATCAAACCATGCTCGATGGCTACATGCTGAAGACCAAAATCTATGGGTCACATGCCCAGGGTACACAAACTATGAGCTTAAGTAAAAGATACAACTCGTCAGACCACATGTCCTGAGCACTGGGGTTATCCCAAAACCATTCAAGCAAACGTCTAGAAAATGAGTACCTAGCCAGATGGTGGACTCATATGGCCATTCAAAGCATCCATTAAAGAGTATGTAATACATGAAATAAAGCAATTAACTTACATATGGTCAAGAACTTATGAATCAAACACATTAAAACTCATTAACTAACGTATTCGTACGTTAACCTTTTTACTATCCTGACTTGATTTACATAAACTGAGTGCTTCTACCTGTCTTTTAAGAATAGTTATACTTAGGGACAGAGGGAAACTAAGAGAGGGTGAGCTACTACATGCTCAGTGGATAACCTGAATCTGGAAAAACCAAAACAGTTATATACAATACAATAATTAGTCGTCAAATAGAGTTTTTATGGCACATTAAGTATACAACATCCATCACTCATAATAGCTTTTTCATAGCTTCCAGGAATGGGGAGGGTAGCCATTTAGGTCTGAGGTTAACAGTTAACATCAGAGAGATTCACTTGGGTTACCAACTTAAGCTTTTTTAGAATAAAAGTGAAAATAATAAGCGTAAAGGGTCAAAACTCTTACTTGATCTGAGTAACACCGTTATAAAACTCATTTCACATAAAGAAGCCATCTTTAATTTAATAAAAGTCCCTTCAAAGAGAAGAGAAGAGAAGACAAAATAAATGCTCAGACAAGATTACACTTGAACCATCGTTGCAAACCCGGATGTAATCATTGCAATCTTCACTTCAGTTCACTCTCTCTTCCCCTAATCTAATCTACATCCTAATCTAGATGATGGATGTTGAAGAGTGGAATGGAATAGAGATGCTAAAAAAGCAGTGAAATAGCTTTTTATAGCGGAAATTAAGTCCACAAAACTGTCCATACACTTGGAATAAGAACAGCCATGGCGAAGTCTAGCAAACCCGAGGAAGGAAGGGCCACTATAGACAGGCTGTGGTGGACTCTGCCTCGGTCGTTCTCACTTGCTCCGACTGCTGCTTCTTCCTGGAACAGTGCCACGGTTTGTCTATGTTGGGAGTATTTGGGCCTCTTTTGCCATCTTCTTTCATCCACAATGCCTCAAAATCTTCATTGTACTCATATAATTTGGCTCACAAAGTCAAAATATGCAAAAACTATCAAAACAAGCAGTACTAAGCGTGATAGTATAAATAAGTGCATAAATTATACAATTAAGCATATTAAACCCCTAAAATGACTCTAAAACACTCATAAAATCCTATGCAAATATGACATTAATTAAGGTGTTTAAGTGGCTAGACCATAGGATTAACTATCCCATTTTTGATAGTGAGTGGGTTAGCCATGTTCTAAGTTGTTCCTAAGAATGTTGGATTATCGTGATTAGAATGATGTGAATTAGTTCCCACTTGCATGCAATCTAGGTGGCATGTTTGTATTGATTATAGAAAATTGAATGTTGCCACTAAGAAAGGCCATTTTCCCCATCCCTTCCTTAACCAAATGTTAGAGAGGTTGGCTGGACATTCTTTATATTGCTTTTTAGATAGATATTCTGGTCATACCAAGATCTCTATTGCTTTTGAGGATCAGGAGAAAACTATTTTCACCTCTCCATTTAGGACGTATGCTTCTAATAGAATGCCTTTTAAACTATGTAATGCCCCTGCTACCTTTCAGAGGTGTATGACTGAGCAGTTTTTTCATTTAGCATTATCTTTTAGGGAGCCAGGTACTTTTTCTAGTCAGCTTGAGGTGAAATCTAATGGTCACACCTCCTCTTCTTCTGGTTTTAACTTTAGTGAACCCGTGATGAAAGTAAATGCGGTTACATCTCTTAGATTTGGCAGACATATTGATAATTAAGTAGGAACTTCTAATGAACCCTACAAGTATCCTCACAGTTTCTTCCAAAATTCTTCTCTCTCTTCTTCTTCTCCAGAAACTGGTTCACCTAGTAAGTTAGCGGATGCCACAGATGGTGTCCCCAGTGATTTTACTAATCCTCTATCTTTTGAGTCGCCTTCTAATAAACAGGAGCTTAAGGGGAAAGGTTCTACTAGTTCAGTGCATCCTTCATCTCCTCAGGCTTCTTCTTCACCATCTTTTGCTGAGAAAGTTCATAAGCCTTTACCTCCTTTACTCCATATGTTGAAAAAGAAAGGCCAAGCTTATGTTGATAAGATGAGAGAGGTTTTCTCTCAAGTAAAAATCAACATTCCTTTATTTGATGCTATTCAACAAATGCCTCCATATGCTAGGTTTTTAAAGGATTTGTGTACTACCAAGAGAGCTACTAGTGTCCTTAAGAAAGCTTTTTTACCCTCTGGTGCTAGTTCTATTATTTCTCACTAGATCCCAGTGAAGTATACAGTCCCCGGTTGCCTTACTATTTCTATAGTTATAGGGGACTAGCTTATTCACAGAGATTTGCATGATTTAGGGGCCGATGTCAATTTGATACCATCCACTGAGTATGAAATGCTAGGGTTAGGTGAGCTAAAACTTACCAAGATAGTCATCCAGTTAGCTGATAGATCGACTAGGTTCTCTGGAGGTGTACTTGAGGATGTTCTTATTAGAGTGGGTGAATTTATTTACCATGTGGACTTTATTATGATTGAAACTGAGAAGGTGGTTAATGTCATTGGTCAAGTCCCTGGGGCATCCTATCCTGGCTACTACCAATAGCCTGATTGATTATACAAATAGCATGATGAGACTATCTTTTGGTAACATAACTTTGGAGTTGAACATATTTGATATGCAAAGACAGCCTTCTAGTTTTGATGATATGGAGTTTTCTACCCTTAATTAGGTAGAAGATTCTGTAGTTAATGATGATTTTGATGACATGTTTGATGATGAGTATAAATCTTTCCTTATGGTTGTTGAGCATGTATATGATGTGTTTGAATTTGATGATTTTTGCCCCTCTACTTACTATCTACTTGCTAATGCTTCTGAATCTGGTTATGAGTCTGTTTTCCCATTTGTTGCTTTTCAATTGAAACCTCTTCCTGACTCTCTTAAGTACTCATTTCTAGGTCCTAATGAATCCTTATATGTCATTATTGCTTTTGACTTAGATCGGGACCAAGAAGATAAATTGATTGCCTTACTTAAAGAGAATAAGGAAGCTATAGGTTAGACTTTAAGAGATATTAAGGGTATTAATCCCTCTATTGTAGAGCATAGAATCCACTTGGAGGACAATGACAACTCTGGCAAGACCGTAAGAGGTGTTTAAACCCGACCTTGCAAGAAGTAGTTAGGAAGGAGGCACTTAAGTGGTTAGACCATGGGATTATCCATCCCATTTTTGGTAGTGAGTGGGCTAACCCTGTTCAAGTTATTTCTAAGAAGATCGGTGTTACCGTGATTAGGAAAAGAATGAGTTAGTGGCCTCTCACATCCAATCTAGATGGCGCATTGGTATTGACTATAGGAAATTGAATGCTGCCACTAGAAAATTCCATTTTCACCTTTTTTTCCTTGACCAATGTTTGAGAGGTTGGCTGGACATTCGGTCTATTACTTTCTAGATGGATATTCTAGCTTTACCCAGATCTCTATTACTCCCAAGGATCAGGAGAAGACTATTCTGACATGCCCGTTAGGGACGTATGCCTTTAGTAGAATGCCTTTTGAACGATGGAATGCCCCTGCTACCTTTTAGAGGTGCATGAATGAGCAGTGTTTTCAATGAGCATCATCGTCTAGGGACTTAGGTATATTTCCTAGCCAACCTGAGGTGAACCCTAAAGGTCACACCTCCTCTTCTTCTGGTGTTAACCCTAGTGAGCCCGTGAGGAAACTAAATACAATTATATCTCTTAGATCTGGTCGAGATATTGATAATCAAGTAGGAACTTCTAATGAACCTTATAAGTATCCAAATAATTTCTTCTAAAATTCTTCTCCCTCTTCTTCTTCTCTAGAAACTGGTTCATCCATTAAGTTAGAGGATACTACTAATGGTGTCCCAGTGATTCCGCTAATCCTCTCCCTTCTTAGTCGCCTTCTGATAAAGAAAAGCCTAAGGAAAAAGATTCTACTGGTTTAGTGGATCCTTTATCTCCTAATGATTCTTTTTTACCTCCTTCTACTAGGAATTATAAGCCTTTACCTCCTTTCCCCTATAGGTTGAAAAAGAAAGACCAAGCTTATGTTGATAAGATGGGAGAGACTTTCTCTCAAGTTAGAATCAACATTCTTTTACTCGATACTACTTAGCAACTGCCTCTGTACGCTAGGTTTTTAAAGGATATGCGTACCGCCAAGAGAGCTACTAGTGCCCCTAAGAAGAGTTTCTTAGCCTCTAGCACTAGTTCCATTATTTTTCACCAGATCCCAGTGAAGTATAAGAGCCCCGGTTGCCCTACTATTTCTACAGTTATGGGGGATCAACTTATTCACAGAGCTTTGCTTGATTTATGGGCCAGTGTCAATTTGATACCATTCACTTAGTACGAGATGCTAGGGTTAGGTGAGCTGAAACCTACGAAGATGGTCATCAAGTTAGCTGGTAATTGACTACGTTGCCTAGGGATATAGTTGTGGATGTTCCAATTAGAGTGGGTGAATTTATTTACCCTGTAGACTTCATTGTGATTGAAACTGAGAAGGTGGCTAATGTCGCTAGTCAACTCCCTGTGATTCTAGGGCATCCTTTCTTGGCCACCACCAACGCTCTGATTAATTATAGAAATTACATGATGAAACTATCTTTTGGTAAAATGACTTTGGAGTTGAACATATTTAATATGCAAAGATAGTCGACTGGTATTGATGATATGGATTTTTCTACTCTTAATTGCATAGAAGATTCTGCATTTGGTGATGACTTTGATGACATGTTTGCTGCTAGGTATGAGCCTTTCCATTATAGATGATGAGCCTATGTATGATCTGTTTAAATTTCATGACTTGTACTCTTTTACTGACTGCCTGCTTGCTAGTGCCTCTGAATCTGCTTTTGAGTCTGTTTCCCCTTCTACTATCTTGAATTGAAACCACATCTTAACTCTCTTAAGTACCCATTTCTAGGACATGATGAATCCTTACCTATCATTATTGCTTTTGGTCTAGATCGGGACCAAGAGGATAGATTGATTGCCTTAGTTAGAAAGAATAAGAAAGCCATAGGTTAGACTTTAAGGGAGATTAAGGGTATTAGTCCCTCCATTATACAACATAGAATCCACTTGGAGGATAATGCTAAGCCCTACCCAGCCGTCAAAGTCGTTTAAACCCGACATTGTAGGAAGTAGTTAGGAAGGCGGTGCTTAAGTGGTTAGACCATGAGATTATCTATCCCATTTCTGATAATGAGTGGGATAGCCCTGTTCAAGTTGTTCCTAAGAAGATAAGTATTACTGTGATCAGGAATGATAAGAATAAGTTAATCCCACTCGCGTCCAATTTGGGTGGCATGTTATTATTGACTATAGGGAATTGAATGCTGCTACTAGAAAAGACCGTTTTTCCCTTCCTTGCCTTGACCAAACGTTAGAGAGGTTGGCTGGATATTTTTTCTATTACTTTTTAGATGGATATTTTAGCTATTCCCAGATCTCTATTGCTCCTGGGGATTAGGAGAAAATTACTTTCACCTGTCTGTTTGGGAGGTATGTCTTTAGGAGAATGCCTTTTGGACTGTGCAATGCCCCTATTACCTTTTAGTGGTCCATGACTGAGCAGTTTTCCCAAATAGCATCATCTTCTAGAGAATCAGGTACTTTTGCTAGCCAGCTTGAGGTGAACCCTAAGGGTCACACCTCCTCTTCTTCTAGTGTTAACCCTAGTGAGCCAGTGAGTAAAGTAAATACAGCATATCTCTTACATCTGGTTGAGAGATTGATAATCACGTAGGAACTTCTAATGAACTCAGCTTGATTTAGGGGCTAGTGTCAATTTGATACCCCTCATGGAGTATGAGAGGCTCGGGTTAGGTGAACTGAAACCTACCAAGATGGTCATCAAGTTAAATGATAAATCAACTAGGTTGCCTATGGGTGTAGTTGAGGGTGTTCTGATTAGAGTTGGTGAATTCATGTACCATATGGACTTTGTTGCGATTGAAACTGAAAAGGTGTCTAACATCGCTAGTCAAGTCCCTGTGATTCTGGGTCGTCTTTTCTTGGCCACTGCCAATGTAATGGATCAAACCTAAAATCATATACTAAATAACTTGAATTATATTAATCACAAATTAATCAAGTCGGGAGCCGTATTTCAGTTTAGTACTTTATATAATTATGTCTATTCATGCAATTGCAGATTGAATCCGTAGAGTGGCTTCAAAATGGATTTTGTTATACTCCTAAATAATTCATTCAAATGTTAATAAATACTTGAACGACTGCTAAATAAAAAGTAGCCTGGTAATTAAAAGGCTAGTTTCGAAATAAGATAACAACAACATTAATAATAGTAATATATAAACATAATAATAATGCAAAAATAATAATAAGTTAAGTAATATATACATAAAAGGAAGCAAGGAGTAATAATTTAAAATGAAAATGTCTTCTTCCAAATTTTACACCCAAATGATGTACAATTTAATTCATTAATTTTACCCAAAAAATAATATTAATCCAAATATATACATATATACATACATATATATATATATATATATATATATATATATATATATACACACACATATATAAATATATATACATATATATACATATATATATATATATATATATGTATGTATATATGTATGTATGTGTGTATTTGTAATGAATGAAAATAAAAGAAGAAGATTAGGATTAAGGTGAGAAAAAGCCAAATAAAACTAGGTGTCAAAAATAAAATGGCCAGGAAAAAGGCGAAATGAAAATTCAAAACTAATAAAAAATCAAACAAAAAAAATGAAAAAACCCCAACACCCCCTAATTCCTAGCCACGACACCCCCATCTCCACTGCTAAAACAGAGCGACCCCTCGTTACTGCTCTGCCATTCTCTGCCTAGAACACCGATCAGCCAGTTGGGCCGCCACCAACTCAGCGTCGGTTGCCCGTCCGCCGACCACCACCCACCACCTACCGGCACCACCATCTACTCCTTGTTTTGCTCAATAGTGGTGAGAAGGTGCGAAGCCCTAACTCTCCATGAATTTGAGTTTTATTATTTGATGAGTGCATTTCAGTATTAGATGATATATTTAGCTTGAATGAATAATTAATTTGTGGTCTTACTTGAATTTTGGTTGTGAAATCAAATGGGTGAAGTGAGGTTGGAGATGAACAAGGTATTGAGGGTGTGATGTTTGGGTGTAAATATTTAGCTTGATTATGTCATTTTGATGATGTTGAGATTAATTTTTAATGAATGTTTCAATGAGATTAATAGGAGATATATGTTGGCGCATGTGTTGTGGACATGAGCTTGATGGAGTAGGCTTTAGATGTTTGGATGGAGTTTAAGCTAAATTATGTTGATTAGATAATGTTCAAATAAGTTTTGGTGATAAATATTAATTACATGTATGAGGTTGTGTATTAGATTCTTGTATGTAAGTGTTGATGCCATGGGCATGATAATTGATGGTTGGGGTTTGGATAGGAAATAAAATTAAATCTCATTGGGCTAGTGAAGTCTAAATGAGCTCTAGCAATGGTGGAATGAAATAAGCATGAAGTATTTCTGTGGTGTGTATGGTGCTAAGTACGAATTGTAGAGAAAGAAGAAAAAGGGGGGATAAGTAGTTGGAAGTTTGAATTTATTAACCCAATATGCCTAAATGGTTTTATTCCAGCTAATGAATAATCGCATGATTATGACTCGATTTTAACCCGAGCACAAGCTCGTGACACTACCCTAAGTCATATCGCAACCAAATAGGTCAGCATAGCAACGATTAATAATGATGTGACGAATTAAAGAGAAGAAAACAGTAACAATAATAATGTTAATAATGAGAATAAACACAATTTTAATAATAATAATAATAATAATAATAATAATAATAATAATAATAATATTGATTAATAACGACGTCAATAGAAATAAGTGTGACGAAATAACGATATTAATGAGCTTATAGTGATAATTTAAATGGTAGTAACGATAACATCGTTATTAATAAACACAAGATGAGTCACACATTGCGCTATTATAACATTCATTAAACGAGCATTAGTAGTATGAAGGAGAGGAACGAAAACACAAATAAAATAAAGCCAAATCGAGTTAATAACAATTGTTATACTAGTAATTAAAAGAGAAGTCAAGGGAATTTAATAAAACTTCTTAATGTCGAACTAATCGTAAAATTTACATATTTGAAATGGAAGTGAGGCCACCTCTATCGCCTTAAGCTAGCAATGTACAATTTTCCCTAAAAAGGAGATAGACTTTCAAAAACCAAGTACGTAGATTGCCTGTATTCTTCGAAAACTCACATGTTTCTCAAACTATACAGAATCAATGTAATGTTCACATAATGAATCATTTGATGTAATGTTTTGCCACCTAAGCAAGTGGCCCAATTAATCATCAATCATCAAGGCTTATGCTCTTCAATACCCGTGCAGCTGCAACTTAGGCTTTCCGATCGGCCTGGGAGGTGTGCACCTATTTTAAGATCATCGCAGACATCAATCGAGGTTCACTTCCATATAATAACTGATAAATTAACTTTACCTACATGTTCTCTCTCTATTTTAATTAAAAAAATGTTTTCAAATGTGGACGCTCAATTAACTGAATACAAAATGCATTTTACCGTACACAGGGGTGTATGTGATGAGCTTTGACTCATCATTTGAATGTTTTTGGTGTTTTGTGTTTCAGCTAAAGAATTAGTGAACAACCCTCATGCTGGCAGTTTTTGCTGAACGTAGTTAGCCAAGTTCTCGCAGTGATTTATAGGTTAGCCCCCTAGAGACTTGCTGGTTGTATATTCTTTTGGACTTTGGGTTTGCTAATGCTTAGTGTTGGTACGCTAGTTTATCGCATGTGCTATGAACTGAACAAGTTGTCACATGTATGTTTTGTTTCCAAAGTTTAGTAAATCAGGCGATTGTGTGGGAAGCATAGTGTTATAGGTAGTTCTAGGTGGTCTTGTTCCATCACAGAGTGGTAATAATGCCTACAGTTAAAAGTCTTCTACTACAACCATAAGTAAATAAGTGATTGAGTTTAGGCATTAGAGATTGGGGTGTTACAATTGTGGTATCAGAGCCAGGTTAGTGAATCACTATTAGCAGTAGCACGTTCGAGAGTTAGGTTATAAGGATTTAGATATAGAGATGACTGATGTTAGCAATGACCCTGGTGAGGTAGACGACGATTCATCTAACCCTAATTATGAATAATCTCAGGATCATTAGAATTGAGCACGCTCATTTTTTTTTTTTTTTGGGTTTTACGCTTTGATCTTTGCTAGTATATGCCGTGCAGCTGGTACAAGGTGATGTTCTTTTTGCGCATTGCGTGTATATAGCATGTATACAGGTAAGCTAACCTAACATGTTGCAATGATGTAATCCGCCTTTTCTTTTTGGGTTAGGGCGAATTTGACTAGGCAGATGGCTCAAGTTAATCAATGCAGTAGGGGACTAAGTCAGAAATCTCACCTAAAATGCGGGAGATGCTAACATAATGCATTGTAACATTTATTTAGTGACCATTATATACATACCTACATGCAATGGAAGTAGTGTTTGAATTAACTGGTGTTTTGATTTGAATGATTACTACTTTATCATAATGTCATACATATTTAGACAATAAATTTTGCTTATGTGATTCGATATGTCAGAGTCTACAAACAACAATTTGAATAGCAATGAAGGTAAGACTTAGGGTTTAGGTAACCAAACGAGCTAAAACACCCAGCAAAGCACTAGTGGGGGTCCAACGATAGCTCTCGAAGTATCTAGTAATAAGGAAGGCCCAAATTATTGGAAATATTTAGTAGCTGAATTGATGAAGAGGATTCCCCCTATACCTCCAGAAAAACCCTCTAAATCTGATAAGTTAGTTGATAAGGTAGCCCGATACAACCCTAAGGTTTATAAAGGAAAGCTCGATCCCATAGAACTTAAGGGCTGGATTAGGGGAATGGAGAAAATATTTGTAGTGGTTGAGGTACCTGAAGAGAAAAAGGTGAATGTGGGAACCTTTTACGTAGCTGGTGAAGCAGACATTTGGTGGAGTACTATGAAAGATAAGTTACAAGGAATTAAGCTTACTTGGGCTAAGTTTCTTGAGGAACTTAGGGCTAAGTTTTACCCAATCACGGTTCAACATAGAAGCAGAAGGAATTCATGGAGTTAAAGATGAGTGGTAATATAATGGTTATGCAATATGCTAGTAAATTCACTGAGTTACCAAGATTTGCTCCAGATTTTGTGGCTTTTAAAAGGCTGAAAATGAGAAGGTTTGAAGAAGGCCTAGCCTCTTATAGTAGAAACCAATTGGCTAGTTAACCAATTCAAACTTATCAGGAGCTGTATTAAAAAGCTACTGAAGCAAAGCGGGTAAAGAGTGAAGTACGAGCCTTGAACCCGGGAAATCAGAAGAAGAAGTGGAATGACCATGGAATATCAAGTGAGAGAAGAAACCATCTACTAGCTCAGCTGAGAGTCATCCAGTCGCTTCAACAAAACCTTATGGAAAGTGCGGCCAAACAAACCATGCAATAGTAGAGTGTTGTGTAGGTACCAACAAATGCATGCGGTGTAGAAGCCCCAGTCACTCGATTGCCACTTGCTCTAGAAGACAAAACGTCATAGAAAAAGAAGTTACAAGACCTGTACCATCACCAAATTAGGGAATCTTGCCCTTTAAACCCCCAAAAGTACGGCGAGCTTTCTGGTACGCTTGTCGCTGGAACCCTATTTTTAAATTCAAAATCATTTTGTGTTTTATTTGATTCGGGTGCTACTCATTCATTTATGTCTGCCCGAGCTGTATTGTAATTAAATTTGGAAAAAGATAAAGAATAGGCAAGCTATAGAATTAGTCTGCTAATTGGGCAAACGATAGAATGTCCTGTTCTTTATAAACAAGTTCCTATTGTGATTACTGAGCATGAGTTCCCTAGGAATTTGATCCAGTTTGATATGTTGAAATTCGATATAATCTTGGGAATGGACTAGATGATAGCTTATGGAGCAAAGATAGATTGTAAGGACCTTAAGTCACTCTAAAGGACCTAGAGGGTCGAGAAGTATGTTTCTGTGGTGAAAGAGTTGGGAAGCAGTACTCTATAATTTTAATTATGAAGGCAAGTAAGTTGCTAAGGCAAGGGTGCATAGGATATTTATGCTATGCTACTGAAATTAAGGAGGAGCAGATAAAAATAGAAGATATCCCTGTAGTTTGTGAATTACTTGATGTCTTTCCTGAAGAGTTGCCAGGGTTACCTCCTCAAAGAGAGATTGATTTTGAGATTAAGCTAATTCTGGGTGCGCAACCTATTTCAAAAGCTCCATATAGGATGAGCCCTATAGAACTCAAAGAATTAAAAACACAGTTAGACGAATTATTGCAAAAAAGGTTTATCAGGCCAAGTGTTTCACCCTGGGGAACTATAATTCTATTTGTGAAGAAAAAGGTTGGAACCTTAAGATTGTGTATAAAGAGTTAAACAAAATAACCATTAAGAACAAGTACCATTTGTCTCAAATAGATAATCTGTTTGATCAGGTGCAAGGTGCTGGGGTGTTTTCAAAGGTCAATATGAGGTTTGGTTATCATCAGCTTAGGATTAAGCCAGAAGACATTCCTAAATAGCTTTCAGGATTAGATATGGTCATTATAGGTTTACAGTGATGCCTTTTTGGTTGACCAATACCCCTGTTCCATTTATGAATCTTATGAATAGAGTTTTTCAACCTTATTTGGACAAATTTATAGTGATTTTCATATATGACATTATAATATAGTCCATGGATAATGAGGAGCATGCCAATAATTTGAGGACAGTGTTATAAACTTTGAGGGAACACCAGTTATATGCTAAGCTGAAAAAGTATGGGTTTTGGTTTACTGAAGTGACATTTTTCGAGCATGTAGTTTCTAAGAAAAGAATCAAGGTTGACCCTTAGAAGATAAAAGTGGCCGTGAATGGCCCAGGCCCACTAATGTGACAGAAGCAAGGAGTTTCATTCGTTTAGCAGAATACTATAGGAGATTTGTGAAAGATTTTTCAAAAATAGCATCCCCATTGACCAATCTGCTGAAGAAACTGATTAAGTTTGTGTGGTCAGACAAGTGCCAGGAGGCATTTCAAGAACTAAAGAAATGTTTAACAATAGCACCTATCCTTTTCTTGCCCATAAAAGGAAAAGAGTACACTATTTATAGTAATTCTTCTAACAACAGGTTAGGTTGTGTACTGATGCAAGATAAAAAGGTAATAGCCTATGTCTCTAGGTAACTTAAGCCTTATGAAAAGAACTACCTAACTCATGATCTAGAGTCAGCAGTGGTGGTTTTTGCCTTAAAAATCTGGCTACACTGCTTGTACGAGGTATCATACAAGATCTACACTACCCACCAGAGCCAGAAGTACATCTTTACTAAAAAAGAAATCAACTTAAGGCAACGATGATAGCTCGAATTGCTTAAGGATTATGATTTGCAAATTCAATATCATCTTAGAAAGGCGAATGTGGTAACAAATGCACTCAGTAGGAACACAATGATAAATACCCAACATGGCATTCTAAGGGACCTTGAAAGCATGTGTATCGAATTTGTGTTACTAGGGTACATAGACG
Organism: Carnegiea gigantea; assembly: GCA_029747015.1. Taxonomy (NCBI): domain Eukaryota; kingdom Viridiplantae; phylum Streptophyta; class Magnoliopsida; order Caryophyllales; family Cactaceae; genus Carnegiea; species Carnegiea gigantea. The sequence goes on along the minus strand of JAKOGI010000476.1, from coordinate 29,705 downwards.
GGCTGTTGTCAACATCAGAGGTGCAACCTTCGATAATAGAAGAAATTAAGGCAAGTCAAAAGGATGATGCTAAGCTAGAGAAGCTTAGACTGAATGTCGCACAGGGAAAATTGCCTGGTTTCATAATACATGAGGATGGAACCTTGAGGTTCTAAAATATACTGTGTACCCAATAAGGAGGAGTTCAAGAGAAAGGTCTTGGAGGAAGCCTGTAATACTCCCTACTCAGGGCACCTAGGAGGAACAAAAATGTACAGAGATTTGAGGCAATTCTTCTGGTGGGATAACATGAAGAGAGATTCCAAAGTATGTAGATGAATGTCTGATGTGTCAAAGGGTCAAAGTTAAACATCAGCACCCAATAGGCTAATTGAGGCCTTTAGAGATTCCTACGTGAAAATGGGATTCAATATCAATGGATTTTATTATGGGATTGCCCCTTTATGCTTTAAAGAATAGTGCTATTTGGATTATTGTGGACGGATTCACCAAATCTGCCCATTTTATACTAATTCATGACACTTGGGTTGTAGAGAGACTAGCATAATTGTATGTCAAAGAAATAATTTGACTACATGGCATACCAAAGGGTATAGTGTCTGACAAGGACCACAGGTTCTAAGCTCAGTTTCGGCAAGCTCCACAAAAGTTCATGGGACCAATTTAAAGTTTAGTAGTACATATCACCTTGAGACCGATGGACAGACTGAGAAAGTGAATCAAATCCTGGAGGATATGTTGAGAGCCTATGTGCCTTACTTCCAGGGAAAGTGAGAAGATTATTTACCATTGGTGGAATTCTCCTATAATAACAACTATCAATTCACCATTAAGATGACCCCTTTTGAAGCACTATATGGGAAGAAGTGCAGAACACCTTGTTGGATTGAACTCGATAAAGCATTAACAATAGGGCTTAAGTTGATTCAAGAGACCATTAAAATGATAAGGAAGATTCAAGAACATATTAAAACAGCCCAGAGTAGAGAAACGCTATGTGGATAAAAGGAGAAGACCATTAGAATTCCAAGTGGGAGATAAAGTTTTTTAAAGGTATCCTTGGTTAAAGGAGTAAGACGATTCGATATCAGGGGCAAACTGAGCCCCAGATATCAGACCTCATGAAATTATCATGAAGTTACACCCTATGACTGATCGGTTGCACTTGCATGCAGAACTTGAGTATGTGCATAATGTTTTCCACATTTCACAACTCAAGAAGTATGTTCCATATCTGAATCATGTCATAATAGCAGAGCCTATGGAGGTCACTGAAAATATGGTGTACGAAGAGCGCCCTATATAAATACTAGACTACATAGTTAAACAACTCCAGAATAAGCGCATTCCTCTGGTACAGGTTCTGTGAGCCAACTATGCCTCATATGAGGCTACATGGGAGATTGTGGAGAACATAAGGAGCAAATACCAACACCCATTTGAGGTAACAGTCATGCAATGCTAATTACCTAAAATCAAGCTTCAAGGATGAAACTTATTTTAAGCGAGGAAGGCTGTAACAGCTCGAACCTAAAATCATGCTAAATAACTTGAATTATATTAATCACATATCAATCAAGTTGTGCGCCGCGTTTTAATTTAGTACTTTATATAGTTATGTCTATTTATGCAATCGCAGGTTGAATCGCCAGAGTGACCTTAAAATGGATTTTGTTACACTCCTGAATAATTCATACAAATGTTAATAAATACTTGATCGATAGCTAAATAAAAATTAGCTTGATTATTAAAAAGCTAATTTCGAAAAAAAATAACAGTAATAATAATAACGATACATAAACATAGCAATTACACAACAATAATAATCAGTTAAGTAATATATATATATATAAAAGAGAGTAAGGAGTAATAACTTAAAATGAAAACATCTTCTTCCAGATTTCACACCCAAACCATGTACAATTTAATTCGTTAATTTTACCTCCCAAAAAAGTAGTATTAATCCAAGTACACATATGTATATGCAATGAATGAAAATAAAAGAAAAAGATTAGGATTAAGGTGAGAAAAATCTAGATGGAACTAGGTGTCAAAAATAAAATGCGTAGAAAAAAAGGGGGAAATGAAAATTCAAAACTAATAAAAAATAACAAAAAAACCCCAAAACCCCAACACCCCCTTCCCAGCCACAACACGCCCACCCCTTGCCAGCAAAACAAAAAAATCCCCCTTATCTCTCTGTCGTTCTCTATCCAGAACGCCGGCCACCCAGCCGTGCCGCCGCCGACTTGTCGCCCATAGCCGTTCACCGACCACCACCCACCGACACCACCATCCACTCCTTGTTTTGCTCAATAGTGGTGAGAAGGTGTGACGCCTTAACTCTCCATGAATTTGAGTTTTATTATTTGATGAGTGAATTTCAGTATTAGATGATATATTTAGCTTGAATGACTATTAATTTGTGGTCTTTCTTGAATGTTGGTTATGAAATCAAATGGGTGAAGTGAGGTTGGAGATGAACATGGTATTGAGGGTGTGATGTTTAGGTGTAAAGATTTAGCTTGATTATGTCATTTTGATGATGTTGAGATTAATTTTTAATGAATATTTCAATGAGATTAATGGGAGATATCTGTTGGCGTGTGTGTTGTGGACATAAGCTTGATGGATTAGGCTTTAGATGTTTGGGTGAAGTTTAAGCTAAATTATGTTGATTTGATAATATTCAAATAAGTTTTTGTAATAAATATCACTTACATGTATGAGGTTATGTATTGGATTCTTATATGTAAGTGTTGATGCCATGGGCATGATAATTTATGGTCTGGGTTTGGATAGGAAATAAAATTAAATCTCATTGGGCTAGTGAAGTCTAAATGCACTCTAGCAATGGTGGAATGAAATTAGCATGAAGTATGCGTGTGGTGTGTATGGGGTTGAGTAGGAATTATAGAGAGAAGAAAAAAGGGGGGATAAGTAGTTGGAAGTTTGAATTTATTAACCCAGTATGCCTACAAGGTTTAATTCCAACTAGTGAATGTTCGTATCATTAGGACTCGATTTTAACCCGAGCACAAGCTCGTGACACTACCCTAAGTCATATCGCAATCAAATATGTAAGCATAACTACAATTAATAGTGATGTGACTAATTAAAGAGAAGAAAACCATAACAATAATAATAATGTTAATAATGAGAATAACCACAATCCTAATGATAATAACAATAACAACAACAACAACAATAATGATAATAACAATGATAATAATGATTAATAACGATGTCAATAGTAATAAGTGCGATGAAATAACGATATTGTCGAGCTTATAATGATAATTCGAATGGTAGTGACGATAATGTCATTATTAATAAATATAAGACGAGTCACACCATTGCACTATTATAACATTCATTAAACGAGTGTTAGTAATATAAAGGAGAGGAACTAAAACACATATAAAATAAAGCCAAATTAAGTTAATAACAATTGTCACACTAATAATTAAAAAAGAGAAGTCGAGGGAATTTAATAGAACTTCTTAATCTCGAACTAATGATAAAATTTACATATTTGAAATGGAAGTGAGGCCACCTCTATTGCCTCAAGCTAGCAGCGAGTAATGTTCCCTAAAAAGGAGAGAGACTTTCAAAGACCAAGTACGTACATTGCATGTGCTCATCGAAAACTCACATGTTTCTCAAACTATAAAAAATCAATGTAATGTTCATACAATGAATAAATTGATGCAACGTTTTATCGCTTAACCAAGTGGCCCCATCAATCATCAACCATAAGGGCTTATGCCCTTCAATTTACTCGTGCAACTACAGCTCAGGCTTTTTGATCAGCCTGGAAGATGTGCACCTAACTTATGATCACCTCAGGCATCAATCAGGGTTCAGTTCCAGATAATAACCGACAAATTAACTTTACTTACACATTCTCTCTTCTTTCTGCAAAAACAAATTATTTTGAAATGCCGACGCCTAACTAACTGAATACAAATCTTTTTTACTGAATAGGGATGTACATGCTAAGCTTCGACTCATCTTTCAAATGTTTTTGGTGTTTTCTATTTTAGGTAAAGAATCAGTGAACAATCCTGCTCTTGGCAGGCCAGAAGGAAGTAACAAATGAGTGAGAATTGTAGTTTTTACTTAACATAGCTAGCAAGTGCTCATAGTGATTTATAAGCTAGCACCCTAGAGACTTGCTAGTTGTATATTCTTTTGGACATTGGGTTTTGCTAATGCTTGGTGTTCGTGAGCTAATTTATCCCGTGTATTATGAACTGAACAAGTCGTCACATGTATGTTCTGCCTCTAAAGTTTAGTAAACCAGGCGAATGTGTAGGAAACATAGTGTTATAGCTAGTTCTAGGTTGGATTGCTCTGTCATAGAAGGACGGTAATGCCTCCAACCAGAAGACTTTTGCTGCAACCATAAGTAAATAAGTGATTAAGTTAGAATAATTAGGAATTAGAGAATGGGGGCATTACACAATGCCTTGATTAATTGTCAAAATGGCATGATGAGATTGTCTTTTAGTAACACAACCTTTGAGTTGAACATATTTAATATGCAGAGACAGCCTTCTGATTTTGATTATATGGAGTTTTCTAATCTTAACTGGTTAGAAGATTTTGTATTTGATGATGATTTTGATGACATGTTTGCTGCTGAGTATGATTCTAAGCTTATGGATGATAAGCTTATGTATGATGTGTTTGAATTTGATGACTTGTGCTCTTCTATTGAGTGTCTGCTTGCTAATTCTTTTGAATCTACTTTTGAGTCTGTTTTTCCTTCTGCTACTCTTAAATTGAAACCTCTTCCTAACTCTTTGAAGTACTCATTTCTAGGACCTGATGAGTCCTTAGCTGCCATTATTGCTTCTGACCTAGATCGGAATCAAGAGGAAGTAGTTAGGAAGGAGGTGCTTAAGTGGTTAGACCATGGTATTATCTATCCTATTTTTGATAGTGAGTAGGTTAGCCCTATTCAACTTATTTCTAAGAAAATCGGTATTACCGTGATTAGGAACGATAAGAATGAGTTAGTTCCTACTTGTGTCCAATCTAGGTGGCGTGTTTGTATTGACTATAGGAAATTGAATGCTGCCACTAGGAAATATCATTTTCCCCTTCCCTTCCTTGACTAGATGTTAGAGAGGTTGGATGGACATTCTTTCTATTGGTTTTTAGATGGATATTTTGACTATACCCAAATCTCTATTGCTCCTGAGGATCGGGAGAAGATTGCTTTCACATGTCCATTTGGGATGCATGCCTTTAGGAGAATCCCTTTTGCACTGTGTAATGCCCCTGCTACCTTTCAAAGTGCATGATTTTTATTTTCTCAGATATAGTTGAGCAATGCATGAAAATTTTCATGGATGACTTTTTTGTGTTCGGGTCTTCCTTTGATGATTGTCTGCCTAATTTGAGAAAAGTTTTGCAAAGGTATAGGGAGAAAAACTTGACTTTGAACTGGGAGAATTGTCACTTCATGGTTAAAAAGGGGATAGTCGTAAGCCACATTATTTCTAGAGATGGAATTAAGGTAGATAAGGCTAACATTGATTTGATTGTTAATCTTTTCCCTCCCATTTGTGTGAAAGAGGTGAGGTCTTCGTCTTGGACATGCTGGCTTCTATTGTCGTTTTATTAAGGATTTTAATAAGAGAGCTAAGCCTTTAACCAACCAATTAGCTAAGGATATGTCATTTCACTTCTCTAAAGAATGTCTTGTGGTATTTACTAAGCTGAAGGAAGCCTTAACCTCTGCTCCTGTTCTTCATCCTCCTATATGGGGAGAGCCAATTGAATTGATGTGTCATGCATCCGACTGTTGGGGTTATTTTAGGACAACATGTTGATAAGAAGCTCTATGTAATTAATTATGCTAGTCACACTTTGAATGATACCCAACTAAATTATACTGTTACTGAAAAAGAATTCTTTGATCTGATCTTTGGTTTTGAGAAGTTTAGACCTTACCTGATTAGGTCACATGTGATTGTTTATACTAGTCACTCTACTCTTAAGCACCTTCTTTCTAAGAAGTTCTAAGAAGGATACTGAGCCTAGGCTTGTGAGCTGGATCTTGCTTTTGCAAGAATTTAATTGTGAGATTAGAGATAAGAAACGTTTTGGGAACCTTGTTACTGACCATTTATTTAGGATTCTCTGTGATAGAGAGCTTAAGCCTAGTATTTATGAGTGCTTCTCCATTGAGCAATTATATGTAGTCCACCCTAACCCTTGGTATGCTGACATTGTGAACTATTTGGAGTCTGATAGGATCCCTAAGGGTTGGACTAAGAATGATAGAGATAGGTTCTTCCACCTCGTGAAATTCTTTTTGTATGGGATGATCCTTACTTGTTTAAGTAATATTCTGACCAAGTCTTTAGAAGGTGTATCCCTGATCATAAGGTGATGAGTGTCATTTCATTCTATCATGACCAAATGTGTGGGGGGCATTTAAGTGGGAGAAAGACAACAGTCAAAGTTCTTCAATGTGGTTTCTATTGGCCTGCCTTATTTAGAGATGCTTTTGAATACTGTAAGAGTTGCCTCGATGCCAACAGCTGAGTAGGATAAGTAGGAGAGATATGATGCCACTTAATCCCATCATTGTGGTGGAGATTTTTTATCTTTGTGGTATAAATTTCATGAGACCATTTGCATATTCTTTTAGGAATGAGTACATTTTGTTAGCTATGGATTATGTTTCTAAGTGGGTAGAGGCCATCTTTACTAGGATAAATGATGCTACGGTAGTTGTGAAGTTCCTTAGGGAGAATATTTTTACTAGATTTGGCATGCCTTGAGTTATCATTATTGACCAGCGTACTCACTTTACTAATAAGTCTTTGATGCATTGTTGAGGAGGTACTCCATAGCTCATCCCTAGACTAGTGGGTAGGTTGAAGTGTCCAATATGCAAATTAAGAAGATCCTTGAGAAGATTGTGAGCAAGAATAGAAAGGATTGGACCGACAAGCTTGTAAATGCTCTTTGGGCTTATAGCATGGCTTTCAAACGCCATTGGGTATGTCACCTTATAGGGTTGTTTACGGTAAGCTTAGTCATCTCCCTATTGAGACAGAGCATAGAGCTTGGTGGGCCATTAAGATGCTTAAGTGTGACTTGACTGAGGCAGGAGAGGAGAGGAAACTGCAACTGAGTGAGCTTGAGGAGATAAGAGTTGAGGCGTATGAGAGTGCTCGATCTTACAAAGAAAGGGGAAAGTTATTTCTTGGCAAATATATTCTTTGCCCCGGGAATGAAAGTACTCCTATATGGCTCTAAGTTCTATTTGTTTCCAGGGAAACTAAGGTCTTAATGGACGGGTCCCTATATTATTTCACGGGTTTATCCTGTGGTGTAGTTGAAATTCAGGATCTTGAAAGTGGTGCCAAATTCAAGGTTAATGGCCAACAATTGAAGCAGTTTCTGGAGTTGCCAACAAAGAGGATGTGGAGTGTCTGATACTCCACGAACCGAGTTCTGATAAGTGATGTGCTTCTAGGTAGCTCTGGTGTAGATAACACCTGACCTAGTTTGCTTGAGATTTCTTTCCTTTCTTTCTGTTTTTCTCATTTTTCTCCTCTATCCTTTTTGTATATTCGGATGCTTTTTGTGTTATTTCTCTTATGTATATATGTTTGTACATTTGTTTTTGAGTCGTGCTCTTTTTGTTTTTGAGTCCTAATTTTCTTTTTAGTTATTATTTTTTTAATATTTCCTTTCACTTCCAATGATGACTTTGTCTGATTTAGGTGCATGGGTGGGAAAGAAAATGGAAAAAAATGAAAAAAAACTTTTAAAATTTTTGAAAATTCAAAAAGATTTTTGTTTTGTTTTTGAGGAACATATGTGTTATTTTGATTGACTATGTTCTTTTATACCTTACTATTAGGTTGTATATAGATATGGTGTGCATTGATACAACTTAATCTAACGTGTGATGTTTGTATACATTCCTAACCCTGACATTTTTCGAAAGTAAGCTTGACTTTGGTAGATGAACCTGTGAAATTTTGTGCTTTAAAGACCAATTAATCATTCTTTTTTAGTCTCACATTTTCCTTTCATGTGTATCTTTTCCATGATTACATCTCTAGAACTTGCTTTAATTCTCTTTGAAATCACATTTAGCATATGCATTATGGTAATATGATAGAGATATTCATTTGTTTTGTGAGCCATATAGCCAAATTTCCACTTGATTTTAATGTTTACCCTTTGTTAGCCCTTTAAGTCTTGACCTTTTTGTTGTGATCCCTTCATTTTAGCCCTTGCCCTAAACAAATTTTCTATACCTAAGCCAAGAGTAGTGGAGCAACACTTCAAATTCTGGTGGGTGGCTTTGGGTGTTTTATGTAAGTGGTGGTTGATTTAGATTATGTGATGGGGTGTATCATTATGACAGTTTGGAAATTAAGTTGTGTTATTTTTATGCATGCCATTAATTAATTTCCTTAATGAAAGAAAAGCGAAAAAAATGAAAAAAATGATAAAGGAAATCGATTGAACCAAAAGAATTAAAAAATCTCAAAAATTTCAGAGTTGTGAATAAGAGTAATTAGCATGATTGTTGTCATTATATATACTCATTTTCAATGGTCATTTTTTCTTTGGGGTCTGCCCTATTTTGTTATGTTGGGAGAGTGTGTGATTATCATAGCTATTAGAAGTATTGTTCTTAAGTCACTTGGCTTTTATCTTGTCATTAATCATGTGGCCCTCTCTTAGCCCTCTACCCTTAATGCCATTATAACCCTGAAAAGTCCTCTTGATTATTGTATTGCATTTTGCACTTTAGTGATGGAGAATTAAGCCTATGGTAGTTTGTTTGATTGAAAGAGAGTTGACTGAACCTTGTCATGTTCTAAACACATGAGCAGGAGTGTTCCACATATTCCTAAAGTGAGGTTCTACCAGTCAAACTTGTGCATAATTTCTAAATGGGGTGAAAGATGATGTATAAATGTCATTAATGGGGATTAAGGGTTTCTTGATGTGTCCATTGTATTTATATGTGATATAGTGCCTAGGTCACTTTAGTAATGTGGTTAACTGGAATGTGTATATATTGTTCCTAGTGTTGTATATATGAGTTTTTTGAAAAGAAAAAAAAATTTAAGATTTTCTGGATATATCTTTTGCAAACCCTTATATGACTTTACTCATTTACTAGGGATAACCTATGGGTTTAAAGGACTTGTTGCATATGCTAAATGCAATCATGATTTTCATGGAAGTGACTTAGGATTTTATTTTGTTTTTCTAGGATTTTTAGTTCTATTTTACTTCTTGGCGAGCAAGACTAAGGTGTGGGGGTGTTGTTCAACTTGATATTATGTCTTTTTATACCCTTTTTATTGTCTAGTATTTGCTCAAAAACAATATTAATGTAGAATTTTAATATATTTTTGTTATTTCATAGGAAATATGAAGATTTGAATAAAATAATTAAGAAGTCCAAGATTCTTGCCAAAGGAAAATAAAGAGAGAACACGGATCAAGTTGAAGAAGAAGAAAACAAGAAGAAAAAAGGAGGCCCAGAAGACCTTGCGCTCAGCCCAGATCCATGGCCCACTCGAAGCCCCTCACGTGATTTGTGCATGCCTGATTTTCCTTATTTCTTCTTTACGTGGGCCAGCCTAATGCATGATGCTCCCTTATCCTTTATTTCCTCACCCCGAGTTCCCATTCTTTTTGTTTCTTTTTGGCGGCTAAGTGCCCTCATTTCCCACAGCGAGCCTGCCTCCCCCCTTTCACTTAATCCCTCACATACCCAGCACATGACCGAGCTCCCCCACCACTTATTTGTCTTCCTCCTTGTTGCATTTCTTAGCCCAGGCTCCCAATTCCTCACCCCTGCTACCTCTTCACACTTTTTCCATAATCCACACCCATTCGTCTACTCTTTCTCTCTCCACCTTCATTCCCTTCATCAATTCAAAAATTTATCATCATCTTCAATCCGTTTTATTCCCTTGTTAATGGCAAGAATTGAAGGCGAGCAATGATAAGATTGGTTATAATAGGGATTAAGTGAAGATTAATTGAATCATTGAAGGACAATCAAGGGTCGATTGGAGGCTACAAAAATGGAAGAAATTCAGTTCAAATGATGGGTGGTAGAGAGTAGTAGATAGTTTATTTAACTTACATTTTCCATTCCTGTTTCCAATTTTTAGCCAAGATTTTAGACTCTCAAATTTGGTTCAATATTCCAGAATTTTGCATGAATTGGTTTTTGATTTGTTAAATTTAAGTAAGACTTTAGTTTTGGTAAAAAAGAATCCAAGCAGCAATTGCAAATTTGAGTTCATGTTCTTCTCTCTATTTTGTTAAATTGCTCAACTTCTATCTAGTGCAGATTCTGTTTTTTGCTTATTGGTTTTTCTTTAGTAAATTTGGACTCTCCATTCGATTCATGGTTGTGTTTACCTAGCTTCCGGTTATCAGTCTCGATTGAGGTTGCAGGGATTTGGACGTTTTTAAGGTTGTTGGCATTGAGTTGGTTTAAGATCCATTCTTTTGTTGAAATTGAGTACCCTGAATTGATTATGATCACCTTTGGATTCATGGGTTGGTGCCATTGGTTACTAAATGACTTAATTTCAGCACAAGGAATTTTAGTCAGCCTAAATTCATGATTCATTCCTGAGGACGACACCCGCACTTGTTACAGTGATAAACCGTACGCTGGCGGATGCCACAATAGGCCATCTCCACAATATCCTTAGAACATTTGTTATTTTCACCATTCTCCTTGTCCGTCCACTCCAAAACAATGCCACAGAATATGTTGTAGAAGTCACAAAAACTAGCAGTCGAACACAACCACCGTTCCAGTGAGTTGTTTGAGCCCTCGGTCCGTTGTGAAGACAAAACCCCTTCTAAACAGTTCTTCTTTTAAAAAGCTAGGTACCACGTTGCCCTTAACAAATAACAATGTTGAGCCAGTGTTTCCCTCTACAATTGTGCGTAGCAACTATCCTAAAAAATTGATAGAAAAAAATGTCTAAGACATAGACAAAAATGTCAACACAAATTACTAGCACTATTGGAATCAATTCATAAAACTAATCCATTGCAAAAGAAAAGCAAAAATACAAAACCATAAGTTTTCATGAACAAAACCTTATGAGCCAAATGAATGATATCAAATATACTTTTGAGTATCATCATACCAACCAATTACTAATAATAATTCATTAACTAATAATAAGGTAGTAAGTGATTATTTAAAAACTTAATAAACATAAGCTTCAGATGACAAAACAAAATCAAACCAAATGAATGATAGTCAAAAGAATACAACCATCAAAATCAACCTATCAAATGTATTAAAACAAGCACAAGTGATAAAGGAATAATAGAAAGCTATTGCAAGTGATAAATGAATAACAGAAAGCTATTACATTTATTAAAAATGATCAAATTTAGGCTCTATGCCACGATCCATCAAAACTTCATTAAATAACTTTGTAAAACTTTCCTTCGCCCTTGCTACTCCAATATGCTTGCTCGAATTTTCAATGATATGAGAACAACAAAGTATGTGTTGAACAATAAGAAAAATTGAATATATCATTGCAGCAATAAAAAGGTCTGGTCAGTCATAATGGTGCTAATTAATTTACCACTCATAGATTTAAAAACACCCAAAGGAGCTATTCAAGGGACTCAATTTTCTCTTTCATATTGAAATTATGGTTCATGCCAGCAAATGGTGCAGAAGTCATTTCCCCCTTTTTTTTCAAGTAAGTTGCCCCCAAAAAAAAAAAAAAAAAATCAAGTCACCAAATAGTTTGTAATCCTTTAACTTCTGATTATCATCCCAAAAAAAAAAAAAAAAACCCAAACAACCATTTACATTGACCTCAAAATCATAACAATAAACATATTGAATTGTTTCATGAATATCTCAATTAGTGAATTTCCACCACCAAATAACTTGTTACCATACTGCCCAAGCCTATTATTCAGATCCTTCAACTGAAAACCAATAGAAGGAGCTCCACCATCTTGCTTTGTCAAGGCATGGAGTGCATAAGCCACTCGAACTCCCACGTCCCTGAGCCCTTTAACAAGCCAAAAGTCCTCCGTTGAAGCTTTTTAATGAGAAGGTGAAAGATGTTGCTCATTAGCACCATATAGATGATGGTTATGCTCAGCACCGTGCTTAGCGACAATCCATTTCCTATTTGAGTCAATGTTTAACAGGATCATTGCTTTGCACCCAGTCCGAATGTCAACATTTGTACATTCCTTACATTGTTGGGCTTTATTTTTCTTCCAATAACAAAACCGACTCATCTGCAACTTCTAAATTCAATAAAGAATTAACACATTGAAATGAAGCATTAAACCCTAAGTTTCAACTCTTCTGATTTATGTTAAAATTTAAGCAATCTCTTGCTTGGTTTTCTGCTGACACATGGTTTTAATTTCTTGTCTTTTTCGCTATTCATCGGTCACTCTTTTTTGAGGTGCCTAATCACCTTCTTCCTTTATATCTTCTCTATTTCTTACAAGTGATGGTTGCGTGCTAAAATATACCATTTTTCCCTTAACAAATAACAATGCTGGGCTAGCGTTTCCCTCCACAATTGTACGACACAACTATCCTAAAGAATTTATAGACAAAAAAATGTTCAAAACATAGACAAAAATATCAACAAAAAATACTAGCACTATTGAATCAATGGGTAGAACTAATCCATTCAAAAGGAAAACCAAAAACATAACACCATAAGTTCTCATGAACGAAACCTTATGAACCAAATGAACAATATCAAATATACATATGAGCATCATCATACCAACCAATTACTAACAATAGATCATTAGATAGTAGTAAAGTAGTGAGTGACTATTTAAAAACCTAATAAACAACATTAGTTTTAGAGGACAAAACAAAATCAAACCAAAAGATTGATAGTTAAATAATAGAACCATCAAAACTGTCAAATATATTCAAATAAGTACAAGTGCTAAACGAATAGTAGAAATCTATTACCTTTCCAAAAATGATCAAATTTAGGCTCCTTGTCACAATCCATCAACACTTTATTAAATAACTTTTGTGAAACTTTCCTTTGCCCTTGCTACTCTAATATGCTTGCTTAAATTTTCAATAATATGAAAGCAGTAGAGCATGTGCTGAATACTAAAAAAAAAAAAATTAAATATTCACCGCAACCATAGAAAAGCCTGGTCAATTATAGTGGTTATCAGGGATTTATCACTCATAAATTTGAAAACGCTCGAAAGAGCCATTCAAGGGACTCAATTCTCTTTTTCATATATTGGAATTATGGTTCATGCCAATAAAAGAAGCAAAAATCATGCCACCCATATTTGTTCGGCCAATTGTTCCCAAAAAAAAAAAAAGAAAGTCACCAAGTAGTTTGTAATCCTCTATCTTCTGCTTATCATGCACAAAAAAAAAAAGAAAAAGAAAACCAACCAACCGTTTACATCGACCTCAAAATCATGATAATAAACACATTGAATCGTTTCTTGAATATCTCAAATAGTGAGTTTGCATCACTACCATCAAATGGCTTCTTATTGTCCTCCCCAATCCTATTACTTAAATCCTTTAACTGAAAACTCACAAAAAGAGTTCCGCCATCTTGTCTTGTAAAGGCACAGAATGCATCAACCACTTGAACTACTGTGTGCCTAAGCCCTTTAATAAACAAAAGGTCCTCCATTGAAGCTTTTTGATGAGTAGGTGAAAGATGTTGCTCATTAGTGCCACAAAAACGATGGTTGTGCTCAGCTACGCGCTTAGTGACAATCCATGTCCCATCGAAATCATTGTTTAATGAGATCATTGCTTTGCCCCTAGTTTAAACATCAACATTTGTACACCCCTTGCATTGTTGGCCTTTATTTGTTTTCTATCATTTCTTCCAATACTGAAACTAACTCATTCACAACTTCTCAGCTCGATAAAGAGTTAACATAGTGAAACCAAGCACTAAGCTCTAATTTTCAACTATTTTGATTTATGCTAAAAAATTAAGCAATCTCTTACTTGATTTTCCGCTTGTATATGATTTTAATTTCGTGTGTCCTTCTATGTTCATCGTTCACTCTTTTTTGATGTGCCTAATCATGTTCTTCCTTTATATCGTCTCCATTTTCTGCAAATCATGGTTGCAAGCCAAAATATACTTCTTTTGCTCGAGATTCAAAAGGCTTAAAAATGGTCCCTCCTGAACTCAAACCGTCTCCTTGAACATTTTCCTACATATAAACTAACCCCATTTTCACTTCAACTCACTCCCTTAACTTACTAAAGTACTCTTTACTGAGGACTCTTATATCTGTCTTCATTTAGCTAGCCGTAAGTAATGCATCCATTTTTCTACCCATTTGCGTTCCCTACATAGAAGAACTCACCGAACTATCTTTCATACAATTTTTAACAATAGGTTCATTCCTTTGACTTTATTTTACACCCTTGCATCATCTCTTCATAATATACCTATTCGAAACTTTTTGAATACAACAAATATGCATAACTCGTAAACAACGTGAACATAAAAGAGCATCGCTAGTGAACATTTTGCGAGTGCAATTAATGAAGCCTTTCTCTCTGTGTTCAACACAATGTTATCCTAAAAAGGATATTCGTCTAATCCTTAACCAAAAATTCTCCCAAAACAACCTACACAAGATATGCAAAGTATCTTATCAGATGTGTAACTATGCAGCTCATCCTGATCATGGAAGCCCCTTTAACAAAGGTTTTTGCTAATAATTGATAAGCTTCAATAGTGTAAATAGTCATAGCATGTTTCAACAGACTTACCAACTTAAAGGCCATCTTCACAATATCCTTCGAACATTAGTGATTTTCACCATTTTCATTGTCCCTCCACTTTGGAACATTTCCATAGAATATATTGTAGAAGTCACACAAACTGGCAGTCAAATGCAACCACTTTGCCATGAAGTTGTTTGTGCTCTCGCTCCTTTTTGAAGACAAAACCCCATTCTGAAGACAAAACCCCTTCAAAAAAGTTCTATGAAAAATAGGGTATTCCTTTTCCCTTAAATAATGAAAATTGTTGAGCCATCGTTTCTTCCACAATTATACGTTACAACTATCCTAAAAAATTGATAGATAACAAAAATGTTCAAAAAATAGACAAAAATATCAACATAAATTACTAGCACCATTGGAATCAATGTATAGAACTAATCCATTCAAAAAAAAAACCAAAAATACAACACCATAAGTTTTCATGAACAAAACATTAGGAACCAAATGAACCATATAAAATATACAAATGAACATCATCATATTAACCAAGTACTAACAATAATTCACTAAACAATAGTAAAATAGTAAGTGATTATTTAAGAAACTAATGAACAACATAAGTCTTAGAGGATAAAACAAAATCAAACCAAATGAATGATAGTAAAAATAATAGAGCCATCAAAATCAACCTGTCAGATATATTCAAACATATGCAAGTGATAAGGCAATAATAGAAAGCTATTACCTTCTCCGAAAATTATCAAAATTAGGCTCTGTGTCACAATCCATCAAAACTTTATTAGATAACTTCGTAAAACTTTCCTTTGCCCTTATTGCTCCGATTTTCTTCCTCGAATTTTTATTGACATGAAAATAGTAGATCACACACTGAACACCAAGAAAAATTGAATCCATCACGGCAGCCATAAAAAAAGCCTGGTCAGTCATAGCGGTGCATGGAAATTTACCACTCATAGATTTAAAAAGGCTGAAGGAGCCATTCAAGGGACTCAATTCTCTATTTCATATATTGGAATTATGGCTTATGCCAACAAATGAAGTAGAAATCACGTCACCTTTATTTGTTTGTTATGTTGTGCCCCCCCCAAAAAAAAACCCAAGTCACCAAATAGTTTTTAATCCTCTAGCATTTGCTTATATGGCCCAAAAAAAAAGACAATCATTCACATCGACCTCTAAATCATTATAACAAACATATTGAATCATTCGTTGAATATCTCAATTAGTGAATTGCATTGCTACCATCAAATGGCTTGTTATCGTACTCCTAAGCCTATTATTCAAATCCTTGAACTAAAAACCCACAGAAGCTGCTCCACTGTCTTGTCTTTGCAAGGCTTAGAATGCATCACCCACTCGAACTCCCACATCCCTAAGTCCTCTAACAAACAAAAGGTCCTCCGTTAAAGCTTTTTGATGAAAAGGTTAAAGATATTGCTCATTAGCACTACATAAATGATGGTTGTGCTTAGCTACGTGCTTAGTGACAATCCATTTCCCATCTAAGTAATTGCTCAACGGGATCATTGATTTGCACCCAGTTGAACATCAATATTTGTACATTCCTCACATTGTTGGCCTTTATTTTTCTTCTAATTACAAAACTGACTCATCCACAGCTTCTAAGCTTAATAAAGAATTAACACAATGAAACCAACCGCCCAACCATAAATTTCAACTCTTTTTATTTATGATAAAATTTAATCAATCTCTTACTTTGATTTCTGCCTGCATATGATTTAATTTCTTGTAGCCTTCTATTTTCATTGTATGCTCTTTTTTTAGATGCCTAATCACCTTCTTACTTTATATCTTCTCCATTTTCTGCAATTGATGGTTGCAAGCTGAAATATACGAGTTTTCCTTGAGATTAAAGAGGGTTGAAAATGCTCTATGCTGAACGCAAACCATCGTGTTGTACAGTTTCCTCCATATAAATTGACCCCATTTTCATTCAACTAACTCCTTTAACTTTCTAAAGTACTCCTCACAGAGGACTTTTGTCTCTCTCTTTATTTGGCTGGCCACGAGTAGTGCATTCATTTTTTTTACCCATTTGCATTATCCATGAAGAACACACCGAACTATCTTTTATCCTATTTTCAACAATAGGTTCATTACTTTGACTCTCTTTAAATGCCCTTGCATCACCCTTCCTATTGTACCTATCTGGCACTTTCTGAAAACAACAAATGTGCATAGCTCGTAAACGATGTGAACATAAAAGACCAATCTTAGTGAACTTCTCACAAGTGCAATTAATTAAGCCTCTCTTTATGTTCAATACAACAGTATCCTAAAAAAGAAATTCGTGTAAATAGACATACCAAAAGATTCTCCCAAACAACTTACACCTGATAGATGAAACACCTTATGCAGCTCATCCTAATAATGTGAAGCCCCTTTAAGAAACT
>JAKOGI010000476.1:0-5000 GCA_029747015.1 Carnegiea gigantea | reverse complement strand
CAAAGCTAGGAAAACCAGCAGAGGCACACAGCAGAACAGAGTAATCGAACCCAAAGAAAAGCTCAAGAAAATAGAACCTCAAATCAAAAATTCAACACAAATGTTTGCAAATTCAATTCCAATATCCAAACTTGTACTCAAACTCAAAAAATACCATAATCTAATTTCACTAATGTCGAAAATTAATAACGAGATCTGAATAAACAAAACCAAACTGAATTTGAAGAAAATCAAAACGACAAGAATCTTTACTCTCTACTGCTACCCTAATCTACTACCCTAATTTATAACGAGCTTTTTACATTAGGTGGCATTGCGTCATTTGCGTCGATTTCATTTTCATTACGTATCTTTGATTTTTCGATTTTGTGTTCGTTAGTTTAGTTTTAGTTGTTTTTAGTATAGTTGAGCTTTCTTATGTTTTTGATTTTCAATTAGAGTTAATATTTTGTTTTTTTATTTTGGTCCATTTCATTTTGATTTTGGTTATTCTTTTCTGCTAGGGAAAAAAAAAAAAAAGGACTAACAATTTGGTTATTGCGCAGGAAGCAAGCATAGAAGTAGCAGCAACAAAGGAAAAAGCTCTTCTTTTGTGTTTGTGTTCATTTTATATTTTGTGTGATGTTTGAGTCTTTTTGGTCTTTCTTTTATTTTGGTAGCATAGTTTTATTTTTGTTAGTTTATTTTACTCTGTTCACTTAATTATTTGAGTCTTTTGTTTTTGTTTTATTCATTAGTTTGTAAATAGTGCCTAGATGCATTTTCTTTCCTAATAAAAAAACTAAAAAAATTAAAAACTTGAAAATCCAAAAAAATTGAAAAATTCTTAAAATTGAAAAAACACAAGCTTCAAGCATGCCAGTTTTTAATTTCCCACATTATGGGCATCAACCTTTTTGGAGTTATCTTTCGAGATTTAATGATTATCGTGCTCAATTGAATCAGAATTTTCAAAAATGAAAAATTTGTGAGGCCATTGCTGTGGGTTTAAATTCTGAATCTTGGGGTTATGTTGAGTGTATTTATCATGGAGGCGTACTAGGTTTATTATCTAAAACTCAATATGAGGTATGGGATTTCTTTAAAAAACTAGCTTGGGATACCTATGAGTTTGACCAAGCCAAAACTAATTTTGGATACTCAACTCCTAATGAGTCTGTTTTTCATGCTAATCCTTATCCTCATGATCATTTTATGAATTCACATGACCCCTCTTATTTTTGTGTGTCCCCTATTTTGTGTGAATATTGTGCACTCTTCTGATCATGATAATTGTAACTGTACATATCGTGATTATATTGATGCTACTTGTGTAAGTGTTGAAAAGATGATTAATGACATGACTGATAAAATGATAGAGAATATGAAAGTGAGAATTGCTGAATATTTCCAATATTTTAATCAAAGTAGGGAGAATTGTAATAAGCCTAACTCTAGTTTAAGATCTCCCAAACCTAAAGTTAGTCTTTATTATGATTTTGAACCCTCTTTGCTATGCCTAACTTGAATGATGACATGCCTTAGTCTAGTCTAGAACAAGAGAGTAGCCTCCCTACATCTCTATCACAAGACCTTGCACCCCACACTCGCTCACCTAAGGATGTCACAGAGGATGTCCTATTTTTCTCCGACCCACCCACCCCTTTTCATCACTCTTGTGAGTGTGAGGTGGGTGAAGACCTTGAGAGTGCTAGTGAATTAGATATGAGCATCACACCTGAAGGTAAGCATCGTGATTTAGATGATTTAAAGGATATTTCACATGAGACATGTGTGGAGAAAATTGAACCCACTATTTTGGACTTTGATGAAGATGTTCTTTCTATAGAATATGAATCTTTTTTATATGGGTTTGATGTCGATGTGAGTTTGGATGTGGAACTATGTGCTGAGTATGCATCTTTTTCTTTTGACCCCATCCAAACTGACCTCCTTTTTGAATCTTGCAAGTCTGAATTGGTTTAATATGAGAGCATTGCCACTGAGACATTTGATTTAGACTAGACTCTTGCGCAAATTGAACTTAAAGGGCTTGTGAACTTAGGACCCACTACTTTGCCTAGACTGCTCATTCATGACGATCACATCTCTAGGTCGATGATCAAATTGCTGACACATTATGAGTATGTCTGTCTCTTTTCTATTTGGGTCCAACAATTTGATAAGTTGAAGCGAGCTCTTACTTGTGCGTTTATTGCTATGGTGGATGTACTCATTTTGGCTCCAACTCTTTAATCTCTATTGCATTATTTTTATTGAAAGTTGGGCTACTTTGTTTGATAAACTGCTACGTGATCTAACAAATTTGATTTAAGTAGCGATGTTTCATTCGATGTGGGGTGGCTGTTGTCTCATAAATTCCTCGGTCGTAAGGAAGGCATAGCTTAGGTGTACTTCTGCATCTGACCTAGTATACTTGTTCCTCTCTATTTCTCTTTTCAATTTGTTTTGTATATATTTTTGTGACATTATTTTATTTTTGTTTTCTTTTGAATTTTAGAGTCTTGTCTTTGTCTTTAGTTTTGTGTTTTCTTTTTTATTTTGTATATTTGTGTTTCTTTTGTTTTTATTTTATGTTTTTGTTTCTTTTTACTCTCAATGAGGACATTGTGAGATTTAGGTGTGGGGGTAGAGAAACTTTGAAATGAAAAAAAAATTGGAAAGTAAATTGAAAATTGGAAAAATCCAAAAAAAGATTTTTGTTTTGTTTTTTAGGAAGCTTCGTACTATTGTAATCGGCTTAAATCCCCTGTACTTTGACTATTAGCTTGTATGTAAGCGTGATGTGCACGATAGATCTCCATCCTCAATGTGTCATTCTAAGCCCTAATTCTAACTCTAATTGTTCATTATCAATGTGTAATTCGATCCTTATTTATATCATCATCATTATCTTAGGGTCTTAATTTTTCATTATTGGCTCTCCCACCTGTCTTTGACACGATTACTTTGATTTTTGTATGCATTCGGAAAAAAAAAACGAAAAAAATGAAAATGAAAGAAAAGAAAAGGAAATAAAATAAAATTTGAAATGACAAGTATCCCTTTGAGGCATGCGCTACTGTGCATTACCCTTTGAGGCACGTGCTACTAGGTGTTACCCTTTGAGGCAATACTGCTACTAGAAAAGCTTGCTTCCTATGTTAATAAATCAATAATGTAATTTGTGTCAGTCAAGTGGGATTGAGTTTGATTCTGGTAAATCTAAGCCGTAAGATGATGATGCACTTGCACACGAGCACTAGGATGGATTAAAAGTCTTGATGTACAGTGGGGTGAAAAGTTAGTACTTTGATGTCATCCATGGGGTAGGGAGCCTTGATGAGTACATTCTGTTTATATGCAGGCCAATATCTTTGCTACATAGGTGATTTGGTTAGTTAGAATGTGCACAGGCTCTCCCTTGTATATTTATGTTTGTAAATCCAAACGGTTTTTCTATTTCTATCTCTCTTTTCCATTTTCGATTTATTTCTTTTATAGATTTTGTGGGTATATCTTTTGCAAACCCTCACGAGACCTTCCTCGTCCACTACGGGTAACCTAGGGGTTTAAAGGGCTTGTTGCACATGCTAAGTGCAACCGTGATTCCTACGAAAGTGCGTTAGGGTTTTATTTTCCTTTCTAGGATTTTTAATTTTGTTTTACTCGAGGACAAGCAAAACTTAGGTGTGGGAGTATTTGTTCAACTAGAAATTATAAAATTTTATACCTTTTTATTCTCTAGTAATTGCCTGAAATAAATTATTAAATTAGAGTTTTAATGTTGTTTTTGTTTATTTTGTAGGAATTTGAAAATTTGAATAAATTGGATATAAAAGTTGAAAGAGAGTGGTGTTGGTTCAAGAAAAAGCACAAAAGGAAAAGAATTAAAAAACGGCCCAGCCCAAGCCTCAGCATGGAGCCTAGTTCACGACAGGCCCAGCGTTCCCTCTCCTTCTCTTCTTTTCCTTTCCTTCTTTCCCTCTTAGGCTCGGCCTAGTCCACCTGCTTCCTTGTTGCCAGGATCCGGCCTGCTGCCCCTTTAAAAGGCATGTGCATGTCACGTGGCCAGCAACTTCCCCCTCCCCTTTGCTTCTTCTTCTTCGACGGTTCACAACCCAAAAGAACGGAACAGAGGCTCTTCATCTTCCTCTTCCATTCGTTCTCCTGCAACCCAGAAGAACGGAACAGAGCCCTTCATCTTCTTCCATTATTACTTATCCGAGCGTTTCTTTCCCCTCCTACCTCTTCGTCTTCCTAATTCGATTTCGCAGCCTAGAAGCCCGAGAAACAGGGTTGTTCGTCTTCTCCTAAACGGCCATGGCCACCCTCTCTCTCTCCTAGTTCATTTAATCCATCACTCCTTAATCAACCATTAACAATGGGACGGTTTCAAGGCAATTGAAGGGGACCGTTTGGTGGCTGTTCTTAGTCGGCCTCTAAAAGAGAAAGAGGAGATGGCGGCAGAGATGGGCAAAGTAAATTAGGGTAGTAGTAGATAGTAAAGCTTTTTGTAGTTTCGATTTTCTTCAAATTCAGTCTGGTTTCGTTCATTCAGATCTCGTTATTGATAATCAACATTAGTGAAATTAGATTATGGTTTTTTTGAGTTCGAGTACAAGTTTGGATATTGGAATTGAATTTGCAAATGTTTGCGTTGAATTTCTGATTTGAGGTTCTGTTTTCTCGAGCTTTTCTTTGGGTTTGATTGTTGTGTCCTACTGTGTGCCTCTGCTCTTTTCCCCTGCTCCGTTTATCCAAGCTCATCAACTATTTGAGGCTAAGTATTGGTAAGATGAAGAAATTTGCAGTTTGTTGCTTCTCACTTTGGCTGGTATTGTTCACAAATACATGAATTAATCTTGTTCATTTAGCCTATTAACTCGCAGAATTTACAACAACACACACACATATATATATATATATATATATATATATATATATATATATATATATATAAACTTATATTATATATACATATATATATATATATCCGTATATACATATATATATATATA
>JAKOGI010000475.1:573223-575995 GCA_029747015.1 Carnegiea gigantea | reverse complement strand
TATGTATATATATATATATATATATATATATATATATATATATGCGTGTGTGTGGGTGTATATATATATATACTGGAAATTGATAAGAAATAAAACGAAAATAAGGCTGGTAGAAATAAACATTTTGCATATGGGTTCCTTTTTTTGCAACTCTAATGATTGAAGACTTGTGGTAACGACATGTAAGATGTTACAAGGAATACATATGAGTTCATTATGACGTGTGCTTTTTTTATATTTACTACCTTCATCAAAAGCTAAGCTGAGTGGACAGTGACAGCATGTCTCTGTCATTTTTTACGAACACATTGTATTTGTGTTCTTTTTCTCCTTGGTTTGTATTCATGTTGTCAGAATGTAAATAGCTCTTTTTTTATTTCTTATTTTGACGTGGTAGCCTGCATAATCAAATCCAGTAATCTGTTGGGAATTTGCATGACCTATTTGCAATTTTAAGATTTTACATTACTAGAAAGTTAGTACGTTGGATACGACGTAAACTTTGTTGAATTTCATTGATTTTAGCCATGAGGGGCACCAATTTAACGATTAACACACTGTAAAAAGCTATTATGGTAGTTTAACTAAAAATTTAATGATCATAACATTTTTTATAAATTTATATCCACAACGCTTGTAACTTTGCAAATGATCTTAGAAACAGTAAGTACTATTGTTCTTGCCCTTTCCACCAGCAAAATAAAATACAGACATGCTTGTGCTTGCTCAGCTGGTACCATCTTTGTTGCTCATTTTTATTCCACTAATTCTCATCCTATTCATCAACAAGATCTTTACCTCCAAAACAACAGTAAATGGCACCAAGATCCCCAAATCTTACCCTACGATTGGGCACATGATTGCCTTCTACTAGAACAATCGTAGGCACATGATTGCCTTCTACTAGAACAAGAACAACATATTCCACTTACTGTACAACGTCACAATTACCTTCCCATCCTCCATCTTAGCCCTCTATGGTCCTTTTGGAAAACAAAACAGTATGACGGGCAATCCATCTATGGTGGAACACATCCTTAAGACCTAATTCTCTATCTACCGAAAGGGACCTTTCTGGAGAAGTGCTCTTGGAGACCTCTTGTGTGTTGGCATTATAAATGTTGTGCTGAGACTTGGAAATTTCAAAGGCAGATTGCTAACCATGAATTTAGAACCAAATCGTTGAGAAAGTTCATTGAGATCGTCCTTACGCTCAGCTTTTTGATTGCCTTATACCCATTTAATCAGATGCTGCCAAGACTAAAAAGGTCCTAGATATCTAAGGCATAGTTCAAAAATTTCCGTTTGGTAACAATTGCAAGATTTCATTTGGTTATGACCCAGAATGCTTGTCTCCATGTCTACCATAAGCTAAATTAGCTGCTCTTTTGAGGATGCTGTGATAAAAAGCACTCAAAGATTCAGAACAGTCTTCCAAATTCTTTAGGAAATTAAAAGGTTTCTTAATATTGAGTCTAAGAAAAGACCCAAAGAAGGGGACAAGGGTGACTTTTCACCCTTATATAGTAGGTAGGATGGAGAAGTTGTGGGGCTCAAATTGGGCAGAGTACCAGCTAGATGTCATGGGTTGATAATTTCACTCAAACTCAAGCTCGTGTGGCGCTAGCAAGCTTATTCGAAACCCTTCCTAATTTGCTAGTAACCCTTAATGGTAACTTAACTTAAGCTCGAGAAGCTAAGTAAGTACAGACACACTCACTAAAGAGAACTTAGCGAGAGCGGGAGAGATTGGAAGAATGCTTTATATTGCACTTGAAATGCTTTCAATGGCTTGATGTACAAACAAGCCCCCTTAGGAGTATATAAAGACATCTACCTCCTTAATAGACGGTAGAGATCTATTCAATCCCAAGACCATTATTACACACCCAGAATATTCTATATGAACATCCTAGCTACCACACAAGTGTAGAATAGTGTGGAACATTCTAGAGAGTATTCTAGTACAGCCTAGAAGGTTCTAGAATACTCCACAATGTCCTATATACTTTAGAAGGTTCTAGAACAGTCTAAAAATGTCTACAGAGCTCCAAAAGCTTCTAGAACATTCTCAAATGCGCTAATGTATTCTAGAAGGTTCTCGAACTCTCCAGAAGTATAACTTATGACATTCTCCCCCCTCATCGGGCAACATCCTCGTTGCCTTTGGATCTTTGTATGCTTGGCTCTTAAGTTGCCTCATCCCTAGAAGGTGTCTTCCACTTGGTTAGGTTGATGTGTTGCATTTAATTGCTTAGAACATCGATCCTTTGCACGCTTGTGTCCCCTCCTCGTTCTAGCCCATTTCCTCTTTGCCAACTTTCCAGGTGACGTCAGAGGCATGACACCCTCAGGCCCCTCATCCCTCTTGAGGGCGGATAGGGGACTACCTCCTTACTATCAGTGAATTGAATGACAAGTAGCACCCTTTCCTTCTCAGCTTCCGGTCTCACAGGTATTGCATGAGTTTGCTCATTGTCCATGATGAACAAGGTAATAGCATGGAGAACTACGACGACTTTTGACTTATCGAGGAGGTCTATTCCAAGATAGAACTTTCGATCATTAACAGAAGTGACGGTTATGCCGACCTTACCTTGCTATGATCCAATGTGGATGTTTATACCTCGAGCAATTCCATAGATTAGAAGACACTTCGCATTAACTCCTTTCACACAGCCCTTCTCCTTTTTGTAAGGTAGATAATCTCATCAGCGAGTTCTTCCACCATATACACATTATCCGCTCCCGTGTCCACTGTAGCATGGAGTT
>JAKOGI010000475.1:290723-565723 GCA_029747015.1 Carnegiea gigantea | reverse complement strand
CTTTGGTGATATAAGTAGTCACTTTGATCCTTTTAAGCCACACTCAGGGTGTTATAATCACCCCTACTTTTAAGCGCACAACGTCCTCTCGTTACGCTTCAATAATCGACCAACGTACAAGTCCTCTTGACCGGCGGTCCATGCCGAGCATCTTTGCCACACTTACCATTGCGAGTCGGCTTTGACAGCATCTGTAACGCCCCGACCCCCTCCTGAGCTGGGATAGTTATGAAGAACGGTTTCTAGGATAATTGACTGGCTTTACAAATCACCACAAGTTTTTTCAGCATACTTCGGTCTCGCTCATAGGCTGCCTGAGAAACTTTCTACGAGGTCACCCACCGTAAAAAAATTTCTCCCAGTACCCACAGAACTCATGAACATCTCAGTGATGTGAAGCAATTAGGGCTGCAGTCGGCGGCGTGGTGTTAACGGTCAGGCTGCTCGGTGATAACGGCTAAAGTTCACAGCGTAGCGTGGTCGTTCTCCTTCATTTGGCCTGTCTATTTCATCTGCCTATCTCTCCTCTCTCTGCTTCTGTGCTGCTCGAGTAATCAAGGTTTAGTTGTGCTGGTGCAATTGATCAAAGGGAAATCAAGTTTGCTAGTTTTGGCTTGTTCATTGAGGTAATTATCTTCTTCCTCTCACTCGCTCTATGAATTTAGGGTTTTAACTTTGAAATTTAGGAAGAGAAATTGTCCAATTTATTCCGTGTAATTGCTGAAATAGTCAAATTTTTGGATGCAATATGTATGATGCAATTGAGTTAAGATGTTTCATTTCTTTACTTGAAAAAAGTGTGTGAATTGGAAACTGGAGTGATCAATTGGATGCTAGGGGTATGGGTTTGATTGCAAAATAGAGCACGGTATGTGCTTGATTGCAAGCTTGCTAGATGGTATGTGTTTGTCTGCTAGTTAGCTAAATTCCTGGATGATCAGAATCATAACCTGATAGAGCTAGGTTCTCCTGAAGTCTGGTCAGCTTGATCTTTTGCGTCTATCTAACAAGACACAAAATGAAATTTGACAGAATCCCACATAGGCCTGCTCTAAATCAAACCGAGATTCAGTTAGAGAACGCAAAAAATGATTAGGAAATAAAAAAATTCCAGAGATCAAAGAAAAGTGAATTGGGTTTTGGTAAAACACTTACTGCAGGGATGGAATGGGGTTTTGGTCAGCTGTAGAACAGGGGTGAGGGACGTGGTTGTACTAGATGGAATCAGAGGTTTTTGGTGGCTAACTGCACACACATACTGTCTGAACATTCTCCTTTCAGCCTCTTTCATGGTATGCATCGAATGAAAGACAATACTGAATGGTCAGAGGGTCAAAGATAATAGCTATGTAATAAGACTATGGTCACTCTTATTGATCTCTTTTTCATATTATTAAGAGAGAACCAGTAAAGTCATTATACAATCCTACAATCATCAAGTGACGAATAATGATATGATCTTATCCAGAGTTACTATCATATTGTTTTAGGCCTTATAGGAAATTATGGTTTCAGTATTGGTTCACTAGAGTAATGCAGTACCAGATTTAAGCAATCTTAGGTTTTAATATGCAATATTGATTCAAGAAATATAATCCAGGAACCTCTTAT
This sequence comes from Carnegiea gigantea, assembly GCA_029747015.1. Lineage (NCBI taxonomy): Eukaryota > Viridiplantae > Streptophyta > Magnoliopsida > Caryophyllales > Cactaceae > Carnegiea > Carnegiea gigantea. The sequence goes on along the minus strand of JAKOGI010000475.1, from coordinate 564,112 downwards.
TATAATCAGGTCATTAAAAATAAGAGGAAAAAAATGTCCCCTCATCTTCATTGGCTAACAGGTTAAATCAAAATCAATTCTCTGACTTTTGATTCTACCTAATTTCTTAATTACTTAAAATTTCCTCTATTATAAGCATGGATTTGGGTGAATTAGCAGCCAGTTAAGGGGAATGGGGTGCTTAGATTTTACGGCTTGCTGGTTTTGGCTGAAAAAGTGTGTCCTCTTTTAGATGTTGAGGACATGAGGTATACTTTTTATGAATAGCTGGGATACGGAAAGCTTAATCTTCGCACATGTTGAAGTAGGGACTTGGTCGTGGTTGCTTTGCTTCTATGTTGGAAATCTCACTTATTTTCAAGCTGCTATATTCTGTGACAATGGAAATTTGCCTCTGTCTCTAGGTTAAAATATATATGTAGCTTTATAGGCTTACTTAACTAGTGTGATATTTCATTTGATATGCAAAATATTACCATCAGCTTGGATTGGCTTAATTTTAATTTTATGGTAAGTTACAAAATTAAGAAATCCTTCTCGCATGGATGGTATACTTTTTAAAAGAGTGTAGGACTATGCTTATTCAATGGGAGTGAGGCTTAATTGTATTAATCAATGCTGCCAGCATCAATGGCTGGGCAATTAGCTACTCTTTTTTTGGGGGGGGGGTGAGGTTGTTATGGTGCTACATTCACATTTATTTGCAAATCTTCTTTACATTTAAAATGCTTTGGAGCCAAAACCTGCCATTGCGCAAGCACAACTCTAAATTATGTAGAAATGTATCAAACTTGTCATTTGTAACACCCCCAGCCCCTAGGATCAGGAGCGTTACGTTTTCTTACTTCTTACTTAATTTCTGGGACGAAATGGATAGAGTTTTCCCTGAAAACTGACCGTTTCCAGGCTAAAAGCCTTACAATAATCCCCTGCAAATCAACGGAAGCGCATAATATTTAAAAGAAGCTCAACGACCACACGCCGGAGTTCATAACTCAACGACCCACTCGCTCGAAGTACACCAAGCAGAATAATTCTTTAATACAGGAAAAGTAAAAGGCACAACTCAACGGTCTACACAACCGGAGCACTGGGGTTCACATCCCAAAACACAGCTAATTTCGAATAAAGACATCTAACTAGTCAGATGGTTGGCTTGCACGGCCATACAGAGCGACTCATAACACTATGTATTATGTGAGCTAGAAAAATTAGTTTACAACAATTATAAACTAGGAATACGTTACATCACATCGTTAAACACATGAATCTACTTCTAAATGGCACAAATGACCCTTTTTCAAGTAGGGTGTAGACTCCAGCTCGCGTAAGTAACTTGACTTCCATCTGTCATAACAAAAGCCTGGGGAAAAGGGGGAAAAAGTAATGGGGTGAGCAACCACATGCTCAGTGAGATTTCCCCTACTCCTTAAAACCAAAACAATTGCAGGCGATAATACTAATAATAGTCACATATCACGTATTTATACTTTACTATCATATTAGGCAATCATAGTCCCCAAGGATAGATTACCCTCCTTAAAACTTCATTCTAACCCGTCAACTCGTTTCTAGGCCTTAAACGGCCAAACTTCCTTACTAACAAATAGTTAGGCACATAATCAAACAAGCAATAAGGATTGAGTATAAAGCTTTCAAACATACTTTTGAAAACATAGTGACTCTCGATAAATACCAAGAAGCGTTTGTAATCCACGCCAACTCCTTTAAAGTTTATACTTCTTTCTAAAAGTTCTCAAAACATCTAAACTGGTAAGAAAGACTTGTCAAGAACATACTTTCATAGAATATGCAGTTGAAATGAATAATGCAACATCTGAAACTTCATTTGACTATACTAGGAAATCCTTTCATAAAAGATGAACTGGAGGTGCACATTTGAAAGTTTTCTTTCTTTTGTCAAAAACACTTTACTCAGCCTCTTGAGGCTCGTATTCTTTAAAGGAAACTCCTTTTCTCACTTATTAGAAACTTACTCATAGCATCAAAACATCTTATTGTACTGGTTAGGGAGGTCAACACCGCCCTTAGGTGAGATCGTCACTCTTCATCTACGTTATCCCCAGGGTACACGTACTTATCTTTTGGCCAAAACACGTCTAAGTAGAGCAATTCTAATCTCGATACTGTCTTCTGTGGGGTAACATCTCACACCAGGATAATCAAATCCTGAGTCCAGTCCCCCTCAAGGTTTTCTTACGCGTCACACATCATAACTTATCTGGGGGAACAGCTCACACCAAGATAATTAATATCTTGAGTCCAGTTCCCAGGAATAGCTCACACCAAGATAATTCATATCTTGAGTCCAGTTCCTAACTTTTCTTTAGGGGGAAACAGCTCACGCCATCTTTGCACCCAATTTTCAGGAACAGCTCACACCAAGATAACTCATATCTTGAGTCCAGTTCCTACCTTCTGGCCAATTGCCTAGCACTTTCTTAGCCTTTAAGATCTTCTTTCATTTCTCTTTTTCAAATGCTTACTTTGCTGAAAACTTACTTTTTAAGTCAAACGATCATAACCTTTTGAATGTTTGTAGTTTCCTCGTTTTTGGCTTAAAACTTCTTATAAATGACATAAGTTTGCCAATTCATAAATCGACTTCGTAAATAGCTCAAAAACTTTTCAGAATCGTAATAAGTTTGCTAACATGTAAACAAACTTCGCTTTAACTTAAAAGCTTTTTATAAACGTAATACGTTTACTGAATCGTAAAACGACTTAGTTTCTAACTTGAATACCTCGTACGAACACAATAAGTTGGCTAAATCATAAAACGACTTCGTTTCCAGCTTTAAAACTTCGTATAAACGTATTAGGTTTGCTAAATCGTAAAATGACTTCGTTTTCATCTCGAAAGCTTCGTTTAAACGTGTCAGGTTTGCTAAAGCGTAAAATGACTTCGTTCTTAACTTAAAAGCTTCGTATAGACGTAACAGGGCTACTAACTCGCAAAATGACTTCGTTTTTAACTTAAGAAACTTCTTATAGATGTAAAACATTTGCTAGTTTGTAAAACAACTTCATTTCTAACTTAAAAGCTTCGTACAAATGCAATACGTTTATTAACTCGTAAAACGACTTCCTTTTAGACTTAAAAGCTTCTTATAAAGGCAATAAATTGGTTAATACTTTAAACGACTTCACTTTAAATTTAAAAGTTTCTTATAAACGCAACACGTTTACCAAATCGTAAAACGACTTAGTTTCTAACTCGAATGCTTCGTATAAACGTAATAAGTTTACTAACTCGTAAAACGACTTCGTTTTTAACTAAAAGGCTTTTTATAAACGCAATAAGGTTGCCTAATTATAAAGCGACTTTATTTCTAACTTGAAAGCTTCGTATAAGCGTAATAGGGTTGCTAAATCATAAGAACGACTTCGTTTCTAACTAAAAGGCTTCTTATAAATGTAAAACGATTGCTAACTCATAAAAACGACTTCACTTTTTAGCTTAAAAGCTTCTTTTAAACGTAATACGTTTGCTAAATCGTAGATCGAAACATAATAGAGACTTAAGCAAGCAAAACGCATGCAAATAAGCTAAGCTTCATAATTAACACCTTAAGGTGCTCTTCTTCGGGTCGTTTAAATCCTTTTAAACTTAAGGAGAAGTCGTATACAAACCAAAGCCTTAAGCATGTTCAAATCCACTTTTAGTTCACTTTTTAAACTTCCTAAACCTGTTGACTATTCAGTCGAGTCACTAACTGAGTAGTTCGATGATTTACGATTTCTTATAGGCTACAAACATTTTCATAAACTACCAGACAATTGGTAAGTACTTAGAAGCATTCGAAATCATGAAAACATGCATTTAACAATCTTTCTTAAACATGTCTGCATTTCGAAAACTATTCACTTAATGTCACTTAGCACATTGAGGGAAAAGGGGATTCACACATAGCACATTCATACACTTCATATCACCATTCATTAGGCCACACATCACCTCGTAATCCACACGATTGCGGCAATTTACGACCTTATCTCCCTCCTTACACATCACTAACCATAAGAGTCTCAAACCACTCAATAGTTCCACCTCAAACCATCTAACTACCAAGCTCGGTTCAATATTGACATATACAAACCAACAATACATAAAACGGTCATATATAGGCGCTACATTCATGCTTAATAACAACATAGTGTTTAAGTGAACCAACTGATGCAATCAGAATTTTAAAACAACAGTTTGTTTCCCAATTCACAAACCAACATCCATAGGCACCTTATTTCATTATAGTTATTATGAATAAATTCTAAACAAGCCCAAACCTGATACCCTTAACCTTTAAACAATGTCCGACTTATTCCATAATTATTTCAGTCACTCGGCTAGCATCCTTAGGTTTCAAACATAATTCAACTAATGACCAATAATTGAATTACCCTAAAAGAACACTCTTTTTGCCAAGCACTCCTCCAATCTGCCAGGTTATCAATATTTAGCATCAATCCGACATGCATTTAACCCAAATCAATTCCGAACTTCTAAATCGTCAATATGAATACTAATTCACCCAATATAATTTCCACGCTCAACTTCAACATATTCTAGCTAATTGCGATAAAAATGTTGAAATTATTAGTACTTCAGGAGGAAAGGAACCCTCACCTTAAACCCGAACTAGAGGTTCGATTCACGGCTGCTGCTCAACTTTAGGGGCCTGAACGACTCCAATCCTTCACCTTTTGCTCACCACGTACATTCAAATTAACCCAAATAGCGAACTAAGTTCACCTAAAATCACACCTTGAATTATTTAGAATAGGTCATAGCTTTCAAAGACATCTAACCGTTGGGCATGCCATCACATATCCCAATTCGTTCCACATAAACATGCAACTATTAAACAGTTGGAAGATTGTTTAAATGCCCTTATTCAGCCCCCAAATATCAGTTCCTAATTGCCAAACTCGGTAAACTCACCTTATTCTAGCATGAGCATGAGAAAAAGTCTAGAACTTAATATTAACTTAGGAGGTAAGAAAACCCACCTCAAATCCAAGCTATATGCATGCGAATTGGCTGGATTGAAGTTAGAATTGAACTCCACACAACCAGAAAATCCCTCTGTTCTCCGCGCAAGGTTCGATCAACTCAGACCCAAAACCGTAACTCACAATTTTTGTGAAAATTAAGCATGGTTAACTCAATTTGAAGGGGATTGAAGTAAGGATTCAATTTATAGAGGCAAGGGTGTTCGAATTTTTACCTACATGCACGAAAATGGCCAGGTGTTCGGCCGGTTCTTCATCAAAATCAGCCCTGCCTGCGCCCGAATTTTGGCTCAGTCACGTGTAGGAGGCTCACCTGGGTTGGTCGGGTTGGGGCTCGATTTGGCCGGTCGTGGTGCGTGTATGGAGGAGAAGCGAAGGAGGAGATGAGGAACAGGGAAAGCAGAGCAAATGTCTGGAGGAAGAAGAAGAAAGAGGAGAGCGAGTGTCGTGAGGGGCCTGTCGCAGGCAGGGAGAGGAGAAATAAGGGGAGCGCAAAAAATTACCTATTTGCCCCTCCCTACTCTCTTCATTTATTCGTCCAAGCTAGTTCATATTTAACACCGCTAGTCTAATTCGTAACCCGAATTCTAAACCCAAATCGATAACATAATCCTTCATCAACTATTCGTTCCCAAACTTATCTAGGTTCAATTTAGTAACATCGAACTACTTCTAAGGGTGAAAACCTGATCGTATTTGAGTTCCTAATCGATTTAGTACTCGTTAATAACCGTTAATAACGCTTATTAAAAATCATCAAAAGATTTTCAAAACTAATAACAATAACATTATTACTGGCGACAAAAATATTCTTTTTAATAAAATCAACGCTCACATAGGCATTTAGAAAATAATTTTAGCTCATATCGCTAATAAAATACGGTTTTTATAACGTAAAAAGGCATTACGAACAGCTCAACGGAATATAAAGTACGCGGGCCTTACACTCTCTCCCTTTTAAAAGAATTTCGTCCTCGAAATTGCTTACTTGGTGGAATTAATGGGTGTACTTCATCTGCATCTCTTTCACAATCCAAGTCACTTTACGCTTAGTTATTCATTCAGCCTTCACCATATCATCCCATCCTTGAATTCCTACTGGAACCAAATCATCAGGGAGTGCTCTTCCTCACACTATAACAACTCGATCTCAACAAGTATGATCGGTTAAGTAGATAGTTTTTAAGAAACAAGTCATGAAATGTTGCATACGCATCTCATGAGGTTTACTAATAGGTTTCTTTGCAATTCAAGAATGACAAGCAGACAAGCAGCACTAGAATGGCGGGATGGGGCCATAAAGTTGGTTATCAAGAGTATACCTGAGTTGTGTTGGTAGGTTCCCAAGTCTCTTTTCCCTTCTAGCTAAGCATCCGACTGCTAGTCTGTGGCTTCTGGTTGCTTTTACTGTCCCCTGAGGGAGTGCCGATGGTTAGGCGATCTCGTTGTGTCACTGGCTTGATTCCCGTTCCGGATCTCTGAGTGTGACCCCGACTATTCCATGTGACCCTTGGACAATTAGTGGCTTTGTGACTCATATCACCACATTCAAAACATGAACCCGTGAAGCTTCTGCATGGGCCAGGGTGCTGACGTCCACACTGGCCCCAGGTTTTCCTTGGTTTTCATTGGGCGGCTTGCTTTCCCTTATCCTATTTTATCTCAGATTTAAACCTCCTAAAGTTTCTGCTTCCTTGGAAATTGGGTTCTCGAGGGCCAATTTCCCTCTTTGCTCGGCCTTTTTCTTTGTTTTCAACCTTGGTCTCATCTATGATGCGGGCTGGTACATTTCTTGAAAGTTGCTATATGCGTACCCTGCTATTATCTGCTTTAGTTCTCCTTTTAATCCCTGCTCGAAGTGGTTCATTCTCATTTCTTCGGTGGCCACCTGATTTGGAGCAAATCAGCTCAGCTCATTGAACTTCGTCGCATGTTCCATCACGCTCATTTCTCCTTATTTCAAGCATAAAAACTCCCGTTCTTTAACCCTTCTTACGTCTCGAGGGTAATATTGAGCGTCCATTAAGGCTTTCAGCTGATGCCAGGTTAACACCGGTTCACCTACCCTAGGTTTCACTATTCCCCACCAGAATTCAGCTTCTTTCTCAAATTGGTAAGTGGCTAGGTGCACCTTGAACCTCTCAGGGCACACCATGATCTTAAATAAGTTTTCCATTCTCCGAAGCCACTCCTCATATACCATAAGGTCAGTTCCACCTTCTAACTTGGGAGGCTTAAGCCTATTAAATTGACATATCATCTCCATGGCAGTTGGTTCTGGTATGAGTTCGCATCAAGGAGGCATCTATCACACAATTACACAAGGAATCATTTAGTTCTAATTTCAACTAGGATGAATTTCCTTGCTTAATGAAATGATTGGCAAATGGCGAGAGTTGTTATGGATAGCCCCAGGTCTAGTTTAGTTCAACCTTCATATAGTCATACGCGCATATGACATCTTTTTCAAAGGAAATACACATGCGTGCTTACACAAACTAGTGAATCTATAACGCTTGGTCAGCACCAATTGTACTTGTTTCGTTGAACACTGATAGCGTGACTTAGGAGTCACGGGAGATCTCATCATCCTAGTAGTTCATGATTTAAGGACAATAAACTAAAAGGGTTTACATTCTAACATACGGCTCACATTTATCTGATTGGCTTAAGCGGATCACATAAAAGTCAATCAATCAAGTCACCTGGCACATTAGGAACATATTTGCATCAATGGTGCACCCACAATGTCACTTCAAGGTGGGGGAAAAGCTACTTAGCTCTTATACTAACGCAAAACTTGCCCCTCTTAGTCAATCGACTTACTCAAGCCACACATAAGTCACAAATGTCCATACTATAAGGCATACTTGCGCACAAAGGAGGCATATGTCACATAATCACAGAGTATTCCTAGATGACTAGATGAAATGCAAGACTCAGGTCGAGGCCTGTGGTCGTAGGACCTTTGCTCTGATACCATCAATGTAACACCCCCAGCGCCTAGGGTCAGGAGCATTATGTTTCTTACTTCTTACTTAATTCCTGAGCTGAAACGGACAGAGTTTTCCCTGAAAACTGACCGTTTTCAGGCTAAAAGCCTTACAATAATCCCCTGTAAATCAACAGAAGTGCAAAGCATTTAAAAGAAGCTCAATGGCTACACGCCGGAGTTCATAACTCAACGAGCCACTCGCTCAGAGTACACCAAACAGAATAATTCTTTAATACAGGAAAAGTAAAAGGTACAACTCAACAGTCTACACAACCGGAGCACTCGGGTTTACATCCCAAAACACAGCTAATTTCGAATAAAGACATCTAACTAATTAGATGGTTAGCTTACACGGCCATACAGAGCGACTCATAACAATATGTATTATGTGAGTTAGAAAACTTAGTTTACAACAATTACAAACTAGGAATACGTTACATCACATCGTTAAACACATGAATCTACTTCTAAACGGCACAAATGACCCTTTTTCAAGTAGGGTGTAGACTCCAGCTCGCGTAAGTAACTTGACTTCCACATGTCATAACAAAAGCCTAGGGAAAAGGGGGAAGAGTAATGGGGTGAGCAACCACACGCTCAGTGAGATTTCCCCTACTCCTTAAAACCAAAACAATTGCAGGTAATAATAATAATAATAGTCACATATCACGTATTTATACTTTACTATCATATTAGGCAATCATAGTCCCCAAGGATAGATTACCCTCCTTAAAACTTCATTCTAACCCCTCAACTCGTTTCTAGGCCTCAAACAGCCAAACTTCCTTACTAACAAATAGTTAGGCACATAGTCAAACAAGCAGCAAGGATTGAGTATAAAACTTTCAAACATACTTTTGAAAGCATAGTGACTCTCGATAAATACCAAGAAGCGTTTGTAATCCACGCCAACTCCTTTAAAGTTTATAATTTTTTCTAAAAGTTCTCAAAACATCTAAACTGGTAAGAAAGACTTGTCAAGAACATACTTTCATAGAATATGCAGTTGAAACGAATAATGCAACATCTGAAACTTCATTTGACTATACTAGGAAATCCTTTCATAAAAGATGAACTGGAGGTGCACATTTGAAAGATTTCTTTCTTTTGTCAAAAACACTTTACTCAGCCTCTTGAGGCTCGTATTCTTTAAAGGAAACTCCTTTTCTCACTTATTAGAAATTTACTCATAGCATCAAAATATCTTATTGTGCTGGTTAGGGAGGTCAACACCGCCCTTAGGTGAGATCGTCACTCTTCATCAACGTTATCCCCGGGGTACACGTACTTATCTTTTGGCCAAAATGCATCTTAGTAGAGCAATTCTAATCTCGATACTGTCCTCTGTGGGGTAACATCTCACACTAGGACAATCAAATCCTGAGTCCAGTCCCCCTCAAGGTTTTCTTACGCGTCACACATCATAACTTATCTGGGGAACAGCTCACACCAAGATAATTAATATCTTGAGTCCAGTTCCCAGAAACAGCTCACACCAAGATAATTCATATTTTGAGTCCAGTTCCTAACTTTACCTTAGGGGAAAACATCTCATGCCATCTTTGCGCCCAGTTTCTAGGAACAGCTAAAACCAAGATAACTCATATCTTGAGTCCAGTTCCTACCCTCTGGCCAATTGCCTAGCACTTTTTTAGCCTTTAAGATCTTCTTTCATTTCTCTTTTTCAAATGCTTACTTTGCTGAAAACTTACTTTTTAAGTCAAACGATCATAACCTTTTGAATGTTTGTAGTTTAATCGTTTTTGGCTTAAAACTTCTTATAAATGACATAAGTTTGCTAATTCATAAATCAACTTCGTAAATAGCTTAAAAACTTTTCAGAATCGTAATAAGTTTGCTAACATGTAAACAAACTTCGCTTTAAACTTAAAAGCTTTTTATAAACGTAATACGTTCACTGAATTATAAAACGACTTAGTTTCTAACTTGAATACCTCGTACGAACATAATAAGTTGGCTAAATCATAAAACGACTTCGTTTCTAGCTTAAAAGCTTCGTATAAACGTATTAGGTTTGCTAAATCGTAAAACGACTTCGTTTTCATCTCGAAAGCTTCGTTTAAATGTGTTAGGTTTGCTAAATCGTAAAATGACTTTGTTTTTAACTTAAAAGCTTCGTATAGATGTAACACGGCTACTAACTCCCAAAACGACTTCATTTTTAACTTAAGAAACTCCTTATAGACGTAAAACATTTGTTAGTTTCTAAAACGACTTCATTTCTAACTTAAAGCTTCGTATAAACATAATACGTTTATTAACTCGTAAAACGACTTCCTTTTAGACTTAAAAGCTTCTTATAAAGGCAATAAATTGGTTAATACTTTAAACGACTTCACTTTAAACTTAAAAGTTTCTTATAAACGGAACACGTTTACCAAATCATAAAACGACTTAGTTTCTAACTCGAATGCTTCGTATAACGTAATAAGTTTACTAACTCGTAAAACGACTTCGTTTTTAACTAAAAGGCTTTTTATAAACGCAATAAGGTTGCCTAATTATAAAGCGACTTTATTTCTAACTTGAAAGCTTCGTATAAGCGTAATAGGGTTGCTAAATCATAAGAACGACTTCGTTTCTAACTAAAAGGCTTCTTATAAATGTAAAACGATTGCTAACTCATAAAAACGACTTCACTTTTTAGCTTAAAAGCTTCTTTTAAACGTAATACGTTTGCTAAATCGTAGATCGAAATATAATAGAGACTTAAGCAAGCAAAATGCATGCAAATAAGCTAAGCTTCATAATTAACACCTTAAGGTGCTCTTCTTCGGGTCGTTTAAATCCTTTTAAACTTAAGGAGAAGTCGTATACAAACCAAAGCCTTAAGCATGTTCAAATCCACTTTTAGTTCACTTTTTAAACTTCCTAAATCTGTTGACTATTCAGTCGAGTCACTAACTGAGTAGGTCGATGATTTACGATTTCTTATAGGCTACAAACATTTCCATAAATTACCAGACAATTGGTAAGTACTTAGAAGCATTCGAAATCATGAAAACATGCATTTAACAATCTTTCTTAAACATGTCTGCATTTCGAAAACTATTCACTTAATGTCACTTAGCACATTGAGGGAAAAGGGGATTCATACATAGCACATTCATACACTTCATATCACCATTCATTAGGCCACACATCGCCTCGTAATCCACACGATTGCGGCAATTCACGATCCTATCTCTCTCCTTACACATCACTGACCACAAGAGTCTCAAACCACTCAATAGTTCCACCTCAAACCATCTAACCACCAAGCTCGGTTCAATATTGACATATACAAACCAACAGTACATAAAACGATCATATATAGGCACTACATTCATGCTTAATAACAACATAGTGTTTAAATGAACCAATTGATGCAATCAGAACTTTAAAACGACAGTTTGTTTCCCAATTCACAAACCAACATCCATAGGCACCTTATTTCATTATAGTTATTACGAATAAATTCTAAACAAGCCCAAACCTGATACCCTTAACCTTTAAACAATGTCCGACTTGTTCCATAATTATTTCAGTCACTCGGCTAGCATCCTTAGGTTTCAAACATAATTCAACTAATGACCAATAATTGAATTACCCTAAAAGAACACTCTTTTTGCCAAGCACTCCTCCAATCTGCCAGGTTATCAATATTTAGCATCAATCCGACATGCATTTAACCCAAATCAATTCCGAACTTATAAATTGTCAATATGAATACTAATTCACCCAATATAATTTCCACGCTCAACTTCAACATATTCTAGCTAATTGCGATAAAAATGTTGAAATTATTAGTACTTCAGGAGGAAAGGAACCCTCACCTTAAACCCGAACTAGAGGTTCGATTCACGGCTGCTGCTCAACTTTAGGGGCCTGAACGACTCCAATACTTCGCCTTTTGCTCACCACGTACATTCAAATTAATCCAAATAGCAAACTAAGTTCACCTAAAATCACACCTTGAATTATTTAGAATAGGTCATAGCTTTCAAAGACATCTAACCGTTGGGCATGCCATCACATATCCCAATTCGTTCCGCATAAACATGCAACTATTAAACAGTTGGAAGATTGTTTAAATGCCCTTATTCAGCCCCTAAATATCAGTTCCTAATTACCAAACTCAGTAAACTCATCCTATTCTAGCATGAGCATGAAAAAAAGTTTGGAACTTAATATTAATTTAGGAGGTAAGAAAACCCACCTCAAATCCAAGCTATATGCACGCGAATTGGCTGGATTGAAGTTAGAATCGAACTCCACACACCCAGAAAATCCCTCTGTTCTCCGCGCAAGGTTCGATCAACTCAGACCCAAAACCCTAACTCACGATTTTTGTGAAAATTAAGCACAGTTAACTCAATTTAAAGGGGATTGAAGTAAGAATTCAGTTTATAGAGGTAAGGGTGTTCGAATTTTTACCTGCATACACGAAAATGGCCAGGTGTTCGGCCGGTTCTTCGCCGAAATCGGACGTGCCTACGCCCGAATTTTGGCTCAGTCACGCGTAGGAGGCTCGCCGGCACCTGGGTTGGTCGGGTTGGGGCTCGATTTGGCCGGTCGTGGGGCGTGTATGGAGGAGAAGCGAAGGAGGAGATGAGGAACAGGGAAAGCAGAGCAAATGTCTGGAGGAAGAAGAAGAAAGAGGAGAGAGAGTGTCGTGAGGGGGGTGTTGCGGGGAGGGAGAGGAGAAATAAGGGGAGCGCACAAAATTACCAGTTTGCCCCTCCCTACTGTCTTCATTTATTCGTCCCAAGCTAGTTCATATTTAACACCGCTAGTCTAATTCGTAACCCGAATTCTAAACCCAAATCGATAATATAATCCTTCATCAACTATTCGTTCCCAAACTTATCTATGTTTGATTTAATAACATCTAACAACTTCTAAGGGTGAAAACCTGATCGTATTTAGGTTCCTAATCGATTTAGTACTCGTTAATAATTGTTAATAACGCTTATTAAAAATCATCGAAAGATTTTCAAAACTAATAGCAATAACATTATTACTGGTGACAAAAATATTCTTTTTAATAAAATCAACACTCACATAGGAACTTAGAAAATAATTTTAGCTCATATCGCTAATAAAATACGGTTTTTATAACGTAAAAAGGCATTACGAACAGCTCGACGGAATATAAAGTACGCGGGCCTTACCCCATTAGCCTTAGCAGACTTGCCATTTAACTTTTTAGAATTTTGTATTTGTTGAAGGTATTAGTTGACTTTATTTTTGGTGTTTGATTGTATTAGGTTCATGGAGTTTGATTTTTATGTTTTTGTGATGAACATGTCATTTTTGAAATTTTACAATTAATCATTAGTTGTTTGATGCACCTTTTTTTTTAATGGTTGGGAGTGCGAATTGCTAGTCTTCTAGGTTTTTAGTTTGCCTTGGTTTTTAGGGAATTTTACTATTTTTTCAATAAATCTAAGCTTTATTGTATCTTCAACTCAGGTGCTAAGGTGGTAGCATCGGTAAGGTAAACCGTTGGCAATTTTAGGATAGTGTTAAGTGAGACTTTCATGGCAATCGACTCCTTTTATTGCTTGAAGGTATTTATCTCTCTTTCTCTTGCCCTTCCCTCTTCAATCCATGCCAAACTAAAGGTCATCATAGGAGTTTGTTTCCTCCTCATTTTTCCTTCAATAGTCACTTACATCATGGACATGTTCATTTAGTTTGGCTTTATGCTCACTTATCCATATTAGGAAACTGATTCACCTTTTGCAAAATATTCTTTGGTCATTATAACATGCATTCGTGAGGTGTTTTTATGATATGTGTTTTTTTTTTCCCTTCCTCAAGAGGTCAAAGACTTCCATATAATAACTGCTAAATATCAATACAAATTTAATTTTTTAAATTTTAGATTGTTCGATTATCATGATTGGTTTAGTGTAGTTTTGCGTAGTCTGGTTATGTTTAAGATCTTTCTTACAACACTTTCTTTTTTTGTTTTTTCTTTAGATTGTGTCTATGGAGAAGGTGTTGTAGGTAAAATTTGTTTATTACTAATTAACAATGCTTCCCTTTTTAGGTTCTACCTCTTAATTAAATGGATAAAAGTTGGATTAAGATGAATAGTACATTTGCTGAATATATTAAAGGAGTCGAATCATTCTTAGATTTTGCTTTCATCAACGCTGGGGATAGTATGGTGATAGTTTGCCCTTGTAATCATTGTAAAATTGGACGCAATTGTTGGTTTAATAGAGATGAAGTGGCATACCATCTCATGTTTTATGGAGTTTAGGCTAGCTACACAGAATGGGTGCATCATGGGGAACTACTTTCTACGTAATCTACTTCAATACCGCATATTGCAAGCCACAGTGGCACTAATGTTGACGCTAGCTTTGTGGGTAATGTCGACACTATTGGGTTGTTGAATGATATCTTTGGGATCTATAATCAAGGAAAAGTTGAAAATAATAATGCTAACAACATATGGGATGTTGGGGATCCTATGTTTGGTGTAAATGATGAGTTTGTTGATGAACTTATCTGTAATGACACAATGAATGAGGGAGAAAACATTGAAGATGCTAAGTAGAGCAAGCTGAGCAAGAACTATATCTAGGATCGAGTTTTTTCAAAACTATCTTGCATTTTGCACTTATTCCATTTGAAATCCATGCACGGTTGGTCTATTAAGTCATTTAACATGTTGCTCCAACTATTAGTAACTATTTTTCCCTAAATTAATCCGTTTTCATCATCATGGAGTAAATGTAAGCTGCTGAAGAAGGATTTAGGCTTTGCTATGAAAAGATCCATGCTTGTCCTAATGATTGTATCTTGTATTGGGATGGGAGAGAAAACCAAGATGAGTGTGACAAGTGCCATGTTTTCCGATAGAAGGACAAGGATAAGAAGGTGCCAAATAAGATTTTGCATTACTTCTCTCTTATATCAAGGTTACTCAGGATGTATAAATCCTCTAGAATGGCCAAGGATGTGCTTTGGCACCATAAAGAAAGGGTTAAAGATGGAATTCTTAGGCATCCGGCTGATGCAAAAGCATGGAAAGACTTTAATGAATGGAATTCACATTTTGCCTCTGATCCTTGCAATGTCAGGTTAGGACTTGCTAGTGATGGATTTAACCCTTTTTGTGTAATGAGTACCACATATAGTACTTGGACTGTGTTGTTAATTCCTTATAATTTACCCCCATGGCTTCATATGAAACAATCTTCAATCATTCTATCTATGATCATACATGGGAAAAAGGCTCCTGGTATGGATATTCATGTCAATCTTCAACCTCTAATTAAAGAATTGTTACAGTTGTGTGATGGGGTGGATGCATTTGATGCTTACTCAAAGACAAATTTTAAACTGCATGGGGTTCTTCATTCTACTACTAATGACTTTCCTACATGTGCAAACTTATCTGGATGGAGTACAAAGGGTCATTTTGCTTGTCCATCTTATGCAAGAGGTACACATTCGATGGGGTTAAAAATGCACATAAATTTTGCTACATAGGGCATAGGAGATGGCTTCCTGAAAAATCATCCGTTTCATTTTGACGATGTCAAATTTCATAGAAATGTCGAGCTTGGTCATGCTCCTAAACCTTATATTAGTAATGATGTTCTGATGCAGTTACAAGGGTCAAGATTTACCTATCGTAAGGGTGAAACAGAAAATGCAGAGATCGATGAAAGGGATGAGGAACAAATATGGAAGAAGAGGAGTATTTTCGTTGATTTGCCATACCGGAAGCATAATCCTCTTTGCCATAATTTAGATGTAATGCATATCGAGAAGAATATATGTGATAACTTGTTTGATACCTTGTTGAATCTTGAGGATAAATCTAAAGATAACTTGAAAGCGCGTCAAGACCTACAACTGATGAAAATACGATCAGAACTTCATCCTATTCAACTACCAAATAGGAAATATGAAATCCCTAATGCTCCTTAGATTTGTCATCTGATGAAAAGGCACATTTACTAACTGTCTTAAAACATATAAGAGTCCCAGAAGGGTATGTAAGTAATATAACTCGATGTGTTAATTTGAAGGAGCGTAAGTTATTCAATCTAAAAAGCCATGATTGCCATATATTGATGCAAGATTTGCTCCACATTGCCCCAAGAACAGCAAAAGATTCTGATGTTATAGATCTTATATGCGCATTATCGGCATTTTTCAGAGAATTATGTGCAAAGGAGTTGTTAGTTGAGAAACTAGATGAAATTAGACCTAATGTGGTTATAACCTTAGGTAAAATGGAGAAAATGTTCCCTCCTAGCTTTTTTACATTCATCGTGCACCTAATTGTGCACTTAAATGAGGAAACAAAGCTCGGAGAGCCTATCTTTTACAGATGGATGTACCCTATAAAAGGTTAGAATATATATTTTTCTAATATTTTTTAATTAAGTATTCATATAATAATGTTGTACTATAATAGTTCTTATATAACCTATGTAGGTTTCTGGCATTCCTGAAAGGCCTTGTACATAATAGGGCACAATCTGAAGGTTCAATGGCAGAAGGATACATTGCACATGAATATATAACATTCTGTTCAAGGTACTCTAATGGCGCGGAGACAGTTTTTAGTCGACCACAATGAAATGATGGTAGTAACCTCAATGAGGATGTCTATCTATTTGGTACTGCTGGTCAACCCAAAGGAATGGTGCAAATGGTTGAAATTTCTCAATTAAGCCTTTTGCAAGCTCAAAGATATGTACTTCTACACCTTAATAATATTGATGAATATCATAGGTTAGTAGAAGTCACTAATTACTCATAAAGATATTATTTGATAACCTAGAATAGTTAACTAACATGATCAATTGTAGCGTATTTTTGAACGAGCGTATGGCATCTTATCCTCACATGGCAGGTGATAGACTTAAGCAAAAATGGTTGTTCGAGGAATTTCCTAGGTGGATTCAAGAAAGGGTAATTTTACCTTGATAAATAATATGGATTCATTAGCATTCTGCTTTATCTATTTGTCCTAATTTTGTTTGCCATTTATACATTAGGTATCCAATAAAGAAATTGATGATCAAGAATCAAGATTGTTTAGGGATGTTGCTGCTGGCCCTAGTCCAATTGTAAAGATAATGAATGCCTTTGTTATCAATGGATATCGATTCCACTTAGAAGAGAGATAAGTCAAAGAAAACTCAGTATTTTGGGGTCATGGTGGAAGCCGAGGGCAAAATATACTTTAGGAAAAACAATGACATCATTGAGTTAGATTATTATTCAGAGTGTAAGGTAGTACTATTTTGTTGTGATTGAGTGAACGTGAACTCAAGAGGTGTAAGGAAAGACAAAAGAGGATTCACTCTCTTAAATTTCTCACATAAGATACATGAAGGAGGCGCTTAAAAGATGATCCATATATCTTTTCATCTCAAGCATAACAAATCTTTTACGTTAAAGATGAGAAAGACAAGGGGTGGGAGCATGTTGTTAAAGTAAAGCCCAGGGACACATATTGTCTAGGATCGTCACAAGTTGATGATGAGCTCTACCCCGAGTGCATGTCTTATGACATTAGAAATGAGGATGAATTTAGAGATCCTACGTTTTGGGCCAATGTTGATGGAGATTTATGAAATGTGTGATTCTTGGTTTGTTGGCGAGTTTTGTGGTTGTTGAACCTTTTGTTATTTGTTTCATTGCAGACATGTTTGCTTTGTTATAATGGCTCTGTCCCTACCATGAATTGTGTTCATCAAGTTTCGAAATTATGCTTATAATTACACTAAATTGTGCAAAGCGTTGCTGCTACTTACAGTTATCTGTTTTAAAACTTGTTATTTAATGTTTAAAACTAACGTGTGTTTGAAATACAGGGTTAAATCTAGTGAGTCATGTTTCGTTCAAGGTGTACATTTGAGGAGTATCAAAATTCCCTGCAAAATGAAACTGTGGCGCCTGATAATCCACTTTCAGATGGCATTGATGTTGATGAAGATAGTGCCAATGAAGTTCTCAATGAAAATGATGAAGATAATGAGCTTTTGATGGATTTTTATCCCTTCTTTGTGCATGTCTCAGAAGGATTTAATGATGATGATGAAGTGCTTGTCATAGGTAAGTAATAAAGAATTGCATTCAAAATGGTGAAAAAGCTGGCTTCATATAGTATTTCGATATATTTTGATGTTGCTTAGTTGGGCTTTTAAATATTAACCTGGTTATAGAAATGGAAAAAGTGCACACCTGGGAGAACCAACTAGATGTTCTGAATACTAAAGTTGGTGCACATGCTTCAGTCACTCTGCATGGTTTAGTAAGTAAATATATAAGTTTTTTGCTATTGATATATACTATGCATTGATGCCTTATTGCATTTGCCTTTATCTTAGAATTTCTTGAATCATAGTTTCTTCTAGTTCGCTTTCAAGTTCTCCATGAATGTGTTCTTCATTGTGAAAGTGTGGAGGACCTTTGAGGTCTAGGCTCAGTGTTCATCATCAAGCTTATATATTTGGTGTTGTCACTGCGTCCATTAGCTATGAGCTCAGTATGACTATATGTCAAGTAATTTGTGAAGCAACATACTGATTTGTTGCATTTATGTAATGAATGCCATCCAGTTTAGTTGTGTGATTTTAGGTTAGTTGTGTCTACTTGGTTGTGTGACTGCTTATGCACATTGATATACGGTAGCTAGCATGCTGCATGCAACCCCCCCCCCAAAAAGGGGGATAAACATAGGATTCTTGCACATTGGTTTGGTTTGGTTTTCATCTCAATCCTAGGAAAGGATTCTTGCACATTGATATAAGGTAGCTAGCATACTGCATACATCCCAACATCCCTAGGAAAATCAGCTACCCAGCCTCGTTTTAGTTCCTAACCCAAAAGGTTGAGTTAAGTTCCTGATACGTGCTAGCTACCTTTTTTAGAAATTTCTGAAGCTGTGGTGCAAATTTCTTGAACTTTAACCATGCGTATTCATACAGAGTACGGGCTCGTAAGAAGTTTCAAGGCATGACACACCTTGTGATCAATACAGCAACCAGGATTCACCTGTAGGCAATGGATCTCATAAAGGTTCAAGGCATGACACACCCCATGATCAGTATAGAAGTAGTGACTCACCCAAATCTGGGAATGCCCTCTTGATCTCTAATGTGCTAGGTAGTGAAAGATTAGATGTTTGTAAGTTATAGTTCATTTCAATACCTGACTAAATTTCTATCCATGTGCTTTTAGAGAATCAAACTCAAAGAGGTGCAAGGTCATCAAAGCAAATCGACTCCGTGCACAGTGGTCAGCAAAAGCAATTAGGAACGGCAGCAGTAAGTAAAGATGATATATCATTAAATTTCTATTTATTGAAGCAAAAATCAAATATGTTTGGTTAATTTGGACATTTTCTCTTATTTTTTACACATTCTTAGTCATTATCCAAGCCATCGAATGTTAACAGCATATTTAGATCTCTTACTCATGGTGGCGAGAGTCGTAATCTTTTACAGCCTAGTTCCACGGTCCTTAATGGTGGTGCTGCAGACGTAGTGCTCAACCATCAAAACATACTACTTGTAATCATGGCAGTGGTCGATCTCATGTGGAACTTACACGAAAAAGCGGTCCTACCCCAGGAGGCAATTCAATAGAGCATAGCACACCATTAAGGCATAGTCAAGTAGAAAATCAAAAGGAAAATCCGAAGGTATATATACCAATCAAACATTCTGTTTTCTTTTTCCTAAATTATATGTTGAGTTGATTATGCAGCTATTTATTTTATGTTTGTTACTAGAGAAATTTTGTGGGAATGAACAAGCCAGCAAAAAACACTCCCATGATATCTTCACATATGCTTCAGAAGGTATCCAATGAGCATGGAACTGTAAAATGACAGGAACAAAATGTTTTGACTCCAATAAGAAGATTGTTTTAGATTATGTAAATATACTTAGTGAAGTATATTGGATTGCGAATCATGTAACATTCATATTGGTATACTCATGCCATGATTTCTCATAGATAGTTTCCTTTTTTTATTCTAGTTGACTCATGCTCAGGTAGACATATTGGTAAATGCAGTCCTGAAAGTTTATCCTAAGGAGGTGCACCAATATCGTTCTTTAGATAAGAAGGAGCTTATTGTTTTCCACCTAGCGGGAGTGGTACAAATTGCATTTATTTTTTTTCATATTTTAAATATTTGTTATAATCTTTTAAAATGGAAACATCTTGGTTGTAGGCTTTGGGAATTTGCAAATGTAGGGCTGAACCAAATATGTTAGATTCTATACTTCGTGAGAAATTGGATGAAATTGCATCATAAGGTTATCGTCTCTTCCCTAGCTCAACTTAACTTTGAAAAGTTAGGGTATGGTATAAATTTCATAGTTTCTGAATGCAAGTTAATGTTATTTCAGTTAAGTTTCATAATTTTTTTTCTCTATTCTTTTTCTGTTAGGTTAATGAGTTGTTTTATTTTCAAGATGATTGATATTTGATTTAATTTTTATAACATGGTATAATATTTTTTTTTTCTAATGGATTGATTTGGTATTTTTAGGTTGCAACCAAGGGTAATGTGCAATGACAAGGGATAAGAAATGGAGGAAATGGAGGCTTTTAAATTGTATGGGTCACATTTTGAAATTCTACACATCTAAAGTAACTTTTTCCCCCCTATTTCAGATATTACATGTGGATATTAGTTGGCAAACTCTTGCTTATTGGATGCATATTTACATCACATTTTCATATCATATGTTCACTCTTAGGATGCATTTCGAATGCTATAATTCATTTCCATTGTCCTTGTACAGTAGTTGTGAACTCCTAATAATATAATGACAATTGGTTCAATAATGATTATGATGTTATTGAACTTTTTATATTTTTTGTGTGTGTGCGTGAGTTTATATATATATATATATACGTGTGTGTGTGTGTGTGTATATATATATATATATATATATATGCGAATGCATAAGCAAAAGTTACAAGAATTTTAGGCATTGTCCAAATTAAATTGTATACAATTTACAAAGGTTTTCAATAATACTAAAAATTAAAAAAAAGAGGCACAAAAAGTGCCTACAAAAATGTGCATCAAAATCATTAAAATAGTTGTTCAAAAGTTAGTTAGTTGTTCAAAAGTTAGTTAATTATGTGCCATTTGCCACACTTACAGGTGCAAAGATATTGAACTCCAACGTTCCCAAATAGATAAATTTCCCCACTCTTACATGTGCAACTCAATACCATCACATAATCTGCCGGGAAAGACATCATTCCCCATGGTTATAAGGGTGGGAGCTTTAGCCGTTGCCACGGATATCAAGTATGGGGAATATTTTCCCACTCTTTCAATTAGCACGCTTAGATTAACCATGGCGACTGCTCACTGCTGCCCATATATCCATGGGCAAATGTAATTTTAAGCATGGAGGCACATAACGTTTCTTGTAGTGCACAACGACTAGCTATCCACACATCTATGTCATGTGCCTTGATTGCCAATTCTTGGAAAGTCCTAGGTTTGCTCATTTGTAAGACGTATAGCAAGTCCTAATTCATTCCTTTAGTGCACTTTTCAACTGTAGAATCCTTAGATAGCCAATCTTTGCATTTAAGGCTAAGAGCGCGCTAGCGGTTGATGTAGTCAGGAACTGGCTCATCTTTCCATTATTTTGTGTTTGTCAGCTCAGTCATGCTGGCAGTGTGCTGAGTGCTGTGGAACCTATTAAGGAACTCTTACTCCACTTATTCCTAACTATTTATGGACTCAGTGTCTAGATCCATATACCAATTAAAGGCAATACCTTTCAATATCCGGACGAACTGCTTACCATAAGGTCGTCATTAGTCCCAGCATTATTTCATGTCTTAATGAAGTGTGTGACATATTATTTTAGGTTTCCTTTGCCATCAAACTGTTGGAACTTAGTGGGTTGATAACCTCGGGGCATGTAGGGAGCATCAACCCTCTTAGTATAAGGCATGGTGTATGGGTGAATTTTGCGTGGACCTCCACCTATTTGGCATTAATTGTATTTGCTGTCAAGTCTTGGATTTGCTCAATAGTCATTGACCCAGAGGACTTGACATTTTTAGGTGTACCGCCTCCCTTTGGCTGCTTCTCATTGTCAGAAGCTTAAGTGTGGACAAGCATTTTTCCTAAGTCTTCACTTTATGAGTCTTTTGTAAAAGATAGAGCTGATCGTTTTTCTAACTTCTTGGTCAGCTTAGCAATATTTTCCTCTTGAAGTTTGATGCGTGCTTCCTTTTCTTCACTCTCCCTAGTGAGTTTTTCTAAGATGGCCTTCATGTTAGCCATCTCCTCTTCCAAACTGGTTAAGTCTATTATCATAGCTGGCATGACAACAGTTTTTGAGGACTTAGCTTTAGTTTCTGAGAAGTGCGCCCCATTTGGTTAGGGTGAAGAAGAGTTACTATTGTACTAGTCTTCTACTTCACAGATTAGAGATTGAAGCTAGAGGTTTTGAATTTCATCTGTCCAATAAGATGACTTTTGTTGCGTACTCAAGCCGCGGAGTTTGGATGAGGGCAGCACTATTTGCCTAGCAGCGATCGGCGCAGCAGCTTTTGCCATGCTCCTTGTCTCCATTGTGTGAGTTTGCCTGCTAAAAGTGACGTCCATTTTGTAGGATCTATGAGAGAGAGATCTCGTGCTCTTCTTCTTCGAAGCTTGAAAGGCGACATTCTTCGGGGCCATGTCTTCTTTAAAGAGGAAGCTCTTGAAACTTGAAACTTTTTATCTTTAGGAGAAAGATATGAGAGGTAGAGATGCCCCACCGAGAGTGTCAAAATCTATAAACACAAATTTCAAGCCAAACATAAATTAGACAAGAATTTAGGTAATGATTGAATCTTTATATTGATTTGTATATATGGGTACAATCTCTATTGAATATAATAAGAGTAATGCTCTTATTCGATCTCTTTCAATGAGTTTAAATGAGTTTTATCTTGAGAGAGGATCTGAGAGGCCTAATCTCAATCAAAATAAATATTTGGTCTTCAAGGGAAGATGGTGCATCCTTGTTATTTTCCTTCAAAGAGTGAATGTTTGAGTGTTGGTGATTTCTTTCAATTTTCCAACCTTGGCTAAAGGGGGTTAGGGGTCTATTTATAGGAAAACTTCCCCTTCTCCCTTGAAGACCAAGATGGACTTTAATCTCATTTTGGGGCTTTAATCGAGCCTCATCTTGAATCAATTTGACTTAGGAGTTATTTGCTTTGACTTTGAGTTTGACTTGGGCTTTCGACTTAGGCCTTGATTTGGGTTTTGACTTGGGAGTCTCCCAGGCTTCGGTCGGGCCTTGACTTAGAACTCGTTCGGGCTTGGGTCATGACTAAGACTTTGACTTGAGCTTTTACTTGGACTTTGACTTGAACTTTGAGTTGGGCCTCGACCGGGCCTTAACTTGGAAGTTGTTCAAGCTTGGCTCATGACATGACTTGACTTGGAAGCCATTTGGGCTTAATTAAATTAATTAAAAGAGTTGACCTAGATAATGAATTTAATTTTATATCTTAGCACGGCACATAAATGTTTTTAGTTCCTACAGATGTATCGTATTTGACTAATTGGGGTGATACCGATCTCTTCAAAGGAAGTAGTTTTCCTGGTGATGAATCCAAAGAAAAAATTAGTTGTATGTCCTGCTAGAACATATCTATATCTCATCAAATGGTTATTTCGTCTAGATGATCCACCAAATTCTTTGGGTTTAGGAATGACATTGTTAAATAAATTGGATTCGATTTCATTCATGTTGAGTTTTTCTCCAATCTCATTGATTTCATAATACCATTTTACAATATTTTTTTTATCTAGTTTCTTGCTAATGTTTTCTAAAAGAACGACATTAAGATCCTCCAGTTTTATTAAGTTCATTTGCTAATATATTTCTTCTTCTAACTAGACATTATTTATCTCTTCATTACTATCAGATAATACATCTTATTTTTCAACTATTGCGCCCATGATTTTGTTTAATTCTTCTGAGTTTTGTTCTTTATCAAACATATTCTGTAATTCCTCATAACTATAATGCTTATACTCTATCATTTTCTTCTTTCTGTGTCTTTTCAGATGATTTTTCATATGATTTTTCTCCTGCTTCATTTTGAATTATTATATCATTCAAAGGAAATAATTTTTTATTTTTTAGGTTTTGGAAATGATATTTATGCTAAAATGAAGTGCTAATACTTAAATCAAATTTTCTACTATTTCTAATCTAGTTAATTAAATAGAGTGCTAATACTCAAAACCGAGTCGGATTGATCAAGTTCATACCCAAATTCATTTATTTTATTTCCACCAGAAAATCCTATAAAATATGCATTGGTTACTCATAAAAATATATTTTAAAGGCTTAAAAGTAGGTAAAATGAAGGGTAAAGTCACATATAAAATATAAATTATCAATTTTTATATCATACAAAGGGAATGAATTTTTATTTTTATGTTTTGGAAATGATATTTACACTAAAATGGAGTGTTAATACTTAAATCAAATTTTTCACTATGTCTAATCTCGTTAATTAAAGAAAGATGGATTACAGACAATTGCTTTTTTTATCTCCTTAACTTCAAACTTAATTTTTACTAATTCGACTTTTAATTCTAAACTATATCAGTGATATAGTTTAATTCTGATACCATTGAAGTGGTTCTTTCTGGTGAATGCACAATATGTCAATAGTTAGAAGCAAGTCAAGTAGATGACAGTTCAAGTATCAAACATAGTTAATTAGCTCAATAGACTATAATTAACTTAATTTTCTTAATTATTTTTGGTCATATGGCTTTGATAATAGATGAAAGAGGGTTTCAAGTTGTACTTGTGAGAAGAATATCACATGTACATATTTAAAACATTCCAAAGTATGTTTTTAAAGATTAGGGGTTAAAAATACAAATTTCAAAAACTTAGAATACTATATATAATTTAAAAAGTTAGTTTGGCCAAATTTAGTTCCAGAAATTATTTCCCACAAAGTTAGATTGACCAAAAAATGGTTTTTGAAGTTGTGGGTTCAGAAAATTAATTACCATAACCTTGATGTTTGAAATAGAATTTATCCCTTCTAAGGACACGTAAAATATATTCATGATCTAATACAAAATTTTCATATGCGTATTGCTAAGCTTGTTCACATCACATGTCTTTCTAATCTCTTTGACTCTAACGGATGGGAGGTTATTTGCACATTGTTTTAAGCATAGAAGTATGGTAGATGCATTGCAATATTTGACCATGGATAGACCTGATATTCCATGCAGTGTTCATGTAGTTTTCCAATTTATGGTTGCCCCCTACCACTCACCTGTACGTTATTATCATATTTTTAGGTATCTTAACGATAATTTGGGGTATGGTCTCTAACTTTGCCATGTCATCTCTCCTTTTATTAAATTCACCTATTCTAATACCAGCTAATTGGTTGCATGGTTTCTTGTTGTTTCACTACTAGCTGTATAGTCTCTTTCGAGCCAACATTATCTCCTAGCGCTCTAAGAACAACCGAGTGTCTCCATGGCTTTAATAGAGGTTGAATATGGTTTTGTTGCTTATACTATAATTGAAACAATCTAATTCGCAAGCTCCATTGTACAAGGGTATTGTTGTTCATGTTTCTACGAAGGTGTACTATGATAATGTCAGTGTCTTAAAACTGACTGCTGAATCTAAATCGTCGTCACCTTAAGCACATTGTCGTTGATTATCAGTTTGTTCATGAATGAGTTGCTCATACTGATCTTCTTGTGAATGCATTCCTGTAGTGCTAAAATTAGCAAATTTCTTTGCAGAAGGGTTGTTCTCTAAGTTAATTATTTTAGGGCTAATCTCTTCATACTGCCACTTGAACACATTGAGAAAGTGTAGTGATACATAAAACATATATGTAATTTTTTGTATTTCTCCTTAATTGTATATTATAAATATGACATCATCCTCCCTCATTGGATCAAGCCTTCCAATCCAATCACTTTCACGGTCATGATCCAATTAATCCCTACAGAACTTCTTATCTATAAGGAAAGTCCCATCTTTGTGACATGTAGAACATGATTTGTGTCACACATCTACGCCGCCCTCCCTAAAAACAACAACAACAACAACAACCATATACATACACAAAACCAAAAAAAAAAACAAACAGAAACAAACAAACAAACAAACGAGAATGGTACAACAAGAAGAGTTCTATGCGACAACGTTCTCAGCGAGATCAGGTGATGCCGTGATGTTGTAGATTTCTTTCAATTTCAATTATATACATCTTCCTCACAATAAAATAAGTTGCTTATTTATAGGGGTAATATAATTAAAATATGGTAAATTTTCTCTAATAAAATTTAGTAAATTCATGTTTCTCTTTACCCATAGCTTGGCTTGCCAATTACTCCAATGTTATGTGAATACATATTTATTTTTTAAAAATTAGACAATATCAAATAAACTTTTGGATTACAGTTAGATCTCATAAATGGGTCACTTGGTTTAGCTTCTGTTGGGTTAATGGCCCAAAAGTCAGCTCCACAGATCTACCACGGGCTTCAAGGAGTTTGGGCTACGAACCGTGGCGGCTAGAGTTTTGTTATACTAACAGCTAGGGTTTCTCCTAGGGTTTTTTGCATCCTTGTATCTCTAAACACTATATAAAGGGCCTAGCCTAGGCTCTAAAGATCATCCCAATAGCACATGAAAACAAGCATCCATAAAAGCTTAAGTTCTGCTATTCTTGTTTTGTGATAGAGTGTTCTGAGTGATTTGTAATCGCTTTCTGATCTCTTCCTAAAGTACATCGCTCTGATATCAGTTTTGTACTCTCCTATCTCATAGTGGAGTCTTCGCTTATCGCTGTCCGTGGTTTTCTCCCGTTTTGGGTTTCTACGTAAATCTTGGTGTTCTTTATTATTCTTGTTATTGTTGTTTTACTTTCGATTATCATTGTTCATCCTAACGCTTCTGAAATTAGTTTGCTCTAATTCCTAACAGTTTCTAGTTGAATGAATTTAGGATCAGATACGTTCGAGTCAATCATACTTTACTCGATTTCGACTTCCGATTAGATCATCTTTATTTGAGATTGATGCTTAGCCAAATAAATTTTTCTTGCAAAGATAATTTTGTTGAAACTGATTTTGTCAAAGTTTGGTTGTATTCACATCAATTTGTGTTTCGAATTCACTTTAAGTTAGTTGTTCTAGGTATTGGGTTGGATTAATTTTTACTGGGTATAACTAAGTTGCTTGCAACAGTTATATTTGTCATTAGTAGTTGTAAGTTTACCTGGTGCATATGTATGTCCACAGTCCACGCTGACAAGTCTCGTAAGTTGCCTGGAGAATGAAGCTTTCAATTGTACTTTATAAGCAGCGGGTGCTGTCTGATACAAAAGCATCTCAAAAAAGAAAAGAAAAGAAGACACATTGATTTTTAATGCATTTCTCATAGTTGGAGAGATGAAATGCACCATATATAATTATGAAGGTGCAACAATCATGCTTTGGATTACCAAAGGTCCTGTGGATGTGATCATAGGTACCATTTCAATCTACATAATACCGGATGCACACTCTAATTGTGCTTGGACCTCGAAGAAGCAAGTAAAAGCTAGTTTTAAGAAGAAACAAATTGAAGGAAAAAGCAGTTAATGCAGAGGCTAACCAGAACTATGATTCGTAATTCTCATCATGTTGTCCATAACCATTTTGGTCCTATTTTGGTTAACTTAGAATCTTGCTGGAAGGGCAGTGAAATTTTATGTACTGTACCCATTTAAAAAAATAAAAATATTTGCATTTTTTTAATAAATAAATTGATTCATACCATCCTTAATGCATCTATATGCTTCCAAATTATAGACTTGGATCACATGTTGGTATCGTATGGTTCGCATGTTACAATATATTAGTGCGGATTTCCTACTTCGCATAGATACATGTTTTTTTAAACAATCAACTAGTTAATTACAGTAATTATCACTGTAAATTTTAATTGATTATATTAAAATTCAACTATGATTAAATCGATGGTAAAATTTATAATAGTTGTACTATCATATTTTCAGTATATATTTTTGGGTGTGAATAATTTCTCCATCCTATTTTGAATAACATGATGAGAATTTGTAAAAGAATAAAAAAGGCATATAACTTGTTCATAATGTTATTAGTAACTTTTACTATTAATTTTGATGAAAAATAACTAAAAATTGACATTAGATTAGGGCTTATGATTTTTTCCAAAAGGAAAACTAATACCACAAGCATACAACTTATTGCTATAGCACTAGAGGGTTGTCTCCTCAGGGACGGGGACAAAAGTTACCCATAAACTACTAATCTAATCCAAAATGATAAATTCACATTAATGACTACCAAATTATCTACTAATTATTTGCAACCTATCATAGATGATAATCAGCTGATAAATGCATTTAGACTAAATAAAATCCACAATATATCAAAACTAGTAATCAATACTAAAATTGGAAAATGCAAGAGCTCATAATAAACATTACATCCTTTAATAACATAAAACTAATCAAAAGCTAGCATTACTGCAAATGAACCAATAAACCCACATGAACATTGAAAATCTCATACCTAACTTAATATTAAGGTAGTGTTTGGTTGGAGAAAAATGATTTTTTCGAAAAATGATTTTTCAATGTTCCGTTGTTTGGCACAATAAAAAATAGAAAAATATTTTCCAATAAAAATAATTTTCCCCTAATAGAGAAAAATGATTTCCTTTCTGAGAAGATAGGAAGTTGATTTTCTTCCTCAATTGACAATGTGGTCAATTGAAATTTAGGTGTAAAATTTGATTTTAATAGTTTGGAACGAAACTTGATTATTTGATGGAAAAGATTAAAATAAGCACAAATATAAATTTTAAGCTCAAAATTCTTTCATTTGATTAATATTTATCTTCACCACAACAACTAAATTGACGTTTTTTGCTACTAAACAATTCAGTTGATTTACCACTAAAACAACTTCAATAGTTTTGATTGAAACTTGATCATCAGATAGAAAATATTAAAATATGTTCCAATTCATATTTTAAGCTCGATATTCTTTCATTTGACCAATATTTTTTATTACAACGACAATTCAATTGATATTTTTCGCTCCTTAAATAGTACAGTCGATAGTTTTTACTACTAGAACAATTTTAATATTTTGGATTGAAACTTGATCATTGGATAGGAAAGATTAAATTATGCTCAAATTCGTATTTTGAGCATGACATTCCTTCATTTGATTAATGTTTTTCTTCGTCACAATAATTCAATCGACTTATTTTGCCACTTAAATAATTCAGTTGATGTTTTTCATCACTAAAACAATTTCAACGATTTAGATCGAAACTTGATTATTCGAGATGAAGTAATAAAAAAAACTCAAATATAAATTTTAATCTCAAAATTCCTTCATTTGGTCAACATTTATCTCTACTACGGCTATTCATACGATATTTTTTATCATTTAAACAATTCAGTTGATATTTTTTTAATGAAAAATAATTTATCTTGTACGAAACAACCGAAAATCTTAAATAAAAATCATTTTTCTGGCAAAATTATTTTTTACAGAAAATAATTTTTCGGAAAAACTATTTTCCTTTCATTCAATCACTACTTAAAGGAAAAAAGAATACAATCATGCTGATAATGTGGGCACACCAAAAATAGAGATAGAACAGAGGACTTCCTAGTTCACTAAGCTCGGCCGACCGCCTCAACCTCATTAATGGCAAGCCACATGAATGGCAAATTAAGCAAGAACAGAGAGCCCAGAAACGTGGATGAAAAGAAAATCCAAACTCAGTAGAACACAATTAAAACCCACATCAAAGATTATGAAATTAGAGCAGGAGACACAATGGAATTAAACTAAATTAATTCTGAGCATAAAGACCCAAAAATAAAAGTCAGAGGCCCAGATTCACACTCGAACAACATGTCATCCAGAAATCAAAATCAAACCCAATCAAACATGAATCCAAACCCAATGTCATCTCAAAGTAGAACAGTTGAACACAGAATGAAGAAGAAGAAGAACAGAATGAAGAATAGAGAAGGGAGAAGGGGATCGAAGTCAGTGATGAACAAGCACCCGAAGACAACAAACAAAGTTCAGCCTAAAATAGCAATTCAAACTAAAACTTTGAGAAGAAAGGAGAGCACCACCGAGTTCCAGGTCCAAAATAGAGTAACCAGACCCAAAATTGGCAAGATCAAAACCTTGAATTCAACTAAAAGACTACGGGATTTCAAAGCCAAAATCACAATACTCAAGATCGAAGTAGATTAAATCAATTTGTGGCTAACAAAACTAAATCTGAAGTGGAAAAATATAGCAAATTGAAGAAGAAATTCGAACAAAATTAAACCGTAAATTGAACAATGAAATCCTAACATTGAAATTATATCTTCCTAAAAACCCTAGCCGACACATTCTCTGCTATTGCTCTAATTCATACTTGGCCCCACTTCTTCTGGGTCATTCGATTCGTTGATGTCATGGATGGTAATGGTGGAACTGGAAAAGGGGCGACGAGGACGATGATGGTGTAGATGGTGCTGCGAGTTGGAGTTGATCCTGGTAAAAGTGCTGGTGTTGCTGGATGATGGTCGATGATGATGTAGCTGGTTAGATGGTTGAGATGGCAATGGGGTTGGGTGGTGTGGGTGTTGTGCGAAGAAGACAAAAGGGGACAGGGGTTTTCTGTATGTTTGGGAGGAGAAATAGGGATGAAAGGGGGAAAGGCAAACGTGAAATAGAGATGGGTATTGGGAGGGTATTAGGGATGGGCGTTCCACCTGCACTCGAAAAATTCAACCTGAATCCGCTCTGTTTATAGCAGATATGAGTATGGGTGTGCTAAAGAAGGTTCAAGTTCGGGTATAGGTCGGGTACAGACATACCCATCCCTGAATCCGCCTTATACCCACACCTAGTTTTCTTTAAATTTTTTAATTTTTAGATTTTGAATCTTTTAGAATGTTGATATCAACAAAGTTATTAATGTTACGAGATGAAAATATTACTTTTCAATTCTAAAATCGAAAATATAACAAGAATTCATAACATCAAAGGCTATTGAATTAATTTAAGGTACTAAAAGAAGTACACATGAATTCTAAAAATAGGTACACTAATGAATTCTTGATGCACCACGAAAATAATTTCTGTATTCTTTATTTAGTTTTGAAACTTGAAAAATTAAACTTAATGAACCTGGTGGGTATTATTTTTTACAATGTATATATACCCGAATAAAATCTGTAATACACAAAATATCTAATGGGTATGTGTAGGGTAAGAATTTTTAAAACTCAGTTAGCATGGGTATGCGTATGAGTATGTGTATAGGTATGATGATGACATTAGAAAATGGATATGGGTGCGAATATGGCTCCCCCCGCTCCAAATCCGCGCTATGCCCATCCTTGGTCGGTATGCGTAGGGTATGTCCACACTCACATTTGACCCAAAAATGTTATTATGCGACTCATATCTAATCCATCCTCTTGTTATTTATATGGGTACTACCCATGCGGGTAATACCCATATGGGTATTATTCATATATGTTATTATCCTTGGATATCCATTAGTTTGTATATTTACAATCACAAGTAAGGAATAGACGATATGATCCGTCGAAAGTTAGGAGGAAAATTCAACTTCAACTGCTCGAATCAAGATTTGAATATCTAATAGGAAATACTAAAAGAAGCTCAAATCTGAATTTTGAGTTCCGAATTGTTTAATTTCATTAGCGTTTATCTCCACTACGACAATTCAATTAACATTTTTGGTCACTAAAACAATTCAGTTGATATTTTTAACAATTAAAATAATTTCGACCGTTTGGATTAAAATTTGATCATCTAGTAGGAAAGGTGAAAAGAATATCAAATACGAATTTTGAACTCCAGATTCTTTCATTTGATTAACATTTATCTCAACTACAACAATTGTTGTCAGTGCCGATTGAATTGTTGTGGCGGAGAAAAATATTGACCAAACGAAGAAATATTGAGTTCAAAATCTGGAGTTGAACTCTTTTGAATTTTTCCCATTCAATAATCAAGTTTCGATCTAAAGCGTTGAAATTATTTTAATAGCCAAAATTGTCACTGAATTGTTTAAGTGGGGAAGAAATGTCGATTGAGTTATCGTGGCGGAGATAAATAATGACTAAACAAAAGAATGTTGAACTCAAACGTTGGATGTAACCTTCTTTTATTGTTTCAAATAAGATAGCAAAGTTTCGATTTGAACTATTGAAGTTGAATTTTAGTGCTAAATATCGGGAGGCATTATCGTCTAGAAAATGATTAAAAAAGTGATTCATTGTAATTTTAATTGTTATTACAATGATATTGTTGTCTTTTTAGTCATCATTATTAGATACATGGATACCCTACTATCTACCAAATGCCCATCTCAACTATGTATAATAATCCATTCCATACCCATTATCTATTCTTAATAGATACTACCCACCCAATTTGAATGGGCATGGGTGAGTACCCATCTAATGGGTACAAATCCCCACCCCTAACGCGAGAGGGGGGATTTTATTTTCCTTTTCTTTTCTTTTTGTGCTGGCCATGCAATAGTGGGCCAAGCGTATTGAGCTACTATGGAGTAATGGAGTTTTCCTCAAATCAAGCACAAATGCATCTATTTACATCTTTTTCTACATGTCTTACGATTTTTCATGACCTACAAAATAATAAAAACTCATATAAAAACCTAAAATCATAACTTTAAGGAGTAAAATCAGAGGTAAAAGTATTGTAAAAATATCACAATGCAGGTTCAAATAGATTACAAAATAGCATTTCACTAACAAAATTAGATAGAGTTCGAAAGTTTTTATCGTGACTACAGTTCATCCTTAGGTAATGTATAAGTTAGTCATACAATACTTAAATATTGATTGAAAATTTCATTACATTTTTTTTTATGTATCAGTTATAATGCTAATTCTACTTTCATGGATATTTTAAAAAAACATACTATAACGATGAAGGCTTTTTCTAGCAATTTTAATTACTAATTTGAATCTCTTGCAAATATTTTATTTTTTAGGTTATTGATATTTTACAATAGTATAAGAGATGGAAAACCAAAAACGTGCATCTAATATGTATTAACTTTGATAATCTATATATAACTACTGTTTTTTAAAATGTGACATTTATGATTATAATAAAGTATTTAGGTTCACAAAATGATTAGAAGTAACTAGACATCCCAAATGTTGTTCTTTAAGTGAGAATTTCCCTCGGATATTTTCTTCCCCCCACATATATATATATATATATATATATATATATATATATATATATATATATATATGCGCGCGTATATATATATATATATATATATATATATATATATATATATATATATATATATATATATATATATATATGTGTGTGTGTGTGTGTGCATGTGTATATGCATACATACATACATATACATACATACATATATACATATATATATGTGTGTGCGTGTGTGTATATGTGTGCGTGTGTGTGTATATATATATATATATATATATATATGTGTGTGTGTGTGTGTGTGTGTGTGTGTGTGTGTGTGTGGTGTGTGTGTGTGTGTGTGTGTGTGTGTGTGTGTGTGTGCATATATATATATATATAATATACGATATATATATCTATATATATATATATAGTATATATATATATATATATATATATGTGTGTGTGGTGTATATATATAATACGTGAATAGATACCCACGCGCAAAGCTAGCAGCTCGCAGCCACACACACACCACATATATATATTATATATATATATATATTAATATTTATATATATAATATATATATTATATATATATAGTATATATATAAAACACCTATACACACACATGAATATGTTATGTATGTCTGATGTATATATATATATAGATATGTATATATATTATATATATATAATATGTAATATATATATATATATATATATATATATATATATAATATATCTATATATATATATATATATCTATTATATACTAAATCCATACATATATATGTGTGTGTATATACACACACACGCACACACACACACAC
The DNA here is from genome assembly GCA_029747015.1 of Carnegiea gigantea. Classification (NCBI taxonomy): domain Eukaryota; kingdom Viridiplantae; phylum Streptophyta; class Magnoliopsida; order Caryophyllales; family Cactaceae; genus Carnegiea; species Carnegiea gigantea. The sequence continues at coordinate 529,933 of JAKOGI010000475.1, read as the reverse complement.
GTATATATATATGTTGAAGAAGAGATGGCTGGATGGCCATTCCTCTGTACGTTCCCCCCCCCCCACTCAGGTTCAAGCCTGGTGGACCACATTTGGCGGCGCATTTGTGTGTGGAAGAGTGTGTAGGCCTGGACTTTGGTCTGGGTGCCCCTGTGATAGGAGCCTAGTGGGCTGGGCCGCTTACTAATCCAAAAAAAATAATGTGTATGTATACATATATATATGCATATATACACACACAAAGACATATATATATATATATATATATATATATATATATATATATATTACTTTATTAAATTTCTCTATTGGGAGAGGTTCAGATACTTTGGCCCTATTTGACAAGTAACTGTTAGCTGTTAGTTGTTTGTATTAGTTATTAGGTGTTAGATGTTTAAATTAGCTGTTTGTATTAGATATTTGAATTAACTATTTTATGGAAAAACTCTATGGTTTTGGTGTGGAAGAGGCGGCCCCAAGTTTTTATTAATTATCAAATAAACAGGGCCAAACAACCCCTATAATATCGTGGACTAGGAGAGGGCGGATCTCTTCAGGGGCAATCCAAGTGCACAAAACAAGTAATTAATTCTACCCCTATGTTGGCTAACTTATCCGCAACGTTGTTAGCCTCTCTATAACAGTTTGATATACGGACCTGCCACCTGGAATAAGAGAGTAAGTCCTTACATTGTTGGACTAGAGAGCAATGGTTTATAGGGAAGGTGCCACCATGGAGGATACCAACTACTATCAAGGAGTCCACCCTTACACACAGCTTTTCGATGCCTCGTTCTCTTGCAATACGTAGCCCTCAAAGCACTGCTTTGAGTTATGCTTTAATTGGAGTGCATATCACCAATCCCTCGGTATAGCCTCCCAGCCACTCGCCTCTATGCTCCATCAGTGTTTAAGCTGATGCACTCTACCGTAGGGGCTTACCACCTAATGAATCGGCCAATCATTTTTGTTGGGCCATTATTGCGGTTACCTTCTTTTCCCTAGAGCGCTTCACAAATATCATTGAAACGATGGTGGAGGAATGCAACCTTGTCTCTTGGAATGTCCTCTTCTTATCAAATATCATGCAGTTCCTCCATTTCCATATGTACCATAAGACAGTCACAAACTTAGTGGGCCAATCCGGATTACTGCCTCTATCATCAATGTTGAATTTTATCCACTCCATAAACTCTCCCTTGAATTTGTATCTACCAAGGCCTTGATGCAGGAAGTGGTTCCAGACCATGGAGGCTACCGGGCACAAGCGAAATATGTGTTCAGCATCCTTCACACCCATCTCACTGTTTGAGCAGCTTCAGTTCGGCGTCAGCCCCCTCTTTTGTCCATTGGTGTTATGTAGCACACCATCATGTGCTAGTAACCATAGAAAAGTTTTGATCCACTCCGGGGCTTGAAGCCTTCAAACCAATTTCCAAAATCTGTCTGAATTGTTGGTGCCTTCTTGTCTCAAGATTCTTAGCGCAGACTTGATGGTAAATCTTCCTGAACTACTGCCACCCCAAATGTGCCGATCCTTGTCCTCGGTTGTTGCCAGCTCGAAAGATGAATATATATGATGAAGATGAAGAAGATGGGGTAGCGGGATGGTTTCGTACATTGTAGTCAAGAAGAAGAAAGAGAAAGTAAAAGTGGGTTGGGGGGCGGGGGGGAGATCATGAATTAAAAGGAAAGAGGTTGACAAGAGAGAAAAAAATAAGGGGGCGTGAGCTGTGTCGTCATGCTGCTAGGAAAGGAAGAGGAGTGAGAAGAAAAATGAGATTGGGGAAAATGTTCGAGGATACTGCTAGGAAAGAAGAGGAAATGGGGGAGGCTATCACGTGAGATACATATGGGCAGCTAAGGGAAGAGATGGGCTGTTTGAGTTTTGGGCTACCGGAGAGGGAAAAGCAGCAGGGCAGGCCCAACAGCATGAGATTGGTTCATTGTCCATTGAAGTTTTCTCTTCGAGTCGAAATCTTCAATTCGAAAGCCTTTCTTTTTTTTTCCCCCTCATTTCACATTTTCCAACAAAAATGAACAAAATACAATTAAAATTTCTAATTTACTAATTATTATGAACAAAATCAAGATGCAGAAATGGTATTAAAATGTCGGAATTTTGGACTGAATAATATCCATACACCTAAATTTTGCTTGTCCTCAAGTGAAACTAAAAATCTCTAGAAAAAGAAAAATAAAGAAAAATGAATCCATCCTAATTCATTTTTGTAGGTATTATGACTGCACGTAGTAGACGTCATAAACCTTTCAAACCCCAAGGCTATCCTAGTGGACGAGTGAGGCATTGTGAAAGTTTACATAAGATATACCTACAAAATCTTAAAAGAATAAAAAGAAAGGAAAAAAACACACAAAAATAGAAAATATTTTTGGGTTTTTAAAATCATAGATGCAACATTAGGGAAGACATATACTTGTTTCAATCAACCATATCACTCTACCAACCAAGGCATTAGATCACATATAAAAATAACGCACACCTCAAGAAACTCTTAGTCATTACTGATGATAACTATATTCAATCTTTCACCTTGCTTAGAAAAAATGAACAAGCCCGACTGTTAGAACCTCAATTTGGGGAACATGTAGAACCCTCCCATTCATATCTTTAATATATAGTAAGGTTCACCTAGGTCTTCTTTTGATCATGCGAACTACCATAAGCTCATTGAGACTCTCAATTTTCACCACTCAGATGCAAAATGCAACTTGATAATCGAGAGGACTTAAAAGGGCCATAACAGGGCTCAGGGTTAAAGGGTGAAAAGAGGAAAAATCAATTTGGGAAATGAGGAGCTGAAAGCCAAGTGAGTAATGAGCAATCAAACACTTCGACTATGTCATACACACACTCTATCAACTACTTATGACAAAATAAGTAGACCCCACAAAAATCAAACGATAAGAAATGAGTTGGAATAACAAAAATAAAGTACTGTAATGATATATGCCAAACACTCTTATTCATAACACTCTTTCTCTTTTGTTTCTTTTTCCATCTTTTTTTTTTAAAAAATTGTTTTCTTTTTCCTTTTCTCTTTTTTTTTGAAAGGAAAAATAAATGAATGAATGGCATATAAGAACACAACTCATTGTCCAAGTATTTACAATGAAAAGCAACTCATACTATCAAAGTGGGAAATCTTAATAAATAACACAGTACCATCCCCTCACCACACCAAAAGACCAAAACAACCGCCAATTACATCGACACCCAAAGGCTACCTATCATCATATTGAAGCATCGCTCCATTATACTTGGCTTATGTAACAAAAAATATGTTTTGGCAAAAGGCTAAATAAAAGGGTACACAGCAAACGAAACCGGTTAAAGGTTTAAAAGCTAGCAAAAGCAACTCAGGTGGCAATTTGGCTAATATGGTTCACAAAACGTAGAATGCCTTTATCATATTGCCATAATGCACATGCTAACTGTGATTTTGAAGAGAATCATGGCAAGTGCTAGAGATGCAATCATGAAAGAGATACACATGAAATAAAAAAATTTGAGAGTAAAATAAGGAATTAGTCTTAAGAGTGCAAAGTTTCACAGGGTCATCTGCTAAAGTCAAGACGGCTTGCTTAGGAAATGCTAGGGTTAGGATAGAGCATAAATGCTGCACTTTGGACTATGTTTTATCATATGCAGTATACCTATATACAACCTCATAGCTAGGGTATAAGAGAACATAGTCAGTCACAATAGCCTATATTCCTTAAAATAAAATAAAAATTTTTTATATTTTTTTTGAATTTTTTTTGTCCTTTCTTCGTTACGGCTTCCTAACCCCGCACAAGGGTCACACAATATCTCCATTAGGAGTGGAAGGAAACATAAAAGCCGAAAAAGAAAAACGTATACTCAAAAAGAAAAGAAGAATCAAGAAGAAAGAAAAATAGGCATGACTCTAAAACTTAAAATGAAAAATATATACAAAGGAGAACAAAAGGCACTAAATATATTAAAAAAGAAATAAAATACAGGAAGAAAAAGAGAAAGAAGGGAAAGAATATTCAATCAAACTAGGTCAAGTGCTGGATACATCCAAACTAACTAAGTGGCACGTCACTCTACATAAACTGACTCGCAGAGTATCAGACATTCCACACCCTCTATGCTAGGTAGCTCCAAAAATTGCATCAATCTGTGGCCATTCACCTTGAACTTAGTACTATTCTTAGGATCTTGTATTTCGACTACACCATATGAAAAAACATGAGAAACCAAATATGAGCCCATTGAAAGGGACCTCAATTTCCTTTAAAAAAGATGGAGCTTAGAGTCATATAAAAACACATTCATGTGCGGGACAAACTCTTTCCTAAGAATTGTCTATCAGAAACAATTTGGCCCTCTCCTTGTAAGATATAGCACTTTCATATGCCTCATCGCTAATCTCCTCTAGCTCACTTAGTTGCAGTCTCTTTTCCTCATCGGTCTCAGTCAAGTCAAAATTAAGAAGTTAATGGCACACCAAGCACTATGCTAAGTCTCCATCGAGAGATGACAAGGCTTATCATAGGCAACTCTATAAAGTGACATACCTAAGGGATGCTTAAAAGCCATCCTATAAGCTCATAAAGCATCTAAAAGCTTGTTGGCTCAATTCTTTTAGTTGTTACTTACCGTCTTATAAAAAATCTACTTAATCTCTCTATTGGACAGCTCAACCTAGCCATTAGCCTGGGAATGATATGGATTAGCAAGCCTATAGACTATAGGTATCTCTTCAATGAAGTATCAAAAGATTTATTAGTAAAGTAAGTACCCTGATCAATAATGATAGCTCTGACATGCCAAATCTAGCAAAAATGTTATCCCTACTAAATTTTATAGCCACTTTAGTATCAATGGTCCAATCCAAGATGACCTCTATCGATGTAGAAACATAGTTTATAGCTAACAATATATGCTCATTTTGAAAAGAAGAGGAAAATAGTCTTATAAAGTCTATACCCCGAACATAAAAATATCTCTACCACAATGATGGGATTGATTGCCATTATGTATCTCCTACTAATCCTACCCAATTGTTGGCGCCTAGGGTAATTCTTACAACATTAAAAATAATCCCTAAAAATAGTAGGTGAATAGAAACCATATTGAAGACGTTGACTGCTGTCTTTCTCCCACTAAAATGCTCCCAGGTGCTTACCCGTGACAGAAGGAAAGTACACCCCTAACCTCATGGTCTAGAATACACCTTCTAAAGACTTGGCAAGCACAATACTTAAACATGCAAGGGTAATCCTAAAGAAAAAATTCCATAAGGTAGAAGAATCAATGTTTATCATTCTTAGTCCAACCCTAAGGAGCTCTATCATATGCTAAGTAGTTCACAAGTTCAACATACCAATGGTCAGGGTGAACAGAAAATAACTCCTTATTAGGAAAGAATTTAAAATTATAAGACTTAAACTCTCTATCACAAACAATTCTAGACAAGTAGTTGGCAAATAGATTCTCAGAATATTTCTTATCTCTAATCGCACAATCGAGTTCTTGCAAAAGTATAATCCATCTCGCAAGTATAGGCATAGACTCCTTCCTGGAAAGAAGCTGCTTATGGGAAGATTGATCAATATAGACAATGACATGAAACCCAATATAATAGGGTCTAAACTTCTCAAAATCAAATATCATAACCAAAAATTCTTTCTTAGTCACACTATAGTTTAGTTGGGCATCATTTAGAGTATGACTAGCATAATAAATGACATGAAACTTCTTATTGATATGTTGTCCTAAGATAACCCCGATAGCAAAATCAGATGTGTTACACATCAATTTTGGGGTTCACCCTAGATAGGAGGCTAAATAATAGGAGCAGAGGTCAAAGTTTCCTTTAACTTAGTAAGTGGTGCATGATACTTCTCAGAGAAACGACACATCCTTATCTAAAAGGTTAATTAATGTCCTAGGTATCTTACTAAAATCTTTAATGGAATGATGATAAAAGTCAGCATGTCTAAGAAAAGACCTTATCTCTTTTACACAAGTAGGAGGGGGAAGAGTAAAAGTTATATAAGTCTTACCTTTATCAATTGTAATTCTATCTTTGTAAATAGCATGACCTAAAACTATAACCTTTTTCAACATAAAGTGACATTTCTCCCAGTTTAAAGTGTGATTTTTCTCCTTATACCTTTTGAACACTTTACTCAGGGTAGACAAATAATCATCAAAGGAGGATCCAAACATAGAAAAGTCATTCATGAAAATTAAATTTTTATGTGATGTTCAACTAAATCTAATAAAATGGAAATGATGTGCATGTGAAAGGTGGCAGGAGTGTTACAAAGTCAAAAAAGCACTCTCTTAACAGTATAAGCACCAGAAAGGCATGTGAAAGTAGTCTTCTCTTGATCCTTAGGAGTAGTAGAGATATGAGTGTAGCCAGAATATCTATCCAAAAAGTACTAGAATAAATGTCCAGATAGCCTCTCTAACACTTGGTCAAAGAAGAAAAGGGTGACATGGTCTTTCTTAGTGGCAATATTCAATTTTCTGTACTTAATACAAACTTGCCACCTAGACTAGACTAGAGTGGATAATACTAGTCTTTTTAGGAACAATTTAAACATGTCTAACCCATTCACTATCAGAATAGAGCAGATAATCCCATGGTATAGCCATTTTAGGACTTCCTAACTAGTTCCTGCAAGGTCGTGTTCAAATGCCTTTGACAGTGGTAAGGCCTATTGTTATCCTCAAAATAGATGCTATGCTGCACAATTAAGGAAATACTGCCCTTGATATCATGTAAAGTCCAACCCATAACTTCTTTGTTCACTCTAAGTATGGAAATCAATTTCTTCCCTTGGTCCTAGTTTAAGTCAAAAGCAATAATTGTAGGAAAAAATTTATCGGGTCCCGAAAATGAATATTTAGGAGAAATAGGAAGGGCTTCAAGGCAAGAGATGCAATATAGGAATCAGACTCAATAGCAGAAGACAATTTTTAGAAACAGAGCACAAGTTATCAAATGCAAACACATCATATTTAGGCTAATTAGTAATCAAAAAAGATTCATGCTCAGTAGCAAACATATCATTAAACTCTTCCTAAAAATAGAACCCTCTATCCATTTAAGTGTAGAAGTCTCTATAACATCAAATCCTAAAGGCTGTTTTTACAAATTAAAGATGTCCAACTCTAAAGTCATATTAAAAAAATAATCTCATCATTCCATTTCTATAGTTAATCAGAGCATTTGAAAGTAGCCAAGAAAGGGCGCTCTAGAATAATAGGGTTTGATTTGAAACATTAGCTACTTTCTCTGTTTCAAGTACAACAAAGGCTATTGGGCAAATGAATTCACCCACCTTAGTCAACACATCTCTATCACACCCCTTGGCATTCTAGTTGATCTTTCAGCTGATTGGTTGACCATTTTGGTTGGTTTTCACTCAGCTAACCTATGCCTGCCACACTCAATGAAGGGTAACAAATTAACGTTGCCCTCAAAGTCAAGTAATGCTTTATCAAAGCATTGGTGATGTATGACTACAGAAATAGTAGGGCAACTGGAGTCGTTATACTTCATTAGGATTTGATGGGTGCAATAGCCGGAGTTTTCAACCTTAGGCTAATCGTTTGGGTTAATACTTTTATTAACTTATTTGATTGAGTTAATTGGCTATCATAGACTAATTCTTGCATGATAATTAGGTATAATAATTACATGGGAAATTTTAATTAATTTTTCTTGGTTAAATACGCGATTTCATGAAATTAGCAAACTCGTTAAAAAATTAGCCAAGTGGTGATAACGCATAATTATCAAGTTGAATTAGGACATCTAGGGGTCCAGGATGAGCGAGATTAGCTCATTAATACTGGGATTGAATAACATTATACACAAAGTGAAATGCAAAAAAAGGGAGAGCAAAAGGGGGCCGAGACCCCCTTTCTTTAATGGCAAAAAAAAAAACACGACAGAGGGGGGTTTCCTCACCTAGCCCTTGCGACCCTGAACGTGACAAGACGGAGAGAGAGTGAGGGAGAAAGAAAGTAAGAGAGAGAAGGGGGCCGACCACGGGCCACAGCGACGGCGGTGCCACACCGGCGACCACCTGGTTGCACAGAGCTTTGCGATGCCTGAACCCAAGAACGAGGGGGAGATCACGGGCGAGCGAGAGGGAACCCGAGGCACCGCGAATTGGGTGCGATTCCAGCGATCGGGGTGCGATTTCGATGACTGGGGCACGATTTTGGTGGCAAAGGTGGCCGGTGCTAGCAGCAGCGATTGGGTGGTCGGCTCGTGTGTAAACAACGAGAGGGAGAAATCGCGAATGACTGAGGTCGCGAGGGATAGCCGTCTGTCCAGGGGCTTGGTGACTACTAGACGGTGCCGGTCAGGTGATGGAGCAGCGGGTAGGACGTCAGGAGCGAGGGAACGAACCAACCCCATGCGTGCCAACTGAACCAAACCCTAAGTCGGGTCCTTAAGCTTGGAGTCCAGGTGGGTGGTTCCTGATCCCTAAACCTACTACTATTTTGCAAATGTTTTTGAAATATTATTGTAGCAGATTTAGTAGTTTGGTTGAAATCGTAACGAGCTGAAAAACTAAAGTAGTCGGCAAATCATTTGGGTTGAATTGAATTGATTTTGAGGACTGTTGTGGTCGGTGCTGTGAGGACAAAGTTCGGGATGTGTCATTGAATTTACGAAGTGTGGATTCATGTTTGATGCCGGGTATTACTCATTAACTGCCTGAATTTGGTTGTAGCATGCTGCTTGATCGAGTCGTTGTTTTGCTAGCCTTCGCCTCTTTATGTTAATGTAATTGTGTTATGCAAACGATTTACGAATTTGAGAAACTGTGAAAGGTTCATTTTAAAAGATTATTTACGTGATTTTAGATGTTCCTGACTATCAATCAGTTTGCTTGCCTTAGTTATTAAAACTTCTTGCAATATGGATAATCCATAACCATTGAACGATTCAGCTGAATGGTTCAGTTGAATGGTTCAACAGGTTCAAGAAATTGAAAAGAAAAACGCGAATTGAGCATGATGACGTTCTAAGGATATAAGTTGTTTTAAGCTGCTCTTTTTGCATATAGAAGGTTGGAACGAATTTTAAAGGTAACTAAAGTGCTTAATTACTAAACCCAGTTACGCTTTAAATATGAAAGCGAAGGACTAGGAACTGATAGAACGGTTATGAAATTATCTTGGCTAAACGAGCATAACTCTATTTATGTAAGCAAATTGTTAAAAAGAAGGGCATTCATTGATAAGTGTGGAGATCGTTTGCTTGATATGCCTAGCATTCGAAAAATGTGGTTCATCGTGGGCAGTGGACCATTTATTTAATAGAGGTGAGTTGTGATTAAATGCTATAAGACCTTTCCATAACCTAATTGATTCTTCTCACAAATGCCTGTGGCTTTATGCTGTGAGACGTCTGTTGCATCTGAAATGTAAACAAATCAAGATATTTATGTGTGAATGCAACTTTTAATATTTAAATATGAGTTTCCATACTACCTGTCCTGAAGAGTGAATGAATACGCAAAGATTGACTCGTTTAAGCATATTTTACCAATGAGTGGTTTTATGCTTTTTGAGTCGATGTGAAATCATTAAGGCTTCGAGCCTCATGAGAATGAGAATGTCATTGTTTGTGATACAATGAAAGTTTTGATATAGATGCATTTAGAGGTGAAACGCATATAAAACGTTTTGTGCTAAGAAAATAGTGCTACATGAAATACGATTAGAGAGAATGCCCGGTTCTCGGGAACCCTAATACCTAGGGAGATAAACCCAGAAGTGGGGACTCTGGAAGACCCTGACGAGGGTAGTATGTTACCCAGGAAGTAGACTTAGAAGTGGGAGCGCTGGAAGATCCCGACGGGGATAATATAAAATGTGTGTGACGATCTCATGGGTACGATAGAACATGAGTGACGGCCTCACCTGTACCTAGCACAGATATGAGATTCCAATGCCTTTAAAAATGATTTTGTACATCATGCATGATGTGAATGCCTCATTCGATGGTATAAAGATTTGAAAATGTGCATATTTTCTTGAAAAGAGTTTTTATTGAGTTTTAATTATCTGCCAAGTGCATAACGATGGTTTTATAAGAACTCTCATTGATTTTAGCGATATGCATTAATCTTAGTCTCTTGTGAAAGGAAGTCTTACGTGATCATTTGTTTAAACTCCTTGACGTTAGGTGCTTATATGTGAACTACGTGTTCTATCGCATCCAATACCTGAATTGTTGCATGTGATAGCTCATTATGAATCCTACGTGCGTGTTATGTGATGTGATGCTTACATTTTGTCATCCTATGTTGAAATAACATGAAATTACCACTAATAAGCTATAAGAGACTTAGTTCAGACTACAGCTGGGTAATAGATCGGGTCAGGTAGGGTCGGGTTCGTCTTCGTGTTGAACTTAAACGGGTTGAGAATTTCTCGACCTGAACCTAACCCGTCTATTAAATGGGTTGAAAAGTCTTGACCTGTACCTATTTAATTTTTAAACGGGCTGACCCGCTTAACCTGTTTAAGATAAACAGATCAAGAGTAGTCACTTAATTAACTATTTATGCATTTAATATTTTTAACTACTATGTAATTACAGTGTTAAAAATTAAGTTAACATATCACATTAAATAATTACTCTTTAAAATTCCCCTAATTCGTCATAATTTCCAAATTTTAAAAATTTTTATATTCTTAATTATCTAATAGAAAGTAAATGGAAAAATAACAAATGGAAAAAAGATTTGGCTTATTTAACTCATTTAATTAAAAAGGGTTAAATATGTATTTTTCGTGTCGAGAATCTCGACCTGAACCTAACGTATTTAATTAAACGGCTTGAACGTGTCAACCAATTTAATTAAACGTGTCGAAAATTTATACCCAAATCCACTTAACTTCGTGTCAGTTTTTAGTCGGTAATTGTGTCGGGTCAGCTTTTCTCAGCTCTAGTTCAGACAAGTTGGGCACCTGGGGCATGAATTAGAGGAGTATAGGGTTACCATTGTACTAGATAGGTTGTTGAGATGCCGATAGATGTGGAAGACCCTACATGCTTATTATATGATATTATATATATCAGATTGTGTGTGTATAAGTGATACCTAAAGTACGACGTTCAACTGTTTTATTTTCTAGGGGTTGGGAGTCATTCACTGAGCTTGTGGTAGCTCATCCCCCTATCTTTTCCCCTTTTCCCCCAAGTTCCTAAACTGACAGAATGAAGTGGTTAACATAAGTCAAGGTGGAATCTCCCTTGCTGCCCTAGAAATAGACTTATATACTTTTGTAGTTAAATTGCGAATCTAGTATTGTATTGTGATGTAATTTAAGTTTTTGAGTGTGTGTAAGCTAATTACCAAAGCCATGTAATGCATATTGTCTAGAAGTTGCTTTGTAATGCTATATGAGCCAACTATCTGATTTATTATTTGTCTTATAGCTGGAATTGTTTATTTTCTTTCGGGATGTAAACCCCAGTACTCTGGATGTGTAATCTGTTGAGTTGTACTTTTCAGTTCCTGTCTATGATTGAACTATATTGTTTAGTATACTCTGGGTGTGTGACCCGTAGAGTTGTTATCTCTGGCATATAGCCGTTGAGTTATGAATATATCTTTGCACGTTTATCGAATGCAGGTACCCATTATAAGGCTATAAGCCTGGTTTTAGCCCATTTTAGGTAAAATTCTGTCTGTTTCGCCCCAAAATTTAAATAGGAATTAAGAAATTGTTAATATTTCTAACCTTAGGGGTTGGGGGTGTTACAGATGGTATCAGAGCAAGGTTTTGCGACCATGGGCAGTGACTTGAGTAATGCATTTCATATACTCGCTGAGGAGTAATATTGTGATAATGTGACATATGTCGTACTCTTCGTGCAAGTGAGCCTTACGGCATTGTTATTTGCAACTTAAACGTGGCTCAAATGGGTCGGTTGATTAAGAGGAGTGAGCTATGCATTAGTCTGGGAGCTAAATGGCTACCCATGCCTTGAGGTGGCGTTGTGGGTGCTCCATTGGTGCAATATGTTCATAATGTGCTAATGGACTTGACTGATAGACTATTATGTGTTTCGATTAAGCTGACCAGACAAATGTGAGTTGTGTGTTAGAATGTGAACTCAATTAACTTGTGCATTCTTGTGTGAGCTAAGTGATGGTTCGAATAGTAAATGCTTTATTCGTGCACTCTGATAAAAGAATCGAAAGTTAAGGCGTCGTTGATTTAAGCCCAAATGATTGAAAACCTTTTTCCAAGCTCATTCTTTGCCCCTACGTGTGGATTGCTCCTTGGGCCCTACAATAGAGAGAGCAGCCGTACTTAAAGATGGCAGAGAAGAGGCTAAAAATATATAAGTTATTTTCCACCTTGAAATTCAGGATTTTGAAATGTTAATATTCTTCTGGCTATTGAGTTAGGTTTTACCTGACATTAAAGAACTTATATTCCTTTAGCAATGATGAATGAGCTTAGGTTTATGAGTACATGTCCTTATGCTATGCGTGTCGAGATACTGTTTGTAAATGTGCACATCGATGGAGTCATTTATAGTGGACTAGGAGAGGAATGATTGAAGACCAATTGCTAAGATCGATAATCCTACTTAATGATACCTTTCTCTTATGAATTCCAAATTGCCCGACGAAATCAGGGGATATTTTTTGTATGCATGCTAGAAAGATTAAATGTTAGTGGTAGGACCCTGGTGAACATTGCATTGGTGTGCCTGCCGTTCCCCATTTTTGTAATTGTTGCCGGTGCAGTGCATCACTTGCTTTCTGTCATACAAATTGTTATTCATGATGTGGGGTGACAATGTTTTAGCTGAAATGAATGCTAATACACCTAGAAAACGCAAGGGAGAGATAACCTAGCAGACTTTGGAATTATACATAGTAAACGACTCCTGCTAAGGTGAGCGACCTACACAGTAAGACTCCTATGATCAGTTATAGGGCAGGTGTGCTTCATAAGGCCTCAATGCATACCTATAAGACCGTTAATGTTAACCATACTCAAACAATCATAGCCTGTTAGACAGTAATCTTTCCTAAATATGGATGAACTTTACAGCATACTGTTGACCACATATGGCAAATGGCGGTGGCACGTGAGTATAAACGTCTAGGTGTTTTCTTTATATGACAACCCGTGAGTTTGCATGCCTTAAGAAATGAATATGGTGTTATGTGCTGCATGAAGCCGTAGGAGTTTCTATAGATTGGACTATTGTGAGTGCCCGTTGATGTGTTTGAGGTCGAATGCTAAGAGAATGAGTTTTCGGTAGTTACTTAGCTTGAACTCGATTGAACATACGACTGTATTAGTTAAGCGATTTGATTTATGCGGTTAGTTGCATAATATGACTCTTGAATCATTATTTACTGTCCAGGAATTCTGTTTCCTCATGTTATAGTTAGGCTAATTAAACGAGTGCATGTGATGTGTGACTTGATGACAATAGAGTTACATTTATATGTGTTCACATCTATAGATAGGTATACCTCATGTGTAAGAAAGGTAGCATGGTAGAGCATCCAAGGTCATGTCAGCATATATATAGATACTCACGTTCATTAGACGCAGTCATTGATGCATCATAGGAGTTAGTTCATTGACTAGTTGTTTGAGTGGACTATTAAGTAAATGAGCTTCTTGGTGCCTGTTTTGAGTTTGTATAGGACATAATTGAGTTGGATGCACGGTCTAATATGTGCAGCTTATTATGTGACAAGATCATTGGGGTGTTACCTGAATTACCTAACTCTATTACTTTATGTTATAGCTTGAGTGGCTGAATGCGCATATATTGAATACACGACCTAGTGACTATCAGAATTTGAATTTACATCTGCTCCCCATCGCATGTCTTATGTTTACTAAGGATAACATGCTAGTACCTAGCATTTAGGGGCCAGCCTCTATTTGGATACATAAATGACTAGGTGCTTCATGTGACACGATGCTGTGGGGTGTACTTACGGTCATACACGAGCCTTTACTATACCACATAGTCCTTAGAGTCATGGAACATAGCAGCTAAAGTGTTTGATTGAGGTCTTTTGGTGCGGTTTGACTATATTATGGTAAATACTTGTGCCATCCTCATTAGGACATGGGCGTGTCAATTTACCCACATGGCTTCATGACTTAAAGAGAAACCAATTCCATATGGAAGCTTAAGGGTAGGACTTTACATTAGGTAAACCATTGTGATTAAGCTAATGTAATATGATGTCTCCGCTACTTTGGTATGATGAGGTAGCTTCCTGGCTAATTGATTTAACCTTATAATGATTTGACATCGACATGCTTTTGAATAAACCTTACTAAGTTAACCACCTTCATATGACCTTGACATATCCTATATAAGTTACCATGAATGAAAGGCCTAGAAATTAGATGAGGTCGATGTATAAACATATGAGTGTCAATTGCACAAGTTTCCTTCTAGTAAATTGCTTGCTATATACGTACTAGACAAGTTCATCTTGCTTATGATTCTTGTTCTTGAGAATGCTGAATTGTTGACTCTATGCGATGTCATTATACCAAAGTGATGCTACGTGATGCTATGTGATGCTGCATGACTCTATCCAATGCCCTTTCTATTCCATGATGGTATAGAATCCTTGTCGGCCGACTTAATCCTGAAATAAGTTGATTCCTTCATGCATTAAGACGGATTTAATGTAGCTGTGTACCTTGACTCGTTCTTCGTTAATACTTCTAGTTGTCATGAATAGATATGGTCCACAGGTGTTAACTTAGGTGCTTTTGTTTAACTCTCGTTCTAACATGATTTTAAAAAAAGGGGTATCCTTGCCAACTCATTTTCCCCTCTTTTATGCGTTTTCCCTCGGCGTCTAAATAGAGTGAGTAAATGCTTGAAGAGGATTGGCGAAGAGGAGACTGGATACCATAAGCCTCTTTTGACTTAAAGGCACATTTGATTGTAAAATGAAATTTAGGATCTTAGTGGAAAATGTATGGACCATAGTACGCGTGTTAGCATTTTGTGTTTGAATAAACTATGAACTTGGGAATTTCGAGGACGAAATTCTTTTAAGGGGGGAAGAATGTAATAGCTAGAGTTTTCAACCTTAGGCTAACCGTTTGAGTTAATATTTTGATTAACTTACTTGGTTGAGTTAGCTATATTAGACTAATTCTTGCGTGATAATTGGGTATAATAATTACATGGGTAATTTTTATTAATTTTTCTTGGTTAAATACGCAATTTT
The DNA here is from genome assembly GCA_029747015.1 of Carnegiea gigantea. NCBI lineage: Eukaryota > Viridiplantae > Streptophyta > Magnoliopsida > Caryophyllales > Cactaceae > Carnegiea > Carnegiea gigantea. Next base: position 514,651 of record JAKOGI010000475.1, on the reverse strand, counting down.
ATGAAATTAGTGAACTCGTTAAAAAATTAGCTAAGTCATAATAAGGTAAAATTATCAAGCTGAATCAAGACATCTAGGGGTTGAGGATGAGCGAGATTAGCTAGTTAATACTGGGACTGAATAACACTAGACACAAAATGAAACACAAAAAAAGGGAGAACAAAAAGGGGCCGAGACCCCCTTTCTTTCATGGCCAAAAAAAACACATGACATGGGGAGTTTCCTCACCCAACCCTTGCGACCCTGAACCTGGCAAAATGAGAAGAGAGAGAGAGAGAGAGAGAGAGAGGGAGAGAGAAAGAGAGTAAGAAAAGAGGGCCAAAAAAAACACACGAAAATGTGTGGACCATAGTACGCGTGTTAGCATTTTGTGTTTGACTAAACTATGAACTTTGGAATTTCAAGGACAAAATTCTTTTAAGGGGGGAAGAATGTAATAGTCGGAGTTTTCAACCATAGGCTAACCATTTGAGTTAATATTTTGATTAACTTATTTGGTTGAGTTAGCTATATTAGACTAATTCTTGCATGATAATTGGGTATAATAATTGCTGGGATAATTTTTATTAATTTTTCTTGGTTAAATATGCGATTTTATGAAAATAGTGAACTCGTTAAAAAATTAGCCAAGTCGTAATAACGCAAAATTATCAAGCTGAATCAGGACATCTAGGGCTCGAGGATGAGTGAGATTGGCTAGTTAATACTGGGACTGAATAACACTAGACACAAACAACAACAACAACAACAACAATACCTCCAAGTATGGGTCCGGCTTTCGCGGGATCTGGGGAGATCCAGCTGTAGGCAACTTTACCTTTACCGACATTCCTACCCGTAGAGAGGCTAATTCTAAGAGACCCACAAAAAAGAATTTTATGAAAATATTTTATAGAAGAAAGCTTTTATGAAAACATTTAATGGGGAAAATTAAGGCCACATAGTAAGGGATGACTAAGATAAATTAAAAAGACAAGTTGCTGAAGCTATGAAACACAAGAACAATATAACAGAGGAAGGTAATATACCTTAATAATCAGAGGTAAGCAAATGCTGTTTCTTCCTAGAAGAAAGTACTACCTGCATACAAACACGATATACGAAAAAAACCACTACCAGCGCTAAGCCACTACAACCAAAGACACAAAATGAAACACAAAAAAAGGGAGAACAAAAAGGGGCCGAGAGCTCGCTTTCTTTCATGGCCCAAAAAAACACACGACATAGGGAGTTTCCTCACCTAACCCTTGCGACCCTGAACCTAGCAAAATGAAGAAAGAGAGAGGGAGAGAGAAAGAGAGCCAGAGAAGGGGGCCGACCAGGTGGCGCGGTGATGGCAGTGCCACACTGGCGACTGCTCGGTTGCATAGAGCCTCGCAATGCCTGAGCCCAAGAACGGAGGGATAGATCGAGGGTGAGCGACAGGGAGCTCGAGGCACCGCGAATTGGGTGCGATTCTAGTGACCGGGGCATGATTCCGACGACTGGGGCACGATTTCGATGGGCAAGGTGGCTCGCGCTAGCAGCAGCGACTTGGTGGCTGGCTTGTGTGAAGACAACGAGGGGGAGAACTCACGAATGACTGAGGTCACAATGGTTAGCCGTCTGACTAGCGGCTTGGTGGCTACTTGACGGTACCATTCAAGTGACGGAGCAACACGTAAGACGACGGAAGCAAGGGAACGAACCAACCCCATGCGTGCCAACCGAAACAAACCCTGAGTTAGGTCCTTGAGCTTGGAGTCCAGGTGGGTGGTTCTTGATCCCTAAACCTATAACTATTTTACAAATGTTTTTGAAATATTTATGATAGCAGATATAGTAGTTAGGTTGAAACCTTAATGAGCTGAAAACTGATGTAGTCCGGCAATCATTTGGGTTGAATTGAATTGATTTTGAGGACTGTTGTGGTCGGTGCTGTGAGGAGGGAGTTCATGATGTGTCATTGAATTTACGAAGTGTGAATTCGTGTTTGATGCCGTATATTACTCGTTAATTACCTGAATTTGGTTGTAGTATGCTGCTTGATTGAGTCGTGGTTTTGTTAGCCTTCGCCTCTTTAAGTTAACGTAATTGTGTTATGCAAATTATTTACAAATTTGAGAAACTGTGAAAGGTACGTTTTAAAGGGTTATTTACGTGATTTTAGGTGTTCCTGACTGTCTATTAGTTTGCTTGCCTTAATTGCTGAAACTTCTTCCAATGTGGATAACCCATAACCATTGAACGATTCAGCAGAATGGTTCAGTTGAATGGTTCAACGGGTTTAAGGAATTGAAAAGAAAAATGCGAATTGAGCATGATGACATTCTAAGGATGTAGCCTGTTTTAAACCGCTCTTTTTGCATATGGAAGGTTGGAATGAACTTTAAAGGCAACTAAAGCGCTTAATTGCTAAACCTAGTTACGCTTTAAATATGAAAGCGATGGACCAGGGGCTGATAGAACGGTTATGAAGTTATCTTTGCTAAACGTGCATAACTCTATTTGTGTGAGCAAATTGTTGAAATGAAAGGCATGCGTTGATAAGTGTGTAGGTGGTTTGCTTGATACGCCTAGCATTTTTAAAATGTGGTTCATCGTAAGCATTAGACCATTCATTTAATAAAGGTGAGTTATGATTAAATGCTGTAAGACCTTTGCATAACCTAATTGTTGAGTTCGTGAGTATCCAACCACAAGAGGGGGGTGAATTGTGGTATCTGATTTTCGCGTTGTAGATAACAAACACCCTCACAGAGGTTGTTCTCAAGTGACAAACACCCTGATAGCTTGTTTGCACGGGGTGTTCTCAAATATTGCAGAGGCGAAAATCACCAAGATAGATGCGGAAAATAAAGCACACACAATTTTTACGTGGAAAACACCTCTAGCCCAACTGAGGTGTGAAAAACCACGACCTACCTCGTGTAGGATTTAACCACTTTCACTAACGGGCTTCACACGTTACAAATGTAACACACCTTGTTACAACTTGCAACCACGTAACCTTCTTCCCAAAGACAGGTTACACCACGTCCAACCTTCGCAAGATTAGACACGTCCAAGTCCACACGACTAGGACACACTCACTCACTTTTCTGATTCAAGATCAGGGTTACAAACACCTTACAGGGGGTGCTTCTCACTAAGCAGATGTAAGGTACAATGAAGATCCTATTATGCCAATGGTATGAAAACTCAAAATCAAACACAGCTTGTCACGGTTTGCTTTTCAGAATGAAGCTCAAGAATCTTTGAGTGTAAACCGAGTTTTCTGATTTTCCTGGATTTTTCAAAAGGCTGTGTTTATGCAAATTCAAACCGAGTTTTCTGTCTCTCTGTTTTTTGAGTGTTTTGAATATCTGTATATCTCTGTCTGTGTGTATCTGCTGGGAGAGAAAAAGCTGAGGCTTTTAAACAAAAAAACCAACGGTCATAAACCACAGAATCAGCTAAGTATGGAAATTGTTTTGCAAAATTATCCAACGGCTAATGATTAATTTATCCCAAAATATAAGGGATTTTGTTATCTTAAAAGATAACCCTTATCTTTCCATAGCCGAGAGGTGGATTCAAAAAGCAACCAAAAATTTTCAGCTTTTGAAACTTTACCATATCCAAAAATATGGTCAAAGGAAATTTTTTTTTTCTTTAAGTTTTGGCAAATCTCCAAAACTTATTTTCGAAATTCTCCCAAAATATTTTCAGGAAATATCCTTTCCAGAGAAATAGCAGTTTTGAAATTCAAGGAAAGTATTCTAGAGATCTTGGCCAACCAAAATGAATTTTTCAAAAATAATCGGGTATGGCCACTGCAGTTCAGAAACACCCTAGGCACCCTGTTCGCAGGGTTGTTCGCAACTGGTGTTCTGAAGCACTTAGCGCAAGTACCGATTCAAGAAGTGTTTAAAAATGATGTTTTCAATATTGACATATTAACAAGAGTCTAATTAAATAAAACCTATATACCCAAGACTTCTTGTTTTGAACCAGTCATCTTGTCCGAGATTTGTAGAGCTGCTGTGAACACCAAGGCCACCTTGTTTGCTGGGGTTGTTCTTTGCATTGCTAGAGTTCAGGAACACGCTTTACAATCAACTGTCGAGATGGTGTTCTTGACTTAATATAGAATCACCAAGTAAAACCTGTCTAGAAGACATTCTCACATGTAGCAAACCAGTTAATACAATAAAGATCACAAACACCAGTTAGGCCTGTTTGGAGATCGTGTTCGGAGCAACATTACTTGGACAGATTTTTACACTTGGATTTGTTATCATCAAAACTAAATATAATAACACAACAAATTCCCCCTTTTTGATGATGACAAACCAAGTGACCATATTGACAAAAAAAAGAATGAATGCTGATAGGGATAAGTCAATGCAAAGGTCCACTCGTCAATAGGACTACTTCCCCCTTTTGGCATCATTAAAAAGTAGAAACAACATTATAAATGCAAGAAAAGAAGTAAATAGCAGAAGATGCAAGAGGCAGTAATAAAGGGATATTGCATTAAAAACCTTACAAATGCCAAAAACGAAAGTAAGGAAGGAGGAGACTAGAGAACAGCCTAGACAATCAGGGAGCAGGGGGTGGTTGCGTTTGCAGAGGAGGGATGCTAGGGGCAAGAGTGGAGAGAAGTGCAAGCAAATCTTCATGGCGTTTGGCCGAGAGAGCTCGTTCCTCAGCAAGAGCAGCCTTGACAGCTAAGAGCTCATCTTTGAGGCGAGCATTGTCCTCAAGAACAGCCTCAACCTTGACGGAAGGTTGTCCAGAAACAGGTGGTCGAGGTGGTCGACGACCCTGTTTGGAGACTGACCCTTCGCCAACCCCATAGCCACACCCTAGTAGGGTGTCAACGCCAATTTCATCAATGATTTGGGCTGGCACTCTTCGTGTGAGCACGATCCCAAAGTACTCAAGCACCCTTGTCAACAAAAACCCATAGCCAAGATCATGTGCCCGGGTGGTGTTCGCAATTCGCTCTATGTGGCGAATCATGATTGCAGGGAGGTTTACTGGTTCCTCCCGATCCAGTAGGTCCACCAGACATTGATCGAAGGCATCTGCTGAGTTTCGCCCTTGACCTCGCGGTATTATGTTCTTGATGGTGAACATAAACAGTAGTTGGTGTAGGGAGGTCATTTCACCCTTCTTAACCGAGAGGGGTGTTCTCAGGCCCTGTTTTTGACTAAGGCGTTTGGACACCTCTAAGAGCCTGGCTGTTTCCAGGGCCGTTTTGTCTTCCCTCACATACACAGCAAATCCACGAGAGGGGATGCCCAGAATATCACTCAGGGTGGCTTCATCAAAGGAAAAATGACACGCATTGACAGCACTTGTCACCACCCCATTTGTGACAGAGCAGTTGGCATAGAATTCAGCCAACTCGGGCACAGAACACCCTTGCTGGGTGTTTGCAAACAACTCAAGCCAGCCTTGGGCTCGAAGCTTGTTCAAGAACACCCCCAGATCCTGTTCCTCGAAAAAGCTGACATTCACTACCTTCCCCCTGACGACATTGCGCTTCAGCAACTGCGCATGTTTGTCAGACATAGGAGAGGGAGTGAACTGCTTTGGGCGTTTAAGGACAGGAACAGAGGTGGTAGTTTCTGGTAGGGGGGCTGTTCTGGGCTTACGCTTGAGGGTTGTTTTGGCAGGAGAGGACTTCACAGCAGGTTTATTGGTTGGTTTTGGAGGAGCTTGGTCTTCAGAGGACTCGGAAAACACCGGTGTCCCCTGTTTGAAGGAGGTGTTCTCAGAGTCAAAACTCGAGAACCCTTCAGAAGAAGAAGAAATCTCCTCGATGATAGGAGTAGAGTGTTTGGAGGTACGAGGAGCGGATTGAAAAGCGATTCTTGCAGACTTGCGAGAGGGCTTAGAGGATTGAGGAGAAGAGGGAGTTTGTGAGGGTTGAGACCTTGGTTGTGGCCTTGTTCTTGGCATTCTACTACGCCTAGCCACGATTTTCACCCTCTTCCTTTTCTCTCCAGTTCGAGCGACCGGAGTGGGGGTTTCAGCCTCAGGGAGAGAATTCTTCTCGAGACTCTCCTCGGACGACTCATTCGACTTCCCTTGGAAGTCAACAGGCAGATCCTCCACAACCACACCTTCGACAGAGGCAGCCCCTGTTTCTGTCGCGGTGTCAGAGAAACAGGGCTCAAAATTAAACCCTTCAGGGGTTTCCAAGAATTGTTCTTGAGACCCCGACTTTGTTCCCTCTGACTCAACTGAAATGGGACAAGCAATTGCCCCTACGAGGAACACCAATTCCCTTCCACATTCAAAGGGAATATCATCCATCCCCATTCCCACTGATTTTAGAGACAAGCGATTCAGAAATTGGAAAGGCTTGTAAAGAATTGGGCGAGAAGGAGCAGGGATTGAGGAAGAAAGAACGAGGGCTTTTGATTGAAGAGTGTTGTTGGAAGCCATTGTTGCTAGAGGAGAGAGATTAGGGTTTAAGGAGTTTGCAGGATGTTCGGTTTTTGCTTGAGGGCAAGACGAACGATAGTACTAAGAGCAGGGCATAAAAAGAGAGAGAGAGAGAGAGAGAGAGAGCAGCCGAATCTTTGAGAAGATCTCTTGATTTGCAACGGGTAGGAGCAATAACATCTTGTACCTTGGGAAGGAAAGCAAACACACCGAGCAACCAAGGGGCATACCTGTTCTCTGTATTATGCCTGTTCTTTGCTGTCTGATCTGATTCGACTGAATGGCATTAAGACGGCTCCAGTACATCCCCTTATGCTGTAGTAAGTAGATAAGAAAAAAAATGCATGCAATACGGGCATATGCAATCACATCCGTTATTAATAAAATTTGCAAACAGGGGGAGAGAACAGGGTGTAAAGGTTGATCTTACCAAACCCAGTTCATGTTCTGGAAACAGGTATCTCAGGGTGTTCTCACCAACCCTAGTTCCAGTCTATTTCTCTCAAAAAGGTCTCTAGCTAGTGCCTTAGTGAATATATCAGCAATTTGACTTTCCGTTGAGCAAAAATTCATAGAGATTAAACCCTTTTCAACATTATCTCTCAAGAAATGATGTCGAATGTCAATATGCTTTGTTCTTTTATGTTGACATGGATTTTTGGCAATATTAATTGCACTTGTGTTATCACAAAAAATAGGAATGCATCCAATGTCAACACAAAAGTCCTTAAGCTGTTGCCTTATCCACAACAGTTGAGCACAACATGAAGCTGCTGCAACATATTCAGCTTCTGCCGTGGACATGGCAACTGAATGTTGCTTCTTGGTAGCCCAAGATACCAAACAAGGTCCAAGAAAGTGAGCCATACCTGAGGTACTCTTTCTATCAACTAGGAATCCAGCATAGTCAGCATCAGCATATCCAACAAGATCAAAATTGCAACCTTTAGGATACCATAGAGCTAAATTGGGTGTATGTTTCAAATACCTTAGTATCCGTTTAACAGCCTTAAGATGAGTTTCCTTAGGATTAGACTGAAAACGGGCACATAAACCAACACTAAAAACAATATCAGGTCTACTAGCGGTTAGGTATAAGAGTGACCCAATCATACCCCGATAGAGTTTCTCCTCAACTGAGGGACTCCCATCATCCATAACCAACTTGGTTGAAGGAGAAATAGGAGTGTCTATGGGTTTGGCCGACTCCATCCCAAAACGCTTAAGTAATTCCTTGATATACTTTTGCTGATGGATCATGGTGCCGTTTGGAGTTTGCTTGATTTGTAAGCCTAAGAAAAAATTAAGCTCACCCATCATGCTCATCTCAAACTCACTCCTCATCATATTTGAAAATTCATTGCATAAATCATGATGAGTTGCACCAAATATAATGTCATCAACATATATTTGGACAATCAAAAAATGTTCCCCCTTAGATTTTAGAAACAAGGTATTGTCTACCTTGCCTCTTCTAAAATCATTTTCAAGTAAAAAACTTGACAACCGTTCATACCAAGCTCTTGGAGCTTGTTTTAAACCATAAAGTGCCTTGTCAAGTTTAAAAACATGATTTGGAAAATCACCATTTTCAAAACCAGGGGGTTGTTTGACATACACCTCTTCTTTAAGGTATCCGTTTAGGATTGCACTTTTAACATCCATTTGATATAGCTTGATTTCCATATGAGCTGCAAAGGCTATTAAAATTTGAATAGCCTCAATTCTAGCAACTGGTGCAAAGGTTTCTTCGTAATCGATCCCTTCTTCTTGATTGTATCCTTGTACAACCAGCCGTGCCTTGTTCCTGGTGACTGTTCCTGACTCATCCAGTTTGTTTCGGAACACCCACTTGGTTCCAATGATTGTTCTCTCTGCAGGTTTAGGTACAAGGTGCCATACCTTGTTTCTTTCAAATTGATGAAGCTCTTCTTGCATAGCCGTGATCCAATCTGAATCTGCAAGAGCTTCATTCACACTTTTTGGCTCAATGTTAGAAAGAAAAGCATAGAAAGCACAAAAATTCTTTAGTTTAGATCTAGTTTGCACTCCAGTATTAATATCTGACAAGATTTGATCAAGAGGGTGCGAACTATGGTGCTTCCATGGTCGTGAAGTAAGAGGATCCACAGACACATGCTCTGTTCTAACTGAAATGTGTGTAGGATCAGGCTCAAGAACACCTCCTGATCCTGTTTCTGCACCTGTTTGTAACCTTATTCCTGAAGAACATGGTTCCGAACAGGGTTCAGCGGTGTTTTCCCCTGTTTGGTGTTCACCTTGCCTGCTGTTCTGAGGAACACCTTCAGGAGTTGTTTTCTCCATGGTGTTCTTACCTCGTTTATCTTGGAGCAACACTTCTTTTCGAACAAGACCTAATTCAAGTTCATCTTCCTGTGCATCATTCTCACTCAACACGTTAGATTCATTAAAAAGCACATGCACACTTTCCTCAACACACAAGGTTCTTTTGTTAAAGACTTTGTATGCCTTGCTGTGAGAAGAATAGCCAAGGAATATTGCCTCATCACTCCTAGGGTCAAACTTTCCTAAGGCATCCTTCCCATTATTATGCACAAAACACCTACAACCAAATGTCCTTAGGTGCGTAATATTGGGTTTTCTGCCTTTGAAAAGTTCATAAGGAGTTTTATTCAACATGGGTCTGATCATGCATCTATTTATAATGTAACATGAGGTGTTCAATGCTTCTGCCCAGAAATACCTAGGAAGACCACTGGCAATAAGCATTGTTCTGGTCATGTCTTCCAGGGTGCGATTTTTGCCCTCAACCACCCCATTTTGTTGGGGTGATCTTGGAGCTGAGAAGTTATGATCAACACCATGTTCATTACAATAGTTAATAAAACTTGCATTTTCAAACTCAGTTCCATGATCAGATCTTAAGCTGATTAAGGAGTGTCCTACTCTTTTTTCAACCTTTTTGAGAAAGGCAATAAAATTCTCAAAGGTTTCATCCTTGGATGCCAAAAACAAGGTCCAAGTAAATCGAGAGTAATCATCCACTACAACAAGCACATACTTTTTCCCACCTCTACTAGTTATCCTCATGGGACCACACAAATCAATGTGTAGCAATTCTAGAGGTCAAGTAGTGCTTACACACCTTTTCGATTTAAAAGAAGATCTGACTTGTTTGCCTTTTGCACAGGCTTCACATACCTTGTCATCATTAAACTTGATGGAAGGTAGTCCAACAACCAAATCTTTGGAAACAAGTTTGTTTAACAAAGATAGGCTTGCATGACCTAGTCTCTTGTGCCATAGCATTATATCATCATTTAATGCATTTAAACAAGTCAGATTATTTTGGGGAAGAGTGGAAATACAAACTTTATAAACATTTTGACATCGCTTCCCCCTCAACACAACATCTCCTGTGTCGTCATTTACAACCAAGCAATGTGTTCGTGAAAACACCACTAGGTTGTTCTTGTCACACAGTTGGGACACACTTAGCAAATTGTGCTTTAAACCATCAACCAAGTGCACATTATCAATTGAGTGGGAGAGAGTTTTACCAATATTACCTATACCGACAATTGTCCCAGACTTGCCGTTTCCAAATGCTACACTCCCACCATTCAAAGCTGTAAGTGAGAGAAAATTTGATCTTTCTCCAGTCATGTGCCGCGAACACCCACTATCAACATACCACAGCTGCCTGTTTTCAAGGTTGTTTTCTGATCTGTTTGACAGGGTGTTTCTTACCCTGTTTGCTGGGTTGTTTGTGCGATTGTTCTCTCTCACTTCAGCCTGCAAAACAAATCACGGGTTAGTTTTGGGAACCCAGATCCACTTGGGTCCCATTCTTTTAGACATGTAAAGCTCATCTTTTCTAATCCAGATTTGTTTCACATACCTTTCATTCTTTTCATTGGCATGTTTTCTTAAAGGACAAGAATATCGATAGTGACCAGTTTTACCACAATGAAAGCAAACAATGTTTTCAGGTAATCCCACATACTTTCTATGAATTGGGTAAACTGTTCGTTTAGGCTTATACCCAAGTCCCTTTTTGTTTCGACTGTGGTGAGTGTTTAACCAAGCAAGGGCCTGTGAAGATTTGTTCCAGCGTTTGTTTGTGCTAAGCTCGGTTTCTAGTTTTTCTTTATTAGCATGCGAACCCTTGTTCTCCTTGAGCAGGGACTCAACCATTCCTTCCACCTCAAAGAGTTTTTCCTCTATTCGAGAGTAATCTCCTTCTTTTATAAAGAGGTTTTCTTTGAGTATATTAACATTTTCATGTAAACCGAGTTTTTCATTTTTAAGAATTTCATTTTCAAGCTCTAGGTCACAAACTTCTCTTTTTAGATCAGCACATGTGTCTATCAAATTATATAGAAGTTCTTCTAAAGTGGCTTTGTTAAGACCATGTACCTTGTTCTTGAGATCTGAGAAGCTGATTGTTGATTCATCATCTGAATCTGAATCACTTTGTGCCATAAGTGCTACGACTCCTTCTTCAGCTTCAGATTCTCCTTCATCCTCAGAGGAATCTCCCCAAGCAGCCAGCATAGCTTTCGAGAATCGCTTGCCCAAATTGTTTACAGGGTGTTTTCGACCCTGTTTTCGAGGGTGTTCAGGCATTTGATCTTCTCGAAGCAGAGGGCAATTTTTGACTAAGTGATCTGGTTTGCCGCACTTGAAACACCCTGTGAGCTGTTCTTTGGGGGTGTTTCTGGACTTACTGAATTCTTTTCTTTTGTTGTTTTCCTTGACCTTTTTGAAGAATTTCTTGAATTTTCTGGACATTAGGGCCATATCTTCATCTTCGAGGTCAGAGTCAGTGTCCTCATGAGCTTTTAAGGCAAGCCCACGATCCTTCTTTTGCTCCTCTCTTTGCTGTGAGTTCTTTCAGAGTTCATAGGTCTGGAGATTTCCAATCAACTCGTCGAGGGTGATCTGGTTCATGTCTTTAGCCTCTTGGATGGCTGTTACTTTGGCCTCCCACGTGCGAGGTAAAATTCTGAGGATTTTCCTCATCAACTCTTCAGTGGTGAAAGATCTTCCCTGGGATTTTAACTCGTTCGTGATGTGGGTGAACTGTGTATACATGTCCATCACAGTTTCATGATCACCCATATCAAACAACTCATATTGTCGCATAAGTAGCTCAACTCTAGATTGTTTAACTTGACTCGTACCTTCATGAGCAACTTGCAGAGCATTCCAGATAGCTTGGGCTGATTCACACTCAGAGATGCGAGTGTATTCATCCGGTCCTAGGCCAAAATATAGAAGCTTTTTGGCTTTGGCATTTTTCTCCATTTTCTTATAGTCCTCGGTATCAAATTCTATGGATTCCTTGGGAACCTTCTTACCATCTTCAAGCACCTTGGTGGGAACAAGGGGCCCGTTCTTGATGAGCATCCACAATTCATAATCTTCTGCCTGAATATAGTTCTCCATCCTATTCTTCCACCAACTATAATATTGGCCGTTGAAATAGGGTGGACGAGTAATGGATTGCCCTTCAAGAATTCCTTGTGGGGTACTCATCTTCAGAATCTCTCAAGGTGTTAACCTTTTGTAAGAGAACCCGCTCTGATACCACTTGTTGAGTTCGTGAGTATCCAACCACAAGAGGGGGGTGAATTGTGGTATCTGATTTTCGCGTTGTAGATAACAAACACCCTCACAGAGGTTGTTCTCAAGTGACAAACACCCTGATAGCTTGTTTGCACGGGGTGTTCTCAAATATTGCAGAGGGGAAAATCACCAGGATAGATGCGAAAAATAAAGCACACACAATTTTTACGTGGAAAACACCTCTAGCCCAACTGAGGTGTGAAAAACCACGACCTACCTCGTGTAGGATTTAATCACTTTCACTAACGGGCTTCACACGTTACAAATGTAACACACCTTGTTACAACTTGCAACCACGTAACCTTCTTCCCAAAGACAGGTTACACCACGTCCAACCTTCGCAAGATTAGACACGTCCAAGTCCACACGACTAGGACACACTTACTCACTTTTCTGATTCAAGATCAGGGTTACAAACACCTTACAGGGGGTGCTTCTCACTAAGCAGATGTAAGGTACAATGAAGATCCTATTATGCCAATGGTATGAAAACTCAAAATCAAACACAGCTTGTCACGGTTTGCTTTTCAGAATGAAGCTCAAGAATCTTTGAGTGTAAACCGAGTTTTCTGATTTTCCTGGATTTTTCAAAAGGCTGTGTTTATGCAAATTCAAACCGAGTTTTCTATCTCTCTGTTTTTCGAGTGTTTTGAATATCTGTATATCTCTGTCTGTGTGTATCTGCTGGGAGAGAAAAAGCTGAGGCTTTTAAACAAAAAAACCAACGGTCATAAACCACAGAATCAGCTAAGTATGGAAATTGTTTTGCAAAATTATCCAACGGCTAATGATTAATTTATCCCAAAATATAAGGGATTTTGTTATCTTAAAAGATAACCCTTATCTTTCCATAGCCGAGAGGTGGATTCAAAAAGCAACCAAAAATTTTCAGCTTTTGAAACTTTACCATATCCAAAAATATGGTCAAAGGAAATTTTTTTTTTTCTTTAAGTTTTGGCAAATCTCCAAAACTTATTTTCGAAATTCTCCCAAAATATTTTCAGGAAATATCCTTTCCAGAGAAATAGCAGTTTTGAAATTCAAGGAAAGTATTCTAGAGATCTTGGCCAACCAAAATGAATTTTTCAAAAATAATCGGGTATGGCCACTGCAGTTCAGAAACACCCTAGGCACCCTGTTCGCAGGGTTGTTCGCAACTGGTGTTCTGAAGCACTTAGCGCAAGTACCGATTCAAGAAGTGTTTAAAAATGATGTTTTCAATATTGGCATATTAACAAGAGTCTAATTAAATAAAACCTATATACCCAAGACTTCTTGTTTTGAACCAGTCATCTTGTCCGAGATTTGTAGAGCTGCTGTGAACACCAAGGCCACCTTGTTTGCTGGGGTTGTTCTTTGCATTGCTAGAGTTCAGGAGCACGCTTTACAATCAACTGTCGAGATGGTGTTCTTGACTTAATATAGAATCACCAAGTAAAACCTGTCTAGAAGACATTCTCACATGTAGCAAACCAGTTAATACAATAAAGATCACAAACACCAGTTAGGCCTGTTTGGAGATCGTGTTCGGAGCAACATTACTTGGACAGATTTTTACACTTGGATTTGTTATCATCAAAACTAAATATAATAACACAACACTAATTGATTCTTCTCATGAATGCATGGGGCTTTGTGTTGTGAGATGTCTATTGCATCTGAAATGTAAACAAATCAAGATGTTTATGTGCGAATGCAACTTTTAATATTTAAAACAAGTTTTCATATTATCTGTCCTGAAGAGTGAATGAATATACAAAGATTAACTCATTTTAAGCATATTTTACCAAATGAGTGGCTTTATGCTTTCTGAGTCGATGTGAAATCATTATGGCTTTGAGCCTCATGAGAATGAGAATGTCATTGTTTGTGATGCAATGAAAGTCTTAATATGGCTGCATTTAGAGGTGAAATGCATCTAAAATGTTTTGGGCTAAGAAAATAGTGTTACATGAAATACGATTAGGGAGAATGCCTGGCTCTCAGGAACCCTAATACCTAAGGAGATAGACCCAGAAGTGAAAACCCCAGAAGACCCTGATAGGGGTAATCTGTTGCCCATAAAGTAGACCAAAAGTGAGAATCCTGGAAAATCCCAGTGGGGATAATACGAAATGTGAGTGACCATCTCACTAGTACGATGGAACATGAGTGACGTCCTCATCCGGATCTAGTACGGATATGAGATTTCGATGCCTATGAAAATGATTTCGTACGTGATACATGATGTGAATGCCTCCTTCGAGGGTGATATTGGTATAAAGATTTGAAAATGGGCATATTTTCTTGAAAAGAGATTTTATTGAGTTTCAATTATTTGCCAAGTGCATAACGATGATTTTGTAAGAACTCTCATTGATTTGAGCGATATACATTTATCTTACTCTCTTGCAAAAAGAAATCTTACGTGATCATTTGTTTAAACTCCTTGATGTTAGGTGCTTGTATATGAACTACGTGTTCTATCGCATCCAATACCTGAAGTGGTGCATGAGATAGCTTATTATGAATCCTGCAAGCGTGTTATGTGACGTTATGCTTACATTGTGTCGTCCTATGTTGAAATAGTATGAAATTACCACTAATAAGTTATAAGAGACTTAGTTCAGGCAAGTTAGGCACCTTGGGCGTGAATTAGAAGGAGTATAGGGTTACCGTTGCACTAGAAAGGTCATTGAGGTGCCGATAGATGTGGAAGACCCTACATGCTTATTATGTGATATTATATATATCATATTGCCTGTGTAAGTGCTACTTAAAGTATAATGTGCCCCTGTTTTGTTTTCTGGGGGTTGAGAGTCATTCAATGAGCGAGTGGTAGCTCATCCCCCTATCTTTTCCCCTTTTCTCCCAGGTTCCTAAACTGACAGAATGAAGTGGTTCACATAAGCTGAGGTGCAATCTCCCTTGCTGCACTAGAAGTAGACTTATACACTTTTGAAGTTAAATTCTGAACCGAGTAACGTATTGCGATGTAATTTAAGTTCTTAAGTGCATGTATTACTGAAGCCATGTAATGCATATTGTCTAGAAGTCGCTCTACAAGGCCATGTGAGCTGACCATCTGATTTATTATGCGTCACATAGCTGGAATTATTTATTTTCTTTTGGGATGTAAACCCAGTACTCCGAGTGTGTGATCCGTTGAGTTGTACTTTTAATTTCTTTTCTATTATTGAACTATATTGTTTTGCATACTCCGGTTGTGTGACCTGTAGAGTTTTGATCTTCGGCGTATAGCCGTTGAGTTTTGAATATACATTTGCGTGTCTATTGAATGCAGGAACCCATTATAACGCTATAAGCCTGGTTTTAAGCCTAGTTTTAGCCCACTTTTAGCCGGAATCCTATCTGTTTCGCCCCATAATTTAATAGGAATTAAGAAATTGTTGATGCTTCTAACCACAGGGGTTGGGGGTGTTACAATAGGAAATGATAAAACTAGCACTAGAGGCTAAGATAGCCTTCTTAGGAATGCTAGTAGCACTTTTGGGGTAGTAAATGTGGTTTGAAAATCTGGCATAAGGAGGCATCTGCTGATAGCATCACGTAGTGCAATATTGATTTTGACTTAAGAGAAAGTATTTCCTATCTTATCAAATAGGCCTCATCATTTTTGTTTTCCAGTCTATTAGGAAATGGGTATATGAGCTTATGAACTCGTTCAGCAGCAGTAGGGGAATAAAAATCTTTACTAGGTGAGGTATCCACTGTAACAGAAGAATCCTCCTCTTAATCCTCTTGGTTAGAAAACAGGTCAAAAAGGGGGGTCACTATGGAGACCATTAGTAGTAGCACTTGAATTATTGGACAAACCAATCTCTAGTGAAGAAGAGAAAGAAGAAGATGAATTTTGGAAGAAAGTGTGAGGGTATCTATAGGTTTCTCTCAAATTGCCCACTTCATTATCGATCTCTCAACCTAACCTACCGGTTGTGATTGTATTCACTTTCCTCACATTCTCACCAAAGGTGTGAGGGTATTTATAGGTTGGACAATTATGATTCACCTCTAGCTAACTAGGAAAAGTACTTGGTTCCCTAGCGGATGACACTAACAAAGAAAATTATTCAGTCATTTCTCATCATCTTTTTTATATTAGCTATCACCATTCTCTCTATATTACTATCTAGTCTCCTCTCAATCTTATCAATATCAGTGTAACCAGGAGGAGATTAATTCCGAGCAACAGGAGATAGTAGTTTAAGCACACTAGGCACACCTTGAAGAGCTAGTCTCCGATAAGAATTAGAAGGATGGGAGATACATTATGAGCTATTTCGAGGATACAGTCTAAGTTGGGAATTAGGAACCACATCATTTAGTTGACTACTCCATAAAAATTTAGGAAGATTTCTCCACCCTAGGATAAAGTAAGGAGAGAATGGGTCATTTTTGGGTCTCTAATGGGCTATAATCACTTTCTCTTGCCCAGAAGATAATTAATAAGCAAAATAAAAACACAAACTAGCCTAAGGCCTGACAATGAGAACAACACACCAAAGAAGCATGGGACACTGATAATCCTTTCAACATGGTCTCTAAGACTGCAATTTTTAACTCAGGATGACTTACATTAGAAACAACACACATTCTGCCCCTACCACTAAACCTAGAGTTTAAGCTGTCATTCCTAGCAGTTTACCACTATTTAGTCCTTTCAGCTAAGTCTTCTTAAAACTTCCAAGCAGCAGTGGCACTCTTAAGAAGAAAGCCACCCTGATATATGGACTTCAACATGGTTCTGGTCTGTCAATCAAGTCCTTCATAAAAAACTTGGCAAAGACATGACTGTTCTAAACCATGGCGAGGACATTGAGCAAACAAATTCTTAAATCTATCTAAGTATTTCCAAAATGATTCCCTTTGCAGCTGAAGTTGATTAATTTTACTCCTTAGCTTTATAGTTTTGGCATTGGGAAAACATTTTCTTGAGAACAACTTAACAAAGTCATCCTAAGTAGAGACATAATTTGTAGCCAAACCATGCATCCATCTTTTAGTAGGAACTTTTAAAGCAAAATGAATTAATTTCATTCTGACCACATCAAAAAATATATACGTTTGTAGGAATAAAGAGAAAGAAAGATATTATGTGTTAATTAAAAATCTCATAAAATTTGTCCAGTTCTTTTAGAATTTATTCAAAAATTTCAAAAAAGGGGGCCTTCTAACAACCAGTCCTATTCTGTTGGTTCGGATTATGAAAGATCGGCCCTATGAACAATCGGGATTTTGTACTTATGTTGGATCCTCCTTATCTCCTGAGACTAGACAATCATCTCTGTCATGGGTCCTTGGCCTCAGTGTTCATTGGGGGCAAGAAGAGTGGGAAAGTGGGACTTTGACTTGCCAGTCTTCTCAGGGTAGGATATAGTGACAATAAAGACTCTTTTAACCTCTCAAGCAAGCCTTCTTTTTCTAATTAAGATACTTCTGTGAACAACCACTTGAAGGAGCAGAACTAGCAGTAAGCAAACAGTTAGGAAAGGCCTATTTGACACTAGAAAGACATGGTGGCGAAGAAAAGAAATTAGTTGCATCCGTCAAAGACTAATCACTAGCAAGAAGATTCCATATATCGTGGTCATAATGGGATCGGGTGTTTAGAGAAATGTACCATGGAATATACTTCTTCAAATTCTATCAAAAAGAAAAATGCATCCTCTAAACTAGTGAATTTGGGAAGCATTTGAGTGTAATGAGGTTTAAATTCAAAAGCCACATCAGGTCCTAGGTTGAGGAAGTTAAACAGGATGCAAAAGTAATCCTTCAAGGATATAAAATATCACTTAAATGTCTTTCTTCTACCATGTCCTTTAATTCAAGTTCAATGTTGATTCTAATGAATCTTCTTCTTTTAGGATCTCTAACCCAAACAATCATGCTATTCCTACAGCTACCAATATCATCTGCAACAAGCCAAAACTTGTTGTGATTTTCACACGCGTAAGGTTTATTGCATAGTACGTAAGGGTGTTGTCCTCAGGGATGAGTTACATAATTAGGTCACAACTAACTAACCTAACCTAACATTACTGCCTCGTTTAAATAAACTAGCTTATATCTAATTCAAAGATAAGAAAGTGAAACAAAATTGCATGACCAAAATATGACAATTTTAAGAGATATCAAAACCCACATTCATTTACTCATCATCATAATACAATACTGAATAATAAGATGAAGAAGACAAAGAAGACATGACCAATATCAGCTCCATCAAAAATAATAAATAAATAGTAACTAAAAATGAACAAATATTGAAACAGAGGATAAATGAAGGCATGATTATTTTGAATAAAATAGGGACGAACCAAATTTGATCCAAAATTACTTGCACTTCCCAAGTAAAGCCACCGATTCAAAATATTATGGTTATTTTAAATCAATCCAAAAGCCTTAGTTGTTCATTGTGAAAGATGTACTTGAACTTTGAATTAAGAGTAAAGACTTTGTGTCTTTGAGTTTCCTTTAAACACTTAACTTGCTTATCCTTAATTAGGCCGATTAAGGTGGTGATCAAGTAAGTCCTAACTCTTAATTAGGTGGTGTTTCTGTATCCTAATTGAGGTTAAGGGCCCTAAACTCAAACTTAGTGGTGTTTCTGTATCTAAGTAAGAGTTTAGACTATCCAAACCCTTTGAAACAACTTGAGTTGCTTAAGGTGTTCATTCGGACCTCACAAACCCGTGTGATTCCCCTTAGTGTTCTTTGGTGTTTCCTTCTTTTCTTTTATCATTTAGAATCCCTTGATTCTAAAACCTATCCTATCTCACGTGTTTGCTGCCTCACAGCCAGCATATTATGTCCCACTTTCATTGGTTTTTTATTGATTGTATTCTCCCTTGGTTTTAAGTTTTCACTCTTAATTTGAGTCCTAGCTTAGACCCTCGGCAGTTACATCATTCATGCACAGGACCCTTTTTCTGAGTTTCACAGTATTGCGTTCCGTGCACACAGACTGCTTTAGTCCTTACCCACAGTTGATCTGTGGATAGAGTTCAAGCTCCGTTATCATCATTTTAAGTAACAGGGAACCCAGGCTGGGACGGGCCTAAGTTTCAAGCCCAGGCCGCTTGGATGACTGCTACTACAGAGTTATTGTTGAGAGAGGAGTTTGAGCAGAGGGGGATTACCATGGAGATTCTTCAACCTGTCTTTCCATTACATCAGGCACATCCCCCGCTTGCAGCCCCAGCATCGGCACAGGGACCACCCTCCCCGTCAACAACAGGTACCCCATTGATGCTCGACAGTCCTGGGGAGGTTCATGTAGTGGTAGACCTCCCTGATACACCAGAGATAGTGGTGGTTGGTTCTGAGGACGAAGGCTATCCGCCGGAGGAGGATGAACCCGAGGAGGATCAAGGCATGGATGAGGTAGTGGTGGTGAAACAGTGGGATCAGGAGATTGATGAGATAGTAGTGGAGCAACAGGTTAAGTAGGAGGTTAGTGATGCCGAGTCAGAGGCATCAACAAGCAGCTTCGATTCAGGCGAAGAGCCTGACGATGAGTCCGACCCAGATTACGATCCGCCTAGGGATCATTAGGTGTTTCTAGGGGTTGGTGTTAGCATTTTTCATTTTGAGCCCAGTATGTATATATGGCATGGTCGGATTGGATAGTTATATTTTGTGTAGCATGTGACATTGTATATAGTTAGTCCAATCCTCTCCGACCGTAATGATATGGTCTATATCTCTTTTTGGTCGTGTGACGGATCTAGTGTCTGGGGGCTAGTTAGCATTTGGGGTTGAAATAGGAGTCAAACCTGACTTTGCCTAATCAGTTAGATGTGATATGTTTTGTTGATCATTTATATAAACAGGCAGTTATGTATGTAAATAAGCAGTTATTAAATGATATAATAAAGCTTTGGGATTGTTTTCAATAATCTTTGAGTCATATCAAATGTATTTGTTGGGCATACTAATCTTATATGTTTGGGTATTCCAGTGATTGAATTGTTTCATATAGTGTATGATCAGAATGTCCAAATCAGTGTACAACAATGCAGAGGTTCATATAGAGGAAATCTCGGATCATGGCCAGGGATCGGGTGATCAAGCCTCCCATCATGTACAACTAAATTTTGGCTAAATGCCACCAATTCTTCTGAGTTAGCTAACACCATTGGGGACCCGAACTACTGGCCGGCCTTAGTAGCTGAGCTGCTGAAGTGGATTTCCCAAGTACCCACTGAAACCCCTCCTAAAGAAGATAAATTAGTAGATAGGGTAGCACGACGTAACCCTAAAGTGTATGATGGAACTTATGAACCAGTAGTATTGGAGGAATGGGTAAGGGGAATGGAGAAAATCTTTACAGTGGTAAAAGTGCTGATATTTGGTGGAATACTATTAAGCATAAGCACGTAGGGTCTGAATTCACCTGGAGGTAAATTACTGGGTGAGTTGAGGGCAAAATGTTACCCAGTTGCGGTCTAGACGCAAAAAGAGAAAGAGTTTATGGAGCTGAAGATGAGTGGCACCATAACTGTGATCCAGTACGCCAGTGAGTTCACAGAATTGTCCAGGTTTGTTCTTGAGCTTGTGTCATCTGAAATGTTAAAGATAAGAAGGTTTAAAGGGGATTTGGTCTTCTATATTCGGAATCAGTTAACTGGGCAACCAATTTTGACTTACCAAGAACTATATGAGCGAGCGGCTGAAGTGGAGCGAGTAAAGACAGAGTTGAGAGCCCTGAACCCAATCAACCAAAAGAGAAAAGGGTTTGAGCCAGGAACTCCGAGTGAGAGTGTGAACCAGAAGAAACCTTCTCCCTCCCAAGAGTCATCTGGTAAGCTCGACAGAGCCCTGTGTGAAATGCAGAAGAACAAATCACACCGCCCCTGAATGCCGAGTATGAACTAATAAGTGCATGTGGTGTGGAAGCCCTGAACGCCTTTTTGCTACATGCCCCCCGAAGGATGAAGGCTGTAGACAAAGGTCCAGCAAAACCCTTGGCCCCACCTCACTAAGGGGCCCCACCACCAAGGCCTGCAGTAGTAGGACGGGCGTGTGTAATAAGCAAGAGGGAAGCTGCCATCTCTGGTACGGTAGTCACTGGAAATCTCTTTTTAAATTCAAAGTCATTTTGGGTATTATTTGATTCAGGTGCTACTCATTTATTTATATCTACCCGAGCTGCCATGCAATTGAATCTAGAGGATAGGAGGACGGAAAACAATTATAGGATCACGCTACCCAATGATTCTTTGATTGAATGCCCCATCTCCTACAAACTTGTTCCCATTATCATTGGTGGAGCCACCTTCCCTGTAGATTTGATTCAATTGTTGTCTGATTTTGACATCATTCTAGGAATGAATTGGCTGCACACCTATAAAGCTAAGATTAACTATGAGGATCTTAAGGTTATTTTGAAGGATAAAAAAGGGAGAGAAGCACTCTTCTATGGGCAGAGAGAGGAAGAATCTTATTTCTTGATTTCTGCTATGAAAGCAAGTGAGCTATTATGTTGAAGGTGTATTGGATATTGGTCTTATGTTATTACCACCAAATTAAAGGAAGAGAAAGCTAGAAATATTTCTGTATTCTGTGAATTTGAGGATGTTTTCGCTGAAGAGTTACCAGGATTACCCCCGTGGAGGGAAATTGATTTTGAAATTGAATTAATCCCTGATGCCTAACCTATTTCCAAAGCCCCTTATCATATGGCCCCAACTGAGCTTAAGGAATTGAAACTTCAATTAGATGAGGTGTTGCAGAAGGGCTTTATTATGCCAAGTGTGCCACCATGTGCCCCAGTGTTGTTCATAAAGAAAAAGATGGAACTTTAAGGCTATGTATTAGCTACAGTGAGTTGAACATGATCACCATCAAAAACAAGTACCCTTTGCTGCGAATAGATGACTTATTTGATCAATTGCAAAAAACAGGAGTCTTCTTTAAGATTGATTTGAAGTCAGAGTACCATCAACTTATGATTAAATCCAGAGGCACCCCCAAGACTGCGTTTAGAACTAGGTATGGTCACTATGAGTCTACAGTGATGCCGTTTGGTCTCACCAATGCTCTCATAGCTTTCATGGATCTTATGAAACCTAGATAAATTTGTGGTGGTTTTCATAGATGACATTCTTATCTATTCTAAGGATAGAGATGAACACGCTAATAATTTAAGGATGGTATTACAAGCCCTGAGAGAGCATTAACTTTATGGCAAATTAAAGAAGTGTGAATTTTGGTTGGAAGAAGTGATATTTTTGGATCATGTGGTTGCAAAAGAAGGAATCAAAGTTGACCCCCAGATGGTGAAGGCAATCACAAAATGGTCAAGGCCTACTAACATCACTGAGATTATAAGCTTTCTGGGTTTAGCGGGTTATTATCGAAGGTTAGTTAAGGACTTTTCAAAAATAGCTTCACCCCAAACCAATCTGCTGAAGAAAGTGAACAAATTTGAGTGGATGAAGAAGTTTGAAAGAGCCTTTCAGGAGTTAAGGCAGCGATTAACTACCGCCCCAATCCTAACACTACCAGTGGAAGGTAAGGAGTATACTATCTATATTGATGCTTTAAAGAATGATTTGGGGTGTGTACTGATGCAGGAAGACAAGATAGTAGCTTATGCTTCTCAACAACTCAAGCCTTACGAGAAAAATTACCCCACCCATAACCTGGAGTTAGCAGCCGTAGTCTTTACATTGAAAATTTAGAGACATTACTTATACGGGATACCATGCAAGATCTATACTGACCATCAAAGTTTGAAGTATATCTTCACCCAGAAGGAGCTCAACTTGAGGCAATGGGATTGGCTTGAGTTGCTTAAGGATTATGATTCACAGATTCAATATCATCTAAGAAAAAGCAAATGTTTCAGCAGATGCCCTGAGTAGGAAAGCGCAACATAGCCCAAGCACTGTGGTGATTACCCAGTTGAGTCTCTTGAGAGAGTTTTAGGATTTGAGAATACAACTAGTGTCCCATCGGCAAGCACATCTTCAATTATCAACACTTACCTTACAGCCTTTCATAGTGGAGGAAATTTGCGTGAACCGAGAAAGTGATCTTGAACTCCAAAGAGTAAAGCAAAATTTAGAGAAAGGAAAGTCTCATGGGTTTATAGTACATGAGGATGGGACCCTGCGATTCCAAAATTGCCTATATGTACCCAGAAATGAGGAATTGAGGATGCAAATCCTAGAGGAGGCTCACCATACTTGCTACTCGGTGCATCCAGGAGGCACCAAGATGTACAAAGACTTAAGGTAGTACTTTTGGTGGAATAATATGAAGACGGAGGTTGTAGAATATGTAGACAAGTGTCTAACTTGTCAGCAAGTTAAAGCAGAGCATCATCGTCCTGTAGATGAACTGCGACCCCTAGAAATTCCCACTTGGAAGTAGGATTCGATCTCAATGGACTTTGTTATGGGTTTATCCCTTTCTGCCTTGAAGAAGAATGCTATCTGGGTTATACTCGATCGGCTTACCAAGTCGGCCCATTTTTTGCCAATCAAAGAGACCTGGGGAGTTGAAAAACTAGCCCACTTGTATGTCAATAAGATAGTCTGACTACACGAAATCCCCTTAAATATAGTATCAGATAGGGATCAAAGATTTCGAGGCTGTTTTTGGCAAGCACTTCAGAAGGCCTTTACGACCAAATTGAACTTTAGTAGCTCTTATCACCCTGAGACAGATGGGCAAACTAAAAGACTGAATCAAATTCTAGAGGACATGTTAGGAGTTTGTGTGTTGGATTTCCAAGGAAAGTGGGAAGATGATTTACCTTTGGTGGAGTTTTCTTGTAACAATAACTACCAGTCTACCATCAGAATGACCCTGTTTGAAGCTTTATATGGAAGAAAATGTAGAACCCCACTGTATTGAAGTGACTTGGATGAGGCATTGATTATAGGCCCTGAAATGACCCAAGAAACCGTGGAAATAATAAGAAGGATTCGAGAGCACATTAGGGTTGCCCAGAGTCGGCAAAAGAGTTATACGGACAAGAGAAGGAGGCCTTTGGAGTTTTAAATAGGCAATGAAGGTTTTCTGAAAGTCTTGCCAATTAAGGGTCTTAAGAGGTTTGGGGTACGAGACAGATTGAGTCCATGATATATTGGACCTTATGAAATCATTGAAAAGTTAAACCCTGCAACATATTGACTAGATCTGCCGGTAGAACTGAAACACGTGCATAACGTGTTTCACATCTCTCAACTTAGAAAGTATATCCCAGATTCAAATCACACCATTGCATC
This sequence comes from Carnegiea gigantea, assembly GCA_029747015.1. Lineage (NCBI taxonomy): Eukaryota > Viridiplantae > Streptophyta > Magnoliopsida > Caryophyllales > Cactaceae > Carnegiea > Carnegiea gigantea. Next base: position 490,379 of record JAKOGI010000475.1, on the reverse strand, counting down.
TGAACCTATTGAAATCACTGCGGATTTAGTATATGAAGAGCAACCAATCCAAATACTTGATCGCAGGATTAAGCAGTTACGCAACAAGCAGATTTCTCTAGTCAAAGTGCTATGGTCAAATCATACCTCCCAAGAAGCTACTTAGGAGACTAAAGAGGAAATGAAAGCCAAATACCCACAATTATTTGGGGTAATCTTGCATGACATGGTAAAGTTCATAAGTTTTGAGACGAAACTCTTTAAAGGGGGAAGACGGTAATAGCCCAACCCTAAGTTATGTTTATTTATTTAATTACCTTATGTTAATGATTTTTCTCATATTTATTTATCGCATTTATTCACTCCGGTGGGGAAATATTTATTTTGGCCCTCACTTGGCAATTCGGATTTTATTTGTTTATTTAATTGATTAACAAAAACTTTGGAAGAATTTATAGTAGGCCCTAATAAGTTTAATCTAAATAGTTTATTTTGTTTTCCATAATATTACAAAAAAATGAAATTTTAAGTTACGCAAAAACGTTATCGTTGCGAATCGTTCTATTTTCGAATCCAACTTTTTTCGGCCCAATTTGAAGCCCAACATGTTTGCTTCTTAACCTAACTAATGACCATGATTAAGCTTAACCATGGTCAGCCAAAAAGTCATTTTCCAGTTACAAATTCAGCCAAGATGAGTTGATTAGTCAAAAACACAACTCAACCCAAAACACAGTTTCTCTTTCTCCTTTCTCTCTCCTGCACGATCGGCAGACCCTACAGCTCTATGGTGTTTTTCGACGAGTTTTTCATCCAGCCTTTGTTACATCTGGCCCCCCCGACATCTAAGTACCACTAGCCACCATCCTCCATCATCAAAACCAGTAAACACAGCCTCCATCTCTACTTATCCTCAAGCAAAGTGAGTAATCTTGAACTTGATCTTGTTGGTTTTGCTTTTTACTTTAGTTTTGATTCTTGTTTTGATGATTGTGACATTTGATCATGATATTTTGATAAGAAATAAGAGTTACTTTGATGTTAATCATGGTGGAGTTGGGGGTGGATCGTGCTAGGGTTAGGGTTAATCCTTAGTCATGCAAGCTTAATGTTAAAGTGTTGGATTTTGATTGTTTTATCTTTGATTTTGCCATCTTTTAACCTATTGGTTTTTATGATGATGTTTTTGGTGTTTTGAAATGAGTTACACTGAGTCCAAACTGGCCATAAACTAGGGTTTTGGCAAGTAATGTGTAATAGCCGACCCTAAATCATGTTTATTTACCTAGTTAAACCATGTTATTAATTTTTCACATTTATTTATCTAATTTAATCATCCCAGTTGGGAGAATTCAATTTTGGGCCCCAATTTGCAATTCAAGTTTCATTTACCGTATTAATTTCGAAAAAATTGATAGTAGGTCTCGATAATTATGATTTAAAAGATTAAATTATTTCTCATGACATCACATTTAATTTCGAGTTTCGGAAAAAAAAATTTGTAATTAATCGTACTCGGTTTGATATTTTTTTCCGAACCCATACCTCATTTAAGGCCCATTTCGACCCAACAAGTTTCTAATGCATTTGCTTCGCTAATTACCATCATTAGGCCCTACTTACATTTAGCAAGATGTTTTTTTGGAGCTAAAATATCAACCAAGTTTACTTGGATGATTTTCATCCAAGTAAACTAAGCTAGCAAAGGCAAGACTAGTCTTCCTCTCTCTTTCCTCTCACGTTCCTCTCCATTTCTCTACCCCCATGGGCAGTCCTTGCTGCCACCACCACATCCACTAGCCACCACCCCATCACCCCATCAACCACCAGCCACCACCCACAATGCACGCAAACATCGACCACCACCTCCATCTTCATATATTCAAGCTTCAAGTGAGTAAACCCTAACTTTATCTTGTTATTTTGATTGTGTTTTGGATTTTGATTCTTGTTTTTGATTATTAATCATGTTTTTTTGATGCAATCAAGAGTTATTTTGATATTGTATTGGTTGGATCATCTTGAAAGAAAGAAAAGATGGAGGGTGTTGATGTTCATGCAAGTTTAGGGTGTGATGATGGATTTTGATTGTTTTAAATGGAATTTTGTGATCTTTGACATTGTAATGAATATCAAGATATTTATGCTGATTTATATAAGTTAAAGAGTGATTTTAGTAGGTGGTTATGTGAAGAAAAGATTGAAAAATGTGATTATTGAGCAGTAAACAGACCTGAAACAGGGGTCACTTCGGGAGAGAACTGGTATTAATTGGTACATCAAAAATTCATGAATTTCGGTGTAATGATAGCTTGATGAGTTAGCTTTCAATAAGCTCTAGAATTACTCAATGTTGAGTTGTGTGGACAAAGTTATGACCAATTTAATGAAGACTGTGCAAAATACATTGAAACTGGGGGCATTTATGAACAGGGGACTTTACGGAAAAACTAGTATTGGTTGGGTCATTGAAAAATTGTGATTTTTGGTATGTGGATAGATTAATGAGTTATCTTTCTGAGTTCTTTGGAAAAAGTTATGGTCATTTTACTACAACTGCGCAGATTGTACTGAAATTGTGCACGTCTGTGTTCTACCCTAATTTTAGGAACCTTACTATATGAATCATGCTTTGTATCCTAAATAAAAGTTTTAGTGGACATCATGAGCTTTTCATATTGGGGTTTTATATCTCAATTGGAGGTTAGGAGTGATGATATGGATTTTCTAAAGTAGACCATCAAACGATGTTATGTGAAGAAAGAAATCAGTGCTTAACGGATCAAACAGAGGTTATTTGAGCCTTTATGAACCTCACGACACCCCTTGTGGCATTGAACCTTCTATTATACATTTGGAATCTTCCATTATCCATTTCAGAAATATCAGAAACTCATATTTCACTTATATTAATTAAAATCTTTTCATTATCACCTCAATCATTCCAATTTGGTCTATTTTGTTTCAATTTGTTATGTTTCAGGTTCAATAACCCTAACTAATGTATTTTTCAAATCATTTTATTGTAACTTATCTTATATTGAACTATTGGAATTGTGGAGACTCTTTAATTAATCAATTTCCATTAAAGTTACAAATTTAGGGAGTAACTATTGTTTACTAACTGCATTTACCTATAATTGTATTTCTTTAGCAGAATCGGGGCCTAGTCTATCGTTTCCGTTGTACATAAGTATTATCAAGTGAAATATCATTTTAAAGACTTCAGGTACGTTCATTGCCTGTATCTTTAGAAATTAGAGTGTATTTATCAAAGTTATCATGCTTCGGTAAGTATTTCAATGAATCAGTTTACACAGTGATTTACCATTTGATTAGTGACCATGCCAGTTACCATCTATAGGGCATTCGCCCTTCAGTTACCCATGCAGCTTCAGCCCAGGTCGCCCGATTGGCTTGACAGTTGTACACCTATTCATAGATCGTAACAGTATCAAGGGGTTCACTATCAGATAATTACTAGCAATGTAATTTTACATTCATCTCATTCACTGTTTTAACTTAAAATGAATTACAAAGCAGACCCAACCAGTGTTTCAGTGATCATTTAACAATACAGGAATGCATGTACTAAGTTTCGGCTCACAGTTCAAAATGTTTTTCATGTTTTGTTTGAGGCAAATGCTCAGAGAATCACCTTCGTGCTAGTAAACCAGCAGAAGAGAATAAGTTAAGTAAGGAAATCTGGGTGGATCAACCATGATATAGTACATGCATATTTTTGAAGCTATATATTGAAATCTTCAGTGGATGGAGATACAGATTATATGGTGAACTATTTTACTAGGGTCTATAAACCGTATGTTGATTAACAGTTGATTATATATGGATTGATCAGGTGTGTATGTGTGTGATTGAAGCTATACCTAACTGTGTTATTTATAGCACTCATATTTCAAGCCTTATCCTTTTGGACGGCGGTAATGCCCCTATCATTGGGTTGTCTAGATTATAATTAAGGGATTTATTAAGGAAAATACAAGCAGTGAAACATGTTTAATTTGGAGGCGTTACAGATTTGGTATCAGAGTCAGGTTGAGATTTTCTTAATGGGATATGGAGTATGGAGAGCGGAGTTAGGAGATCGAGAAAATTGATTACTGGGGGAGTATTATGATATAATTGGAGATTTGTGACAATAGTCATGTCTGCTTGTCTTTCACATATTCTACTCATATATTCTTCTTTGTCAGATGGATCCATACAATATGTATATAGTTTGATCTCATGCATCAGATTCAAGGGTGATTTTGAACAACAAGTTAAAGGTGCCTCTAATGCATTTAGGTAAGTATGGTCATATTATCCAGAAGTCGTTCGGTATGGCCATATGAGCCACCCATCTGAATGGTATGTTGTCCTTTTAGCTGAAATTGTTTATTTTTGGGATGTAAACTCTTGTACTTCAGGCGTGTGGCTCGTAGTGTTGTCATCTCTGATGTGTAGTTGTTGAACTTGGTTTGATATCCTTTTGTACTTCTATTCAATGCAGGGGATTTGATGTAAAGCTTTAAGCCTGGAAAATGGACAGTTTATAGGCGAAACTCTGTCCGCTTCGCCCTAGGAATTTAAGAATCACTAACACTTCTAGCCCTAGAGTTGGGGGCTATTACAGATGTGTCCTATGAAGTGCCCTTGACTCATTTTTTTAAGGTTAAATGCATAGGGAAAACTAAGTATAGGCAGAATACACAAGTTCAATCAACTTGGCAGTTTTGATCAGTGCACAAGGTCTGACTTTGAGGTAACTTTTGTCCATGATCAGCATGATTTATCTAGGGGTTTTCTATCCTAACTTTATGGTTAGGGAGATATCTTGCATGTGACGTAAGTTTCAAATGGATTGGAGGTCATTTGGTCATTCAAAATTGCCGGGCAAGTCCAAGTCTGCAAACTGGTCAGAATTCCAGTGTACGAGGTCTGAGTTTATCCCACTTGCAGCCTATGCATTCCATCAAATAGAGATGTTCTAGTTAGTATATGTCAAAGTACAGAAATTAAGCTTTCCATTGACCCATGTTGCAGCACATTTGGAGGCCAGTGGTCAATGAAATTCAGCCTAGAAGTCTGATGGTATAGACTGTTCAAGTTAGTGGATACGTACAATTTTGGGCTTATATTTCCTCATCATATGGGTGTCATTTTGTGCGTTTCTTGGATCCAAGTGGTAATTACTTCAATATGCTTCATTGGTTGCAGATATTTTCTTCTGTAACTCATGAATTTCATCTAAGTGAGCTATATGGGGGTTCTTAATGTAATATCCCCTGAATTGTAGGATTTTGGAGAGGCTTGTTCTATAGTACATAAGTTTTGCAACCATTCACTATCGACGATTCTATATTGAAACCATTAACTATCGACGATTCCATATAAGAGAAACCAAGGACACTTTAGAGAGACATTTTGCTTCAATCCATTGCAATTCAAGACTTGCTTAAATTGCCTAAACTCTTGCAAGCAGTCCATTAACCCCACCTCCATCCGTGAAGTAGACATTACTCTTAAAAATATTTCACTGCACTTTCTGATAACATACCATTTGCCATTGTCCTTGTTGGATTATCAACTGTTGGATACTCCTCACTTTGACCAGGGGCTTCATCTTTTTGTCTTCATGGCATCTCTCCATCCAGTTGCATTATCATTCACTCTCATGTCATATCTTCATCAGTTCTGATCACTTTTTCCTGTTTTTAAGACCCCAATTGCTGCTAGTAGCTGGATTATGATGGGGTTGCACCCATGATAATAGATGATAATTTTGTAGCACGTCTGAACAGAAGGTAGATCTTAACTACGCTTTGTATAGCGGTTGATTGTTGTCCAACTTGTGGAACCCATTGCTAAGGAAAATGCAATGTGTCTACCCTTTTTGGCTGATTCAACCTCAGTTTTCTATTGAAGATCACTTACACAAAGCTTATGTTTGACAATCAAAATCATTGCCATGCATTTGGATTGCGTCAGTGAGAAATATTAATGGGTTACTGCCCCTTGGAAAGATATCTTCAGCTGATTTATACTACAGAACTCTAGAGTGGAAAGTATGACACAGTGGAACCTTAAGAATGGATTCGAGGAGTGGAGAAAATTTTCACTGTAATAGAGGTTCCAGGGGATAAAAAAGTAAACATTAAAACATTTTATCTAACTGGTGAAACTGATATTTGGTGGAACACTGTTAAGAATAAGTTATAGGGCCTAACTTCACTTACAGCAGATTTATGGAAGAACTAACTACACCGTTTTGGATTACCAAGTGGGAACTAACAAATGCATGTGGTGCGTTAGTCCAGAGTACCTCATTGCTGCCTGTTCCTGAAGATTGAAGGTTGTAGACAAGGGCTCTCACCTTCAAGGACTGCAGCTGTAGGAAGGGCTTGTATGTTGAGTAAGAAAGAACCCGCCACGTTTGGTACAGTAGTTGTGGGAAGTCTCTTTCAATTTCAAAGCCATTTTGTGTATTGATTGATTTAGTTGCCACTCATTCATTTATATTCACACGATCTACCATACAAGTGAACCTTGTGAAGAAGGAGACAGAAACTAATTACGGAATCAAGTTTTCCAATAACTCTAGAGTTTCGTGTCCTATCTCTTATAAATTTGTCCCAATTACTATTGCTGGGATAGTATTCCCTGGAGTTCTGATTCAATTTGACTCGTTAGACTTTGATATTACTCTAGAAATGAGCTGGTTATGTACTTAGGAGGTCAAGATAGATTGTTAGGACCCTAATGTTATTTCAAGAGATGAACAAGGGAGAAAAACATGTTTCGTGGGCAAAGAGAGGAAAAATCTGTCCTTTAAATTTTGTCACGAAAACAAATAACGTCTTATATCAAGGATATGTTATGTATTGGTGGTGTTATACTACTAACATTCAACCAAAGGAAGAAAAAGCAGACGATATCCCTATAGTTTGTGAATTTAGAGATGTTTTCCGCAAAAGTTACCAGAACCGCCCCGTAAAGAAAAAGTGATTTTAAGATTGAATTAATCCCTGGTGTCTAACTTATCTCCAAAACCCCATACCGTATGGCCCCAATTGAGCTTAAAGAACTGAAGATTCAGTTAGAGGAGTTATCACAGAAGGGATTTATCGGACTATCCAAGTGTGCCACCATGGGGTGCCTAGTTCTATTTGTAAAGAAGAAGAATGGAACCTTATGGTCATGTATTGATTACAGAGAGCTGAACATGATCACCATCAAAAACAAATACCCATTGCCTCAAGTAGATGACTTATTTGATTAACTACAAAGAACAAAAGTCTTCTCCAAGATTGATTTGCAGTCAAGGTACCATCAACTTTGGTTTAAACCTTAAACCAACCCCAACATTGCATTGAGGATCATGTTTGGGTCATTATGAATTCACTGCGATGCCTTTTGGCCTAATCAATGGCCTTGCGGCCTTTTGTGGATCGTATGAATAGAGTTTCAGACCATATGTAAACAAGTTATGGTGGTGTTTATAAAAGATATCTTGAAATGCTCCAAGGACAGAGATGAGCATACTATTCATTTGAGGACAGTGTTGTACACCTTGAAGGGACATCAATTATATAACAAATACACAAAGCATGAGTACTGATTAGAAGCAATGGTATTTGTGGAGCATATGGTTTCAAAGGAAGAGATTAAGGTTAATTTGCACAAGCTGAAAGCGGTTACAAAGTGCCCAACACCCACCAATGCACTAAGCCTAGAAACTGTTTGAGTTTGGTATGGACTTATCGAGTTCAGGAAGGATTTAAAAGATATTGTCTTCCCTGACCAATTTGTCGAAGCAAGCTATAAAGTTAGCAAGAAGATAAAGTGGTGGCTTATGCCTACTAACAACTCAAGTCTTATGAGAAGAATTACCCTACCCATTTATCTAGTTTTTGCATTGAAAATTTAGAGACATTACTTATATGGGGTACCATACAAGAATCAATATTGATCACCAAAGCTTCAAGTACATCTTCACTCAGAAGAAGCTCAATCAGTTGTGGTAGATCCAATGTCAACCAAGAAAGGGAAATGTTATGGCAAATGCCCTAAATAGGAAGGCACAACATACCTTGTACGCTGTAGTGGTTACACAACTGAATTTCTTGAGAGAGCTTGAGGTCTTGGACATTCAATTAATGTTGAACAGGAAGGTGAATGTTCAATTGTCGGCACTTACCTTACAGCCCTCTCTAATGAAGGAAATTAGAGTGAATTAGGATAGTGATCCTGAGCTCCAAAGAATAAAGCACAATCTTGAGAAAGGGATTCAATTTCAATGGACTTTGTCATGGGATTCCCTCAAATATAGTATCTGACCGAGATCAGAGATTTTAAGCCTATTATGGCAAGCATTTCAAAGGGCCTTTAGAACTAGATCGAACTTTTGCAGTTCTTATTATCCTGAAACAGATGGACAAGCATCTAAAAATATTAATGGATCAACTCTTCTAAGTTGGAGCCTATAGTACTTCACGACCTATGGCCAACATTTGCATTTGAAGACAGTGGGGAACTCCTAACAGTCAACGTTGTGAAGCACTAGTAGAGAATCCTTCATTAAACATCAGCACAAACTGACGGCAGACACTAACAACAAATCATCTTATGGGTCATGAAGATCTTCTCCAGTGTTTAATAAGGTGACACATGTCAGAAGATTCATGAAAATATCCTTTTGAAAGCAATAGAAATGCTATGTTGGTAAAAGAAGGAGATTCCTTGACTTTCATGCATATAGCAAAGTTTTTCAGAAAGTTTCATCAATTAAGGGTGTAAGGAGGTTGAACTGCAAACTAAATTGCGGTCAAGATCTTTTAGACCATATCAGTTTATTGAAAGGCCGAATTGTATAGCTTGTCTATAGTATTTGCCTATATAACTTAAACACGTACATAATGTGTTCCTTACCTCACAACTCAGGCAGTACATTTCATATCCTGATCACGCTGTTATAATCAAACCTATTGCTGTCATTGAGGGTCTTGTATTTCACAGGCACCCAGTCTAGATACTAGATCACAAGATTAAGCAGTTAAGTGTCAAGTAGATCTTTCTAATCAAATTACTGTGAGCAACGCGTACCTCCTCATAAGCTACTTGGGAAGTTGAGCAAGAAGTCTAAGTAAAGTACCCATACTTATTTGAGATAACCTTGCATGTGTTGGCAAAGTTCATAAGTTTCGAGGACGAAACTCTTTAAAGGGGGAAGGCTGTAATAGCCCGACTCTAAATCATGTTTATTTATCTAATTAAGCCATGTTATTAATTTTTCACATTTATTTATCTAATTTAATCATCCCGGTTGGGAGAATTCAATTGTGGGCCCCACTTTACAATTCAAGTTTCGTTTACCGTATTAATTTTGAAAAAATTGATAGTAGGCCTCGATAATTATGATTTAAAAGATTAAATTATTTCTCATGACATCACATTTAATTTTGAGCTTCGGAAAAAAAAATTTAACTAATCGCACTCAGTTTGATATTTTTTTCCAAACCCATAGCTCATTTAAGGCTAATTTCGACCCAACAAGTTTTTAATCCATTTGCTTCACTAATTACTGTCATTAGGACCTAATTACATTTAGCAAGATATTTATTTGGAGCTAAAATATCAGCCAAGTTTACTTGGATGATTTTCAGCCAAGTAAACTAAGCTAGCAAAGGCAAGACTAGTCTTCATCTCTCTTTCCTCTCATGTTCCTCTCCATTTCTCTACCCCCATAGGCAGTCTTTGCTGCCACCGCCACATCCACTAGCCACCACCCCATCACCCCATCAACCACCAGCCACCACCCATAATGCACACAAACATCAACCACCACCTCCATCTTCATATATTCAAGCTTCAAGTGAGTAAACCCTAACTTTATCTTGTTGTTTTGATTGTGTTTTGGATTTTGATTCTTGTTTTTAATTATTAATCATGTTGTTTTGATACAATTAAGAGTTATTTTGATATTGTATTGGTTGGATCATCTTGAAAGAAAGAAAAGATGGAGGGTGTTCATGTTCATGCAAGTTTAGGGTGTGATGATGGATTTTGATTGTTTTAAATAGAATTTTGTGATCTTTGACATTGGTAATGAATATCAAGATATTTATGCTGATTTATCTAAGTTAAAGAGGGGTTTTAGTAGGTGGTTATGTGAAGGAAAGATTGAAAAATGTGATTATTGAGCAATAAACAGACCTGAAACAGGGGTCACTTCGGGAGAGAATTGGTATTAATTGGTACATCAAAAATCCATGAATTTTGGTGTAGTGATACTTGATGAGTTAACTTTCAATAGGCTCTAGAATTACTCAATGTCGAGTTGTGTGGACAAAGTTATGACTAATTTAATGAAGACTGCACAAAATACATCGAAACTGGGAGTATTTGTGAATAGGAAACTTTACGGAAAAACTGGTATTGATTGGGTCATTGAAAGATTGCAATTTTGGTATGCGGATAGATCAATGAGTTATCTTTCAAATGCCGTTGGAATCACCTTAATCCGAGTTCTGTTGAAAAGGTTATGGTCGTTTTACTACGACTACGCAAATTGAACTGAAATTGTGCACGTCTGTGCTATACGCTAATTTTAGGAACCTTACTATGCGAATCATGCTTTGTGTCCTACATAAAAGTTTTAGTGGACATTACAAGCTTTTCATATTGGGATTTTATATCTCAATTAGAGGTTAGGAGTGATGATATGGATTTTCTAAAATAGACCATCAAACGGTGTTATGTGAAGAAAGAAATCAGTGCTTAACGGATCAAACAGAGGTTATTTGAGCCTTTATGAACCTCACGACACCTCTCGTGGCATTGAACCTTCTATTACACATTCGAAATCTTCCATTATCCATTTCAGAAATGTCAGAAACCCATATTTCATTTATATCAATTAAAATCTTTTCATTATCACCTCAATCATTCCAATTTGGTCTATTTTGTTTCAATTTGTTGTATTTCAGGTTCAATAACGCCAATTGATTTATTTTTCAAATTATTTTGTTGTAACTTATCTTATATTGAATTATTGGAATTGTGGAAACTCTTTAATTAATCAATTTCCATTAAAGTTACAAATTCCGGGAGCAAGTATTGTTCACTAACTACATTTACCTATAATTATATTTCTTTAGCAGAATCGGGGCCTAGTCTATCGTTTTCATTATACGTAAATACTACCAAGTGAAATATCATTTTAAAGACTTTAGGTATGTTTATTGCCTATATTTTTAGAAATCAGAGTGTATTTATCCAAGTTATCATGTTTCGGTAAGTACATCAATGAATCAGTTTACACAGTGACTTATCATTTAATTAGTGACCCTGCCAGTTATCATCTATAGGGCATTTGCCCTTCAGTTACCCACGTGGCTTTAGGCCAGGTCGCCCAATTGGCTTGACAGGTATACACCTATGCATAGATCGTAACAGTATCAAGGGGTTCGCTATCAGATAATTACTAGCAATGCAGTTTTACATTCATCTCATTCACTATTTTAACTTAAAATGAATTACAAAGAGGACCCAACCAGTGTTTCAGTGATCATTTAACAATACAGGAATGCATGTACTGAGCTTCGGCTCATAGTTCGAAATGTTTTTCATGTTTTGTTTGAGGCAAATGCTCAGAGAATCACCTTTATGCTAGTAAACCAGCGGAAGAGAATAAGTTGAGCAAGGAAATCTGGGTGGATCAACCATGATATAGTACATACATATTTTTGAAGCTGTATATTGAAATCTTCAGTGGATGGAGATACAGATTATATGGGGAATTATTTTACTAGGGTGCATAAACCTTATGTTGGTTAACAGTTGATTATATGGATCGATCAGGTGTGTATGTGTATGATTGAAGCTATGCTTAACTGTGTTATTTATAGCACTCATGTTTCAAGCCTTATCCTTTTCGACGGCGGTAATGCCCCCATCATTGGGTTGTCTAGATTATCTTTAAGGGATTTATTAAGAAAAATACAAGCAGTGAAACATGTTTAATTAGGAGGCGTTACATAATGTATGGTTTGGATTAAACTAGCATTAAGCTTGGTTTATGTGTGTGTTTGATTGAAAAATGATCTTTATTCGATATGATTATGAAATGCAATTGAGTGTAGTGATTTTGCATGATGTTGGGATGGACCAAAGCTTGTTTACATGCTTTTAAGGAATGGTTTAGGTTGGGGATTTGTGTGAAAGAGACGAAAAAGCTAAAATAGTAGGTGGCTGGAAATTTCAAGAAAACAGGACAGACTTTGAGATTTAACTGGTAATAATCGGCCGATTGAAAAATTATAATTTTCGATGGGTAGATAGCTCAGTGTGTTAGATTTTACCAAAACTGTGCAGATTAGGCCAAAGCGGACATGCTTGTGTTCAAGCCTCCTTTTGGAAAACCTATTGTGGGAATCAAGCTTGGTGTTCTAAATGGAAGCTTTTTGAGACTTCCTAAGCTTTTTGTATTGGGGTTTTGAGTCTCAATCAGAGGTCAGATAACTAAGTTACGAGTCATTCTTTCTAAGCCCCTATTATGCTCTTACTTTTCTTTTACTAAATTATTAGCTATGAAATAAATATTTTTGCTAACCGTATATTCCTACAACGATAATTTTATACAGAATTAGGGCCTAATCTATCATTTCCTTCCCTTTTGTTTAAAATTCCATTTCAGTGAATTTCATTAAAAGTACCAGGTACGTTCATTGCCTGTAACTTTAGAAATCAGCATGTATTTATCAAAATTATAATCTTTTGGTAAGTACATCAATGAATCAGTTTAATCAGTGATTTAACATATAATTAGTGACCCCATCAGTTACTAGTTACAGGGCATTGCCCTTCAGTTACTCGCGCAGCTTCAGGCCAGTTCCCTCGATCGGCTTAAGAGATGTACAACTATTTTTAGATCGTAATAGTTACTAAGGGTTCACTATCAGATAATAATTGACAATGCAGTTTCATATTTATCTCATTCCCTGTTCTTAATTAAAATGAATTACAATGCAGCCCCAATAAGCTTTTCATTAATCATTTAACAATATAGGAATCCATGTACTGAGCTTCAGCTCACAGTGTAAAAATTTTCATGCTTTGTTTCAGGGAAATGTTTAATGAATCACCCTTAGACCAGCAGGACGATTGAAGGTGATAAGTGAGCGAGAAAGTCCAAGAAAAGGAATAGTGATGTGTTAGTGCTGAGGTATTTGGAGCACTGCATTATGAAACTTTTTGATGTTAAAGCTATATACTCTGCAAGAGTTACTATATTTTGATATAAACCCAGAATAGTTAAATGTTTTGATGTTAGAACTATTTATATGTGGTTTGATGGGTTGTAATTATGTGAATGCCTTTTGATGGAAAATATTGATTAGCGTTGCTAGAATTTATCATTTACAAGCAAAGCCTTGTCCTTTTCGACGGCGGTAACGCCCTGATCATTTGGGATATTACTTCTAATTGGTGAAACTAACGAAGAGAATACAAAAGCATGGAGTTTAGATATAGGAGGGCGAGAAGGGTTATTAGTAAGGAATATCATATATTATTAGGGACTTGTGATATTAGGAATGTAGGTTGCTTACATTTGCATGTTTCTTAATTATGGTTATGTATGCCTCTCCTCTCATATGTGCTTTTCTTTGTTATATGGACCCTTATGCCATTAACGTGATGCTGGGTTCATCTATGGCTGCTCACACCATGCTGCTGCATGCTAGTGTAGAGACTCATGCATAGGACCCTTTTTCTGAGTTTCACAGTATTGCGTTCGGTGCGTACAGACTGCTCTAGTCCTTACCCATAGTTGATCTGTGGATAGAGTTCAAGCTCTGTTGTCATCATTTTATCATAATAGGGAACCCAGGCTTAGACGAGCCTAGGTTTCAGCCCAAGGGGCTTGGACGACTATCACTACAGAGTTGTTGTTGAGAGAGGAGTTTCAGTAGAGGGGGAATACCATTGGGACTCTTCAGCATGTCTTTCCATTACATCAGGCACATCCCTCGCCTGCAGCCCCAGCATCAGCACAGGGACCACCCTCCTCGCCCGCGCCAGGTACCCCATTGATGCTCGACAGTCCTGGGGAGGTCCATGCAGTGGTAGAACTCCCTGATACACCAGAGATAGTGGTGGTTAGTTCTGAGGACGAGGGCCATCCAGAGGAGAAGGATGATCCTGAGGAGGATAAGGACAGTGATGAGGCAGTGGTGGAGAAACAATGGGATCAGGAGATTGTTCAGATGATGGCAGAGTAACAGGTTGAGCAGGAGGTTAGTGATGCCGAGTCAGAGGCATCGACTAGCAGTTTCGATTCAGGCGAAGAGCCTAATAATGAGTCTGACCCAGATTACGACCCGTCCAGGGATCGTTAGGGGGTTCTAGGGGTTGTTGTTAGTAGTTTTCATTTTGAGTCCTACATGTATATATGGTATGGCCGGATTGGATAGTTGTATTTTGTGGAGCATATGACATTGTATATAGTTAGTCCAATCCTCTCCGACCTTGATGACATGGTCCGTATCTCCTTTTGGTTATGTAACGGATCTAGTGTCTTGGGGCTAGTTATTGCTCGGGGTTGAGGTAGGAGTCAAAACTGACTTTACCTAGTCAGCTAGATGTGATATGTTTTGCTGATCATGTATATAAACAGGCAACTATGTATGTAAATAAGCAGTTATGAAATGATATAATGAAGCTTTGGGTTTGTTTTCAATAATCTTTGAGTTATATCAAATGTATTGGTTGGGCATGCTTATCATGTATTTTTGGGTATTCACGTGATTGAATTGTTTCGTTTAATGTATGATCAGAATATCCGAATCAGAGCACGATAATACAGAGGTTCATATAGAGGAAATTTCAGATCATGGCCAGGGATCGGATGATCAAGCCTCCCATTATGTGCCACCAAATTTTGGCCAAATGCTACCAATTTCTTCTGAGTTAGCTAACAACATTGGGGACTCGAACTACTGGCCGGCCTTGGTAGCTGAAATGATGAAACGGATTTCCCGAGTTCCCACTAAAACCCTTGCTAAAGAAGATAAATTAGTAGATAGGGAAGCACGACATAACCCTAAAGTGTATGATGGAACTTATGATCCAGTAGTAGTGGAAGAATGGGTAAGGGGAATGGAGAAAATCTTTACAGTGGTGAAAGTGTTAATATTTGTTGAAATACTGTTAAGCATAAGCTCGTAGTGCCCAAATTCACCTTGAGTAAATTCCTGAGTGAGTTGAGGGCAAAACTTTACCTAGTTGTGGTCCAAAGGTAAAAGTAGAAAGAGTTTATGGAGCTAAAGATAAGTGGCACAATGACTGCGGTGCAGTACACCAGTAAGTTTACAGAATTATCCAAGTTTGTTCCTGAGTTTGTGCCATTTGAAAGGTTGAAGATGAGAAGGTTTGAAGAGGATTTGACCTTCTATATTTGGAATCAAATAGCTAGGCAACCAATTTTGACTTACAAAGAACTACATGAGCGAGCGGCTGAAGTGGAGCGAGTAAAGACAAAGTTGAGAGCCTTGAACCCAATCAACCAAAAGAGTAGGGGGTTTAAGCAAGGAACCCCAAGTGAGAGTGTAAATCAAAAGAAACCTTCTCCTGCTCCTCCCAAGAGCCATCCGGTAAGCTCGACAAAGCCCTGTGCGAAATGCGGAAGAACAAATCACACCGCCCCTGAATACCGAGTAGGAACTAATGAGTGCATGTGGTGTGGAAGCCTTGAACATCTTATTGCTGCATGCCCCCGAAGGATGAAGGCTGTAGACAAAGGTGCAGCAAAACCCTTGACCCCACCTCGACAAGGGGCCCCACCACCAAGGCCTATAGCAGTAGGACAGGCTTATGTAATGAGCAAGAAGGAAGCTGCCACCGGAACTCTCTTTTTAAATTCAAAGCCATTTTGTGTATTATTTGATTCAAGTGCTACTCATTCATTTATATCCACCCGATCTGACATGCAATTAGACCTAGAGGATAGGAGGACGGAAACTAATTATAGGATTAAGTTACCCAATGATTCTGTGATTGAATGCCCCATCTCCTATAAACTTGTTTCCATTACCATTGGTGGAACCACCTTTCTTATGGATTTGATTCAATTTGATTTGTCTGACTTTGACATTATTCTGGGAATGAATTGCTTGCACACCTATGGAGCTAAGATTGACTATGAGGATCTTAAGGTTATTTTAAAGGATGAAAAAGGAAGAGAAGTACTCTTCTATGGGCAGCGAGAGGAAGAATCTTGTTCCTTGAATTCTGCTATGAAAGTAAGTAAGCTATTATGTTAAGGATGTATTAGATATTAGTGTTATGCTATTAGCACCCAATTAAATGAAGAGAAAACTGAAAATATTCCTTTAGTCTGTGAATTTGAGGATATTTTCCCTGAAGAATTACCAGGATTACCCCCGCAGAGGGAAATTGATTTTGGAATTGAATTAATCCTTGATGCCCAACCTTTTTCCAAAGCCCCATATCGTATGGCCCCACCTGAGCTTACAGAGCTGAAGCTTCAATTAGATGAGCTGTTGCAGAAGGGATTTATTAGGCCAAGTGTGTCGCCATGTGGCGCCCCAGTGTTGTTCGTAAAGAGAAAGGATGCAACCTTAGGGCGATATACTGACTACAGGGAGTTGAACAAGATCATCATCAAAAATAAGTACCCTTTGCCACGAATAGATGACTTGTTTGATCAATTACAAGGAGCAGGAGTCTTCTATAAGATTGATTTGAGGTTACGGTACCATCAACATACGATTAAATCTGAAGACATCCCCAAGACTGCGTTTAGAGCTAGGTATGGTCATTACGAGTTTACGGTGATGCCATTTCGTCTCGCAAATGCTCCAGTAACCTTCATGGATCTTATGAACAGAGTCTTCAGACCCTACCTAGACAAATTTTGTAGTGGGGTCCATAGATTACATTCTTATCCATTCTAAGGACAGAGATAAATATGTGGATCATTTAAGGATGGTATTACAAACCCTGAGAGAGCATTAACTTTATGGCAAATTGAAGAAGTATGAATTTTGATTGGGAGATGTGATGTTTTTGGGTTATGTGGTAATAAAAAAAGGAATCAAAGTTGACCCGAGAAGGTGAAGGCAATCACGGAATAGTCGAGGCCTATTAACATCACTGAGATTAGAAGCTTTCTAGGTTTAGTAGGTTATTATCGAAGGTCCATCAAGGACTTTTCAAAAATAGCTTCACCCCTGACCAATCTGTTGAAGAAAGCGAATAAATTTAAGTGGACAGAGAAGTGTAAAAGAGCCTTTCAGGAGTTAAGGCAGCGATTAACTACCACACTAGTCCTAACGCTACCAGTGGAATGTAAGGAGTATACTATCTTTATTGATGCTTCAAAGAACGGCTTGGGGTGTGTACTGATGCAGGAAGATAAGGTAGTAGCTTATGCTTCTCGACAGCTCAAGCCTTATGAGAAAAATTACCCCACCCACAACCTGGAGTTAGTAGTCATGGTCTTTGTATTGAAAATTTGAGGACATTACTTATATAGGATACCATACGAGATCTATACTGATTATTAAAGTTTGAAGTATATCTTCACCCAGAAGGAGCTCAACTTGAGGCAATGGCATTGGCTTGAGTTGCTTAAGGATTATGATTTGTAGATTCAATATCATCTAGGAAAAGCAAATGTTGTAGCAGATGCCCTGAGTAGGAAAGCGCAACATAGCCCAAGCACTGTGGTAATTACCCAGTTGAGTCTCTTGAGAGAGCTTAAGGATTTGGGAATACAACTAGTGACCCATAGGCAAGCACATGTTCAATTGTCAATGCTTATCTTATAGCCTTCTATAGTGGAGGAAATTAGAGGGAACCAGGAAAGTGACCCTGAAATCCAAAGAATAAAGCAAAATTTAGAGTGAGAAAATTCTCCTACGTTTGTGGTACAAGAGGATGAAACCCTGCAATTCCAGAATCACATACGTGTACCCAGAATTAAGGAATTGAGGAAGCATATCCTAGAGGAAGCTCACAATACTCGCTACTCGGTGCATCCAGGAGGCACCAAGATGTATAGAGACTTAATGCAATACTTCTGGTTGAATAATATGAAGAAGGAGGTTGTAGAATATGTAAACAAATGTCTAACTTGTCAGAAAGTTTAAGCAGAGCATCAGCGTGCTGTAGGTGAACTGTGACCCCTAGAAATTCCCATTTGGAAGTGGGATTCGATCTCAATGAACTTTGTTATGGGTTTATCCCTTTCTGCCCCGAAGAAGAATGCCATCTAGGTTATAGTCGATCAGCTTACCAAATCGGCCCATTTTCTGCTAATTAAAGATACTTAGGGAGTTGAAAAACTAGCCCAATTGCATGTTAATAAGATAGTCCGACTATATAGAATCCCCGTAGATATAGTATCAGATAGGGATCAAAGATTCCAAGCTCGTTTTTGACAAGCACTTCAAAAGGCCTTTGGGACCAAATTGAACTTTATTAGTTCCAAGAGAAGTAGGAAGATAATTTACCTTTGGTGAACTTTTCTTATAATAACAGCTATCAGTCTACCATTAGAATGGCCCCGTTTAAGGCAGTATATGGAGGAAAGTGTAGAACCCCACTGTGTTGGACTAACTTGGATAAGGCATTGATTATAGGCCCTAAAATGATCCACGAAAACATGGAAACAATAAGAAGGATTTGGGAGCGCAATAGGGTTACCCAGAATCGGCAAAAGAGTTATGCAGACAAGAAAAAGAGGCCTTCGGAGTTTCAAGTAGGCGATAAAGTTTTTCTGAAAGTATCGCCAACTAAGGTTATCAAGAGGTTTGGGGTATGAGGCAGATTGAGTCTAAGATGTATTGGACCTTCTGAAATCACTGAAAAGTTAAACCCTATAGCATATTGACTGGATCTGCCGGTAGAACTAGAACATGTGAATAACGTGTTTCACATCTCTCAGCTTAGAAAGTATATCCCAGATTCAAATCACACCATTGCATCTAAACCTATTGAAATCACTGCGGATTTAGTATATGAAGAGTAACCAATCCAAATACTAGATCATAGGATTGAGTAGCTGCACAACAAGCAGATATCTCTAGTCAAAGTGCTATGGTCAAATCATACCTCCCAAGAAGCTACTTGGGAGATTGAAGAGGAAATAAAAGCCAAATACCCACAATTATTTGAGGTAATCTCGCATGACATGGTAAAGTTCATAAGTTTCAAGGGCGAAACTCTTTAAGCAGAGAATACTGTAATAGCCCCACCCTAAATTATGTTTATTTATTTAATTATCTTATGTTAATGATTTTTCTCATATTTATTTATCACATTTATACACCCCGGTGAGGAAATATTTATTTGGGGCCTCACTTGGAAATTCAAATTTTATTTGTTTATTTAATTGATTAACAAAAACTATGGAAGAATTGATAGTAGGCCCTAACAAGTTTAATCTAACTAATTTATTTTGTTTTCTATAACATTATAAAAAAATTAAATTTTTAGTTACGCAAAAACGTTATCATTGTGAATCGTTTTATTTTCGAATCCAACTTTTTTCAGCCCAATTTAAAGCATAACATGTTTGCTTCTTAACCTAACTAATTATCATGATTAGGCTTAACCATGGTTAGCCAAAAGGTCATTTTCTAGTTGAAAACTCAACCAAGATGAGTTGATTAGTCAAAAACACAACTCAACCCAAAACACATTTTCTCTCTCTCCTTTCTCTCTGCTACACTACCAGCACCCCCTTTAGCTCTGTGGTGTTTTTCGACGAGTTTTTCGGCCAGCTTTTGTTACCTCTGACCCCTTGACATCCTAGTACAACTAGCCACCATCCTTCATCATCAAAACCAGTAAACACCACCTTCATCTCTACTTATCTTAGAGCAAAGTGAGTAATCTTGAACTTGGTCTTGTTGGTTTTACTTTTCACTTTAGTTTTGATTCTTGTTTTGATGTTTTTGATCTTTGATCATAATGTTTTGATAATAAATAAGAGTTATTTTGATGTTGATCATGCTGGAGTTGATGTTGGATCATGCTAGGGTTAGGGTTAATACTTAGTCATGCAAACTTAATGATAAAGTGTTGGATTTTGATTGTTTTATCTTTGTTTTGGTCATCTTTTAACCTATTGGTGTTTATGATGATGTTTTCTGTGTTTTGAAATGAGGTGGAGTGAGTAAAAGTTAGCCATAAACTAGGGTTTTGGCAAGTAATGCATGGTTTGGATTAAACTAGCATTAAGCTTGGTTCATGTGTGTATTTGATTGAAAAATGATCTTTATTGGACATGAGTATGAAGTGTAATTGAGTGTGGTAATTTTGTATGATGTTGGGATGGACCAAAGCTTGTTTACATGCTTTTAAGAAATGGTTTAAGTTGAGGATTTGTGTGAAAGCGAGGGAATAGCTAAAACAGTGGGGGGCTGAAAATTTTAAGAAAACAGGACAGACTTCGGGAATTAACTGGTAATGATCGGCCCATTGAAAAATTATAATTTTTGATGGGTAGATAGCTAAGTGTGTTAGCTTTTAAATGCCTTTTGAATCGCCTTAATTCGAGATCTGTGGAAATGCTTATAGCTACTTTACCAAAACTGTGCAGATTGGACCAAAACAGACATGCTTGTGTTCTATCCTCTTTTTGGAAATGCTGTTGTGGGAATCAAGCTTGGTTTTCTATATGGAAGCTTTTTAGGACTTCCTAGGCTTTCTGTAATGGGGTTTTGAGTCTCAATCAGAGGTCGGATGACTAAGTTACGAGTCATTCTTTCTAAGCCCCTCTTATGCTCTTACTTTTCTTTTACTAAATTATTAATTATGAAATAAATATTCTTGCTAGCCGTGTGTTCCTACAATGATAATTTCGTATAGAATCAGGCCCTAATCTATCGTTTCCTTCCCTTTTGTGCAAAATTCCATTTCAGTGAATTTCATTAAAAGTACCAGGTACATTCAGTGCCTGTAACTTTAGAAATCAGCATGTATTTATCAAAAATTATAATCTTTTGGTAAGTACATCAATGAATCAGTTTAATCAGTGATTTAACACATAATTGGTGACCCCATCAGTTATCAGTTACAGGGCATTGCCCTTTAGTTATCCGCATGGCTTCAGGCCAGGTCCCTCGATCAGCTTGGCAGATGTATACCTATCTTCAGATTGTAAAACTTATTAGGGGTTCAGTATCAGATAATAATTGACAATGCAGTTTCATATTTATCTCATTCCTTATTTTTAATTAAAATGAATTACAATGTGGCCCCAATCATCTTTTCATTGGTCATTTAACAATATGGGAATCCATGTACTGAGCTTCGACTCACAGTTCAAAATATTTTCATGTTTTGTTTTAGGTAAATGTTTAGTGAATTGCCCTCAGGCCCGCAGGACGACTGAAGGTGATAAGTGAGCAAGAAAGTCCCAAAAAAGGAATAGTGATGTGTTAGTGTTGAGATGTTTTGAGCACTATATTATGAAACGTTTTGATCTTAAAGCTATATACTTTACAAGAGTTACTGTATTTTGATGTAAACCCTGAAATAGTTAAATGGTTTGATGTTAGAACTATTTATATATGGTTTGAAGGTTTATAATTATGTGAATGCCTTTTGATGAAAAATATTGATTAGCATTGCTAGAATTTATCATTTACAAGCAAAGTCTTGTCCTTTTGGACGGCGGTAACGCCCTGATCATTTGGGATATTACTTCTAATTGGTGAAACTAACAAAGAGAACGCAAACAGTGAACTATAAACGTTTGGGGGCATTACAGATTTGACATCAGAGGCAGGTTTTGAATTTTTTCTAATGGGATACAGAGTATATAGTTTAGATATAGGTCGGCGAGAAGGGTTATTAGTAAGGAATATCGTATATTGTTAGAGACTTGTGATATTAGAAAGGTAGGCTGCTTACATTTGCATGTTACTTAATTATGGTTATGTATTCCTCTCCTCTCATATATGTTTTTCTTTGTTAGATGGACCCTTATGCCATTAACATGATGTTAGGTGCATCTAGGGCTGCTCACATCGTGCTGCTGCATGCTAGTATAGAGGCTTGTGCTTCTGAGTTTCACAGTATTACGTTCCGTGCACATAGACTGCTCTGGTCCTTACCCATAGTTGATCCATGGGTAGAGTTCAGGCTCCATTATCATCATTTTATGATAACAGGGAACTGAGGCTGGGACGGGCCTCGGTTTCAGGCCCAGTGAGCTTGGACGACTATCACTACAGAGTTGTTGTTGAGAGAGGAGTTTAAGCAGAGGGGGAATGTCATGGAGACTCTTCAACATGTTTTTCTATTATATCAAGCACATCCCCCACCTGCAGTCCCAGCTTCAACACAAGGACTACCCTCCCTGCTCGCACCAGGTACCCCATTGATGCCTGACAGTCCTAGGGAGGTCCATGTGGTGGGAGACCTCCCTAATACACTAGAGATAGTGGCAGTTAGTTCTGAGGACGAGGGCCATCCGAAGGAGGAGGATGATCCCGAGGAGGATCAAGACATTGATGAGGCAGTGGAGGAGAAACAGTAGGATCAAGAGATTAACAAGATAATAGTAGAGCAACAGGTTAAGCAGGAGGTTAGTAATGCCACGTCAAAGGCATCGACAAGCAGCTTTGATTCATACGAAGAGCCTGATGATGAGTCCGACCCAGATTACGATCCGTCTAGGGATCATTAGGTGGTTCTTGGGGTTGGTGTTAGTAGTTTTCATTTTAAGTCCTGTATGTATATATGGT
This sequence comes from Carnegiea gigantea, assembly GCA_029747015.1. NCBI lineage: Eukaryota > Viridiplantae > Streptophyta > Magnoliopsida > Caryophyllales > Cactaceae > Carnegiea > Carnegiea gigantea. The sequence goes on along the minus strand of JAKOGI010000475.1, from coordinate 467,619 downwards.
ATGGTCGGATTTGATAGTTGGATTTTGTGCAGCATATGGCATTGTATATAGTTAGTCCAATCCTCTCCGACTGTGATGATATGGTCCGTATCTCTTTTTAGTCATGTGATGGATCTAGTATCTTGGGGCTAGTTAGTGTTTGGGGTTGAGGTAAGAGTTAAAATTGACTTTGCCTAGTCAGTTAGATATGATATGTTTTGTAATCATGTATATAAACAGGCAGTTATGTGTGTAAATAAACAGTTATAAAATGATATAATGAAGCTTTGGGTTTGTTTTCAATAATCTTTAAGTTATATCAAATGTATTTGTTGGGTATGCTTATCTTATATGTTTGGGTATTCCAGTGATTGAATTGTTTCGTATAATGTATGATAAGAATGTCTGAATCAGTGCATAAGAATACAGAGGTTCATATAGAGGAAATCTCATATCATGGCCAGGGATCGAGCGATCGAGCCTCCCATCGTGTGCCACCAAATTTTGGCTAAATGCCTCCAATTCCTTCTGAGTTAGCTAACAACATTAGGGATCCGAACTACTGGCCAGCCTTAATAGCTGTACAGATGAATCGGATTCCCCAAGTACCCCCTGAAACCCCTCCTAAAGAAGATAAATTAACAGATAAGGTGGCACAATGCAACCCTAAAGTGTATGATGGAACTTATGATCCAGTAGTATTGGAGGAATGGGTAAGGGGAATGGAAAAAATCTTTACAGTGGTAGAAGTGCTGATATTTGGTGGAATACTATCAAGGATAAGATCGTAGGGCCTAAATTCACCTGAAGTAAATTCCTGAGTGAGTGGAGGGCAAACTTTTACCCAGTTGTGGTCTAGGCAAAAGGGGAAAGAGTTTATGGAGCTGAAGATGAGTGGCACAATGACTGTGATGCAGTACGCTAGTGAGTTCACAGAATTATCCAGGTTTGCACCTAAGTTTGTGGCATCTGAAAGGTTGAATATGAGAAGATTTCAAGAGGGTTTGGCCTTCTATATTCAGAATCAGTTAGTTGGCCAATCAATTTTGACTTACCAAGAACTATATGAGCGAGCGGCTGAAGTGGAGCGAGTAAAGACAGAGTTGAGAGCCCTAAACCCAATGTACCACATGATAAAGGGGTGTGAGCGAGGAACTCCGAGTGAGAGTGTGAACTGGAAGAAACCTTCTCTCGCTCCTCTAAGAGCCATCCGGCAAGCTTAACAGAGCCCTGTGCGGAATGCGAAAGAACAAATCACACTACCGCTGAATGCCGAGTAGGAACTAATAAGTGCATGTGGCGTGGAAGCCCTGAACACCTTATTGCTGCATGCCTCCGAAGGATGAAGGCTATAGACAATGGTGAAGCAAAATCCTTGGCCCTACCTCACCAAGGGGCCCTACCACCAAGGCCTACAGTAGTAGGACGGGCATATGTAATGAGTAAGAAGGAAGCTGCCACCTCTGGTACGGTAGTCATTAGAACTCTCTTTTTAAATTCAAAGTCATTCTATGTATTATTTGATTCAGGTGCTACTCATTTATTTATATCCACCCGATCTACCATGCAATTGAATCTGGAGGATAGGAGGATGAAAACTAATTATAGAATCAAGCTGCCCAATGATTCTGTGATCGAATGCCCCATCTCCTATAAACTTGTTTCCATTACCATTTGTGGAACCACCTTCCCTGTGGATTTGATTCAATTTGATTTGTCTGATTTTGACATCATTCTATGAATGAATTGGTTGCACACCTATGGGGCTAAGATTGGCTATGAGGATCTTAAGGTTATTTTGAAAGATGAAAAAGGGAGAGAAGTACTTTTCTATGGGCAGAGAGAGAAAGAATCTTGTTCCTTCATTTCTGCTATGAAAGTAAGTAAGCTACTATGTTGAGGGCGTATTGGATATTGGTGTTATGCTATTAGCACTCAATTAAAGGAAGAGAAAGCTAGAAATATTCCTGTAGTATGTGAATTTGAGGATGTTTTTCCTAAAGAGTTATCGAGATTACCCCTGCTGAGGGAAATTGATTTTGGAATTGAATTAATCCTTAATGCCCTACCTATTTCCAAAGCCCCATATCATATGGCCCTAACTAAGCTTAAGGAACTGAAGTTTCAATTAGATGAGCTATTACAGAAGGGCTTTACTAGGCCAAGTGTGTCACCATGGGGTGCTCCAGTGTTGTTCGTAAAAAAGGATGGAACCTTAAGGCTATGTATTAACTACAGGGAGTTAAACAAGATCATCATCAAAAACAAGTACCCTTTATCGCAAATAGATGACTTTTTGATCAATTGTAAGGAGCAGGACTCTTCCCTAAGATTGATTTGAGATCAGGGTACTATGAACTTAGGATTAAATCTGAAGACATCCCCAAGACTGTGTTTAAAACTGGGCATGGTCACTATGAGTTTTCAGTGATGCCATTTGGTCTCACCAATGCTCCTGCAGCTTTCATGGATCTTATGAACGGAGTATTCAGACCCTACCTAGACAAATTTATGGTGGTGTTTATCGATGACATTCTAATCTATTCTAAGGATAGAGATGAACATGCTGATCATTTAATGATGGTGTTACAAACCTTTAGAGAGCATCAAATTCATGGAAAATTAAAGAAGTGTGAATTTTGGTTGGAGGAAGTGATGTTTTTAGGTCATGTGATCACATAAGAAGGAATCAAAGTTAACCCCGAGAAGGTGAAGGCAATCACGGAATGGTCAAGGCCTACTAACATCACTGAGATTAGAAGCTTTCTGGGCTTAGCAGTTTATTATCGAAGGTTCGTCAAAGACTTTTCAAAAATAGCTTCACCCCTGACCAGTCTGCTGAAGAAAGTGAACAAATTTGAGTGGACAGAGATGTGTGAAAGAGCCTTTTAGGAGTTGATGCAGCGATTAACTACCGCCCCAATCCTAACGCTACCAGTGGAAGGTAAGGATTATACTATCTATATTGATGCTCTAAAGAATGGTTTGGGGTGTGTATTGATGCAGGCTTCTCGACCGCTCAAGCCTTATGAGAAAAATTACCCCACCCATAACCTGGAGTTAGCAGCCACGGTCTTTGTACTGAAAATTTGATGACATTACTTATATGGGATACTATATAACATCTACACTGACCATCAAAGTTTGAAGTATATCTTCACCCAGAAGGAGCTCAACTTGAGGCAATGGCATTGGCTTGAGTTGCTTAAGGATTATGATTAGCATATTCAACATCATCTAGGAAAAGCAAATGTTGTAGCAGATGCTCTAAGTAAGAAAGCGCAACACAGCCCGAGCACTGTGGTGATTACCCAGTTGAGTCTCTCGAGTGCACTTGAGGATTTGGGAATACAACGAGTGTCCCATGGGCAAGCACATGTTCAATTATCAACACTCACCTTACAGCCTTCCGTAGTGGAGGAAATTTGAGTGAACCATGAAAGTGATCCTGAACTCTAAAGAATGAAGCAAAATTTAGAGAACGGAAGATCTCCTGGGTTCATAGTACATAAGGATTGGACCCTATGATTCCAAAATCGATTATGCGTACCCAGAAATGAGGAGTTGAGCAGATTTTAGAGGAGGCTCACAATACTCGCTACTCGGTGCATCCAGGAGGCACCAAGATGTACAGAGACTTAAGGCAATGCTTCTGGTGGAATAATACGAAGAAGGAGGTTGTAGAATATGTAGACAAGTGTCTAACTTGTCAGGAAGTTAACGCAGAGCATCGTTGTCCTGTAGGTGAACTGCGACGCCTAGAAATTCCCACTTGGAAATGGGATTTGATCTCAATGAACTTTATTATGGGTTTACCCCTTTCTGCCTCAAAGAAGAATGCTATCTGGGTTATAGTCAATCAGCTTATTAAGTCGGCCCATTTTCTGTCAATCAAAGATACCTGGGGAGTTGAAAAACCAGCCCAGTTGTATGTTAATGAGATAGTCTGACTACACAGAATCCCCTTCGATATAGTATCAGATAGGGATCAAAGATTCCAATGCCGTTTTTTGTAAGCACTTCAAAAGGCCTCTGGGACCAAATTGAACTTTGGTAGCTCTTATCATCCTAAGATAGAAGGGCAAACTGAAAGAGTGAATCAAATTCTAAAGGACATGTTAAGAGCTTGTGTATTGGAGTTTTAACGGAAGTGGAAAGACGATTTACCTTTGGTGGAGTTTTCTTATAACAATAGCTGCCAGTCTACCATCCGAATAGCCCTGTTTGAGGCTTTATATGGAAGAAAGTGTAGAACTCCATGGTGTTAGAGTGACTTGGATGAGGCATTGATTATAGGCCCTGAAATGATCCAGAAAACTGTGGAAACAATAAGAAGGATTCGGGAGCACATTAGGGTTAGAGTCGGCAAAAGAGTTATGCGGACAAGAGAAGGGGGCCTTTGGAGTTTCAAGTAGGCGATAAAGCTTTTCTGAAAGTATCGCCAACAAAGTGTATCAAGAGGTCTGTTAAGCCAAAAATCATGCATTGTTTTAATAATTATTTTGATTATATTATATATTTTATTTCGTCTAATTTACTTTAATTTATATATTTTTCAGGTTAGGCATTGTTTTAATAAAGAGGAGAAGACGAGTCGTTGAGGCTCGGGTTTTACATACTTGGGCAGAAGACGGTCCAAATAAGGATAATTATGAAGATATTGTCTGGGCTAGGATTTCAAGAGTTGGAGAAGAGCTAGAAGTCTTGAGGGAGAAGAAGTTTAAGGAAGAAAGGAAGAAGGAAACCCTAATTACTAACCCTAATCACACCCCTCCTTTCTTCCCTATATATATCATCATCACCATCACCATAAGGATCATCTACCACCACGCAACCAGCCATACACGCCAGCCTCACCACCCACGCACCCATCCTCCTCTCAAAAGTATATCTTTTATCATTATTTCATGTATAGTTATTAGGGTTGTTATTTTATCTTGATAGTTGATCATTGAACATGACTATTATTGATAAATATTGTGATTTTATTCTCAATATGAGTGAGTAATTTTCATGTGCTTAGTATAATCTTCTTGAAGCCATGCTAAATTAATTATTTTGAAACAAGTTATATGCTTTAATGCCTAGTTGATTTATATTCATGATTCCTTAGCGATTAGCGTTTATCGGTTACGAAATTTGTGTTAAATCGATTAGAATGCATGCTAGTTGATTAAATACAATTTCGATTGATAGTTTAGAAGATTATAATACGTAAAAGTTATAGTCTTTTAGGCTTAGGTATTACCCTAATTAATCATGGATGGCTCAAACTCATCTCTTTTAATTAGGTAATTACTTGAGATCTTTGTTAAATCAATTTGCTGGTAAATTGGTTACAAAGTGTTAAATGATATTTTTTTAATTCTTAATGCTCTAGTTTGGTTAAATTTTTGCACTGGGGTAAAGATTATCAAATTAGTAGGGTTTATATTAGGGCTGAACCTAAGTAAACTAGAACCTAAGGAAAAACGGGCAACAACCGCTGGTGGATGTCTTCTACAGTTTAACTCATGAATGAAATTAACTTGTGTATTGATGATAAATATTAATTTGCATGGTGGATTAAGATTATATTAGTATCATTGATAAATTTGACGACTTTGATAATTATTTATTGCTTATAATTAATTTAGTTTGTTTGTTAATTTTTGTTTCATTTTTTTGGTTACCATATAATTTCAATCGACCCCCCCAAAAAGTATAGTCTTTTAGGAGTGTCTAGGTAATTTTAGATAGTTTAGATTTTGATTTTTGAAGTAGTTATAAGTTTACACTGATTTATATTCAGTTTTAGTATTTAATTTTCGATTTGTTAGAAATTAGAATAAAAATAGTTATTTTCATATTTCTTCGAGTTTTATTAATTCCTAGGATTTATATAGTGCCCTAGTCTACTCACATTCGATTTAGTAATTTTTGAACATTATTTGATAATTTTTCAAAATTATTTTGTGAAATTGAGAAGTGCAGGTTTTTAGGTTATTAACTCTGAAAATTTTGATTTTTAATCTTAATTTACGATTATTAGGTGTTGTTAAATCCAGAAATTGTGTCCTAAAATTAGGGTAATTTTTGTGATTAATTTCGTATTTATATTAATGCAGATTATTTTATATCTAATTTCAGATTTATTATTCTACTTGATATTCTGTGCTAATTTTCTTATCTGATTTTTCTGAAATTAATTAGATACAATTTAGAATTCATAAGCTTATAGACTTGAAGAATAATTTTTTAGGTCACTGTTTGATATTTTTAATATTCATTTTCTGACTATTATTTACTATTTTTGATTTTTAATTAGAATTTCAGTTACTATTCTGTTTTTATTTTTCTAAATTATTTAGGGAATCTTTTGACTGTTTTATTTCCATAATATGATCTAGAATATTTAGGAGTATCATTGAGCAGTTTTCCAGATTTTTATTTATTAGATTTTAATTATTTCCAAATTATTAAGATTAGACTTAATAAATTGAATTAGTAAAATCATTTAGGATTAAGCTAGCCTTTTATTGCAATCTTTCCTCATGGATCGATCCCTACTTTCCGATACTATAAAAAGTATTTAATGACCAAAGTAGTGGTTAAATTTGCAGCTCTCGACAAGCTTAACAAATTTTGGCGCCGTTGCCGGAGAAAGAAAATAAAATTGCTAGTTACTTACTATCTAATTTTACTACATTTATCTAATTTATTAGAAGAGATCCAACTGGAGGATCCAGGAACTTCATGAAGTCGAGCCAACGACTATAAACAAGAATCTGATTGGGAGGTAACCCAACGTTTTTAGGGAAGTACCTATTTAATTTTGTTTTTATTTTCATTATTTCTATCTTTTTGCACGCATTGAGGACAATGCATGAATTAAGCATGGGGGGTGCATCCTGCGTTGAATTCCTACAGTATTTATTCTAAAAAAAATGTTTTTTTCTTATAAATAATGCATGATATGAGATTATGTTAGGCTTGCTTGTTAATTTTTTTTTATTTTTTTAGCTATTTTATAGTTTATTCTTTTATGAGTGAAGACTTCTAAGCATGTTAGCTGTCTTTCAGAGAAGATTGAGTTGATCCTCATATATCTCTTTAATGAGTAACTGTCATAATTATTCATCTTATTTTATCATGTTATATAGCCGTACAGAGGTAATAAAATGATCTACCCATTTCCTAGACTATGAAATTAGTAGAATAACTTCAAAAAAGTCAAAGTCGGGAATGACAAGCACCCCTTTGAGACATGCGATATTCGGTGCCACCATTTGAGGCAATATTGCCACTGGAAAGCTTGTTTCTCATACTAGTGAGTCAATAAAATAAATAAAAGTAATGATGAAAATAAAATGTTTGTTCCAGCACCTATATTCGGGTGAGCGTGAGATAGGGAGTGTTTAATTTCTAAGACCCTATATGGGCCTCGAATATGGGCGCAAGTAGAGTTTAAAAAAAAAATGAAAGAGAAATAAATACAGGGCAAGTTCAGAATCAATTCAATGAGTTATTCTATCTAATTCAATAGTCTCTATAGTCATACCATGCCTAAATTATTCTATCTTAATTTTTTTAGACCCCTTGATCGGTTTATACATAATCAGAAGAGATGGGTAATTATTGATCTTGTCACTTCATTATGGAAATATTGTGAGGTTGATAAATAAACCCTCTGATGGTAGTTAGATCTCTAGTAGTTATTCAGTTATAGGAGGAAAAACTAATTAATTTTCTATAAAACTGTATTTAAAGCAAGTCAAGGCCTATTATGAGCATCATTGTTATGAAAGACTTTATAAGGAAGAAAGAGGGTAGGGTTTAGGGCGAGTCGAAGATTTCTTTGTGCAAGGACGTCCGAAGTCGAAGTGTGGGGGAATTTGTTAAGCCAAAAATCATGCATTGTTTTAATAATTATTTTGATTATATTATATATTTTATTTCGTCTAATTTACTTTAATTTATATATTTTTCAGGTTAGGCATTGTTTTAATAAAGAGGAGAAGACAAGTCGTTGAGGCTCGGGGTTTTACATACTTGGCCAGAAGACGGTCCAAATAAAGATAATTATGAAGATATTGTCTGGGCCAGGATTTCAAGAGTTGGAGAAGAGCTAGAACTCTTGAGGGAGAAGAAGTTTAAGGAAGAAAGGAAGAAGGAAACCCTAATTACTAACCCTAATCACACCCCTCCTTTCTTCCCTACATATATCATCATCACCATCACCATAAGGATCATCTACCACCACGCAACCAGCCATACACGCCAGCCTCACCACCTACGTAGCCATCCTCCTCTTAAAAGTATATCTTTTATCATTATTTCATGTATAGTTATTAGGGTTGTTATTTTATCTTGATAGTTTATCATTAAACATGATTATTATTGATAAATATTGTGATTTTATTCTCAATATGAGTGAGTAATTTTCATGTGCTTAGTATAATCTTCTTGAAGCCATGCTAAATTAATTATTTTAAAATAAGTTTTATACTTTAATGTCTAGTTGATATATATTCATGATTCTTTCGCGACTAGCGTTTATCGTTTATGAAATTTGTGTTAAATCGATTAGAATGCATGCTAGTTCATTAAATACAATTACGATTGATAGTTTTGAAGATTATAATACATAAAAGTTATAGTCTTTTAGGCTTAGGTATCACTCTAATTAATCATAAATGGCTCAAAATCATCTCTTTTAATTAGGTAATCGCCCTAGATCTTTGTGAAATCGATTTGCGGGTAAATTGGTTACAAAATGTTAAATGATGTTTTTTTAATTCTTAATGCTCTAGTTTAGTTAAATTTTTGCGCTAGTGTAAAGATTATCAAATTAGTAGGGTTTATATGAGGGCTGGGCCTAAGTAAACTAGAATCTAAGGAAAAATGGGGAAGAACCACTGGTGGATATCTTCTATAGTTTAACTCATGAATGAAATTAACTTGTGTGTTGATGATAAATATTAATTTACATGGTGGATTGAGATTATACTAAGTATCCTTGATAAATTTGACAACTTTGATAATTATTTGTTGCTTATAGTTAATTTGGTTTGTTTGTTAATTTTTGTTTCATTTTTTTGGTTACCATATAATTTCAATCGACCCCTCCCCAAAATTATAGTCTTTTAGGAGTGTGTTTAGATTTTGATTTTTGGAGTACTTATAATTTTAGATTGATTTATATTCAGTTTTAGCATTTAATTACTGGTTTGTTAGAAATTAGAATAAAAATAGTTATGTTCTTATTTCTTTGAGTTTTATTAATTCCTAGGTTTTACATAGTGTCCCAGTCTGCTCATATTCAATTTCGTAATTTTTGGAAATTATTTGATAATTTTTCTGAATTATTTTGTGAAATTGAGAAGTGCAGGTTTTTAGGTTATCAATTCTGAAAATTTCAATTTTTAATTTTAATTTACAATTATTAGGTGTATTTAACTCCAGCAAATTGTGTCCTAAAATTACGGTAATTTTCGTGATTAATTTCGGATTTATATTAATGCAGATTATTTTATATCTAATTTCAGATTTATTATTCTGCTTGATATTCTGTGCTAATTTTTTGATCTGATTTTTTTGAAATGAATTAGATATTATTTAGAATTCATAAGCTTATAGACCTGAAGAATAATTTTTTAGGTTACTGTTTGATATTTTTAATATTTGTTTTCTGACTATTATTTGCTGTTATTGATTTTTAATTAGAATTTCAGTTACTATTTTATTTTTATTTTTCTAAATTATTTAGGGTATCTATTTACTGTTTTATTTCCATAATATGATCTAGAATATTTAGGAGCATCATTGGGCAGTTTTCCACATTTTTATTCATTGGATTTTAATTATTTTCAAATTACTAAGATTAGACTTAATAAATTAAATTAGTAAAATTATTTAGGATTAAGCTAGCCTTTTACAATAATCTTTCCTCGTGGATCGATCCCTACTTTCTTATGCTATAAAAGGTATTTAATAACCAAAGTAGTGGTTAAATTTACAGCTCTCGACGAGCTTAACAAATTTTGGCGCCGTTGCCGGGGAAAAAAAATAAAATTGCTAGTTACTTCTATCTAATTTTACTACTAATTTTACTACTTTTATCTAATTTATTAGAAGAGATCCAACTAGAGGATCCAGGAGCTTCATGAAGTCGAGCCAACGACTATAAACAAAGGCGCTGATTGGGAGGCAACCCAATATTTTTAGGGAAGTACCTATTTAATATTATTTTTATTTTCATTATTTCTATCTTTTTGCGTGCATTAGGGACAATGCATGAATTAAGTGTGGGGGGTGCATCCTGCATTGAATTCCTGCCATATTTATTCTAAAAAATTTTTTTTTCTTACAAATAATGCATGATATGAGTTTATGCTAGGCTTGCTTGTTTGAAATCTTTTTTTTTTATTTTCTTAGCTATTTTATAGTTTATTCTTTTATGAGTGAAGACTTCTAAGCATGTTTGCTGTCTTTCAGAAAAGATTGAGTTGATCCTCATATATCTCTTTAATGAGTAACTGTCATAATTATTTATCTTATTTTATCACGTTATATAGCAGTACAGAGGCAATAAAATGATTTACCCATTTCCTAGACTATGGAATTAGTAGAATAACTTCAAAAAAGTCAAAGTCGGGAATGACAAGTACGCCTTTGAGACATGCACTAATGGGTGCCACCTTTGAGGCAATATTGCCACTGGAAAGCTTGCTTCCCATACTAGTGAGTCAATAAAATAAATAAAAGTAATGATAAAAATAAAATGTTTGCTCCAGCACCTATATTCGGGTGAGTGTGAGATAGGGAGTGTTTAATTTCTAAAACCCTATATAGGTCTCCAATATGTGCGCAAGTAGAGTTTGAAAAAAAAAAAAAGAAAGAGAAATAAGTACAAGGCAAGTTCAGAATCAATTCAATGAGTTATTCTATCTAATTCAATAGTCTCTATAGCCATACCATGCCTAAATTATTCTATCTTAATTTTTTTTAGACCTCTTGATCGGTGTATACATAATCAGAAGAGATGGATAATTATTGATCTTGTTACTTTGTTATGGAAATATTGTGAAGTTGATGAATAAACTCTCTGATGGTAGTTAGATGTTTCGTAGTTATTCACTTATAGGAGGAAAAACTAATTAATTTTCTATAAAACTGTTTTTAAAACAAGTCAAGGCCTATTATGAGCATCATAGCTATGCATGACTTTATAAGGAAGAAAAAGGGTAGGGTTTAGGTCGAGTCTAAGATTTCTTTGCATGAGTACATTCAAAGTCAAAGTGTGGGGGAATTTGTTAAGTCAAAAATCATACATTGTTTTAATAATTATTTCGATTATATTATATATTTTATTTCGTCTAATTTACTTTAATTTATATATTTTTTAGGTTAGGCATTGTTTGAATAAAGAGGAGAAGACGAGTCGTTGAGGCTCGAGGTTTTACATACTTGGGTAGAAGACGGTCCAAATAAGGATAATTATGAAGATATTGTCTAGGCTAGGATTTCAAGAATTGGAGAAGAGTTAGAAGTCTTGAGGGAGAAGAAGTTTAAGGAAGAAAGGAAGAAGGAAACCCTAATTATTAACCCTAATCACACCCCTCCTTTCTTCCCTATATATATCATCATCACCATCACCATAAGGATCATCTACCACCGCAACCAGCCATACACGCCAGCCTCACCACCCACGCCCCCATCCTCCTCTTAAAAGTATATGTTTTATCATTATTTCATATATAGTTATTAGGGTTGTTATTTTATCTTGATAGTTGATCATTAAACATGATTATTATTGATAAATATTGTAATTTTATTTTCAATATGAGTGAGTAATTTTCATGTGCTTAGTATAATCTTCTTGAAACCATGCTAAATTAATTATTTTGAAATAAGTTTTATGCTTTAATGCCTAGTTGATTTATATTCATGATTCTTTAGCGATTAGCGTTTATCGTTTATGAAATTTGTGTTAAATCGATTAGAATGCATGCTAGTTGATTAAATACAATTTCGATTGATAATTTAGAAGATTATAATATGTAAAAGTTATAGTCTTTTAGGCTTAGGTGTCACCTTAATTAATCATGGATGCCTCAAACCCATATCTTTTAATTAGGTAATCGCTCTAGATCTTTGTGAAATCGATTTGTTGGTAAATTGATTACAAAGTGTTAAATGATGTTATTTTTAATTCTTAATGCTCTAGTTTGGTTAAATTTTTGCACTAGTGTAAAAATTATCAAATTAGTAGGGTTTATATTAGGGTTGGACCTAAGTAAACTAGAACCTAGGGAAAAATGGGGAAGAACCGCTGGTGGATCTCTTCTACAGTTTAACTCATGAATGAAATTAACTTGTGTGTTAATGATAAATATTAATTTGCATGGTGGATTGAGATTATACTAAGTATCCTTGATAAATTTGACAACTTTGATAATTATTTGTTGCTTATAGTTAATTAGGTTTGTTTGTTAATTTTTGTTTCATTTTTTTGGTTACCATATAATTTCAATTGACCCCCTATCAAAAGTGTAGTCTTTTAGGAGTGTCTAGGTAATTTTAGATAGTTTAGATCTTGATTTTTGGAGTAGTTATAATTTTAGATTGATTTATATTTAGTTTTAGTATTTAATTACCGGTTTGTTAGAAATTAGAATAAAAATAGTTATTTTCATATTTCCTCAAGTTTTATTAATTCCTAGGGTTTATATAGTGTCCTAGTCTGCTCATATTCAATTTCATAATTTTTGGAAATTATTTGATAATTTTTCAGAATTATTTTGTGAAATTGAGAAGTGCAGGTTTTTAGGTTATTAATTCTGAAAATTTCGATTTTTAATTTTAATTTGCGATTATTAGGTGTTATTAAATCTAGAAAATTGTGTCCTAAAATTAGGGTAATTGTTGTGATTAATTTCGTATTTATATTAATGCATATTATTTTATATCTAATTTCAGATTTATTATTCTGCTTGATATTCTGTACTAATTTTCTGATCTAATTTTTCTGAAATTAATTAGATACAATTTAGAATTCATAAGCATATAGACCTAAAGAATAATTTTTTAGGTTACTGTTTGATATTTTTAATACTTATTTTCTGACTATTATTTGCTGTTATTGATTTTTAATTAGAATTTCAGTTACTATTCTGTTTTTATTTTTCTAAATTATTTAGGGAATCGTTTTACTATTTTATTTTCATAATATGATCTAGAATATTTAGGAGCATCATTGGACAGTTTTTCAGATTTTTATTCATTAGATTTTAATTATTTTCAAATTATTAAGATTAGACTTAATAAATTGAATTAGTAAGATCATCTAGGATTAAACTAGCCTTTTACAACAATCTTTCTTTGTGGATCGATCCCTACTTTCCTATGCTATAAAAAATATTTAATAACCAAAGTAGTGGTTAAATTTGTAGCTCTCGACAAACTTAACAAGGTTCGTGGTGTGAGGCAAATTGAGTCCAAGATATATTGGACCTTGTGAAATCATGGAAAAGTAAAATCCCATCCCATATCGACTGGATCTACTGGTAGAACTAGAACATGTGCATAACGTGTTTCACATTTCTCAACTTAGAAAGTATATCCCAGATTCAAATCACACCATTGCATCTGAACATGTTGAAATCATTGCGGATTTTGGTATATGAAGAGCAACCAATCTAAATACTAGATCACAGGATTAAGCAGTTGCGCAACAAGCAGATATCTCTAATCAAAGTACTATGGTCAAATCATATCTCCCAAGAAACTATTTCGGAGACTGAAGAGGAAATGAAAGCCAAATACTCACAATTATGTGAGGTAATCACATATGACATGGTAAAGTTCATAAGTTTCGAGGGTGAAACTCTTTAAGGGGGGAAGGCTGCAATAGCCCAACCCCTAAATTATATTTATTTATTTAATTACCTCATGTTAATGATTTTTCTCATATTTATTTATCGCATTTATTCACCCCAGTGGCGAAATATTGATTTGGGCCCTCACTTGGCAATTCGGATTTTATTTGGTTATTTAATTGATTAACGAAAAATTGAAAAATTGATAGTAGTCCCTAAGAAGTCTAATATGAGTAATTTTTTTTGTTTTTCGTAGCATTACAAAATACTTTAATTTTGAGTTACGCAAAAACGTTATCGTTACGAATCATTTTATTCCCGAATCCACCTTTTTCAGCTCAATTTAAAGCCCAACATGTTTGCTTTTTAAACTAACTAATTGCCATGATTACGTTTAACCATGGTTAGCAAAAAAGTCATTTTCTAGTTAAAAACTAAGCCAAGATGAGTTGATTAGTCAAAAACACAACTCAACCCAAAACACATTTTCTCTCTCTCCTTTCTCTCTCCTACACGACCAGCACTCCGTTCAGCTGTGTGGTGTTTTTCGGTGAGTTTTTCGGCCAGCCCTTGTTACCTCCAGCCCCCCTTGACATCCTAGTACCACTAGCCACCACCCTCCATCATCAAAACCAGTAAACACCACATCCATCTCTACTTATCTTCAACCAAAGTGAGTAATCTTGAACTTGATCTTGTTGGTTTTGTTTTTTACTTTAGTTTTGATTCTTGTTTTGATATTTTTGATCTTTGATCATGATGTTTTGATGTGGAATAAGAGTTATTTTGGTGTTGATCATGGTGGAGTTGAAGTTGGATCATAATAGGGTTAGGGTTAATCCTTAGTCATGTAAGCTTAATGTTAAAGTGTTGGATTTTAATTATTTTACCTTTAATTTTGGTCATCTTTTAACCTATTGGTGTTTATAATGATGTTTTTGATGTTTTGAAATGAGTTGGAGTGAGTCCAAGTTGACCATAAACTAGGGTTTTGGCAAGTAATGTATAGTTTCGATTAAACTGGCATTAAGCTTGGTTTATATGTGTATTTGATTGAAAAATGATCTTTATTGGACACGATTATGAGTTGAAATTGAGTGTGGTGATTTTGTATGATGTTGGGATAGACCAAAACTTGTTTACATGCTTTTAAGAAATGGTTGTGCGAAAGAAAGGGAAAAGCTGAAACAGTGGGGGACTGGAAATTTCACGAACGTATGAAAGACTTCGGGACTAAACTAGTAATGATTCGCCTATTGGAAAATTATGATTTTTGGTGGATAGATAGTTCAACATGTTAGCTTTTAAATTGCTATTGAATCGCCTTAATCCGAGTATGTCGAAAAAGTTTTTGTCATTTTACCAAAACTGTGCAGATTGGACCAAAACTGATATACTTATGTTTTAGCCTCCTTTTGGAAATCCTATTGTGGGAACCAAGCTTGGTTTTCTGAATGAAAGTTTTTTGGACTTCCTATGCTTTCTATATTAGGGTTTTGAGTCTCAATCAGAGGTCAAATGACTAAGTTACGAGTCATTCTTTCTAAGCTCCTATTATGCTCTTATTTTTCTTTTACTAAATTACTAGCTATGAAATAAATATTTTTGCTAACCATATGTTCCTACAATGATAATTTTGTATAGAATTAGGGCCTAATATATCATTTTCTTCCCTTTTATGCAAAATTCCATTCAGTGAATTTTATTAAAAGTACCAGGTACGTTCACCGGTAACTTTAGAGATCAGCACGTATTTATCAAAATTATAATGTTTGGTAAGTACATCAATGAATCAATTTAATCAGTGATTTAACACATAATTAGTAACCCCATCAGTTATCTGTTACAGAGCATTGCCCTTCAGTTACCCGTGCGGCTTTAGGCCAGGTCAGTCGATTGGCTTGGTAGGTGTACACCTATCTTCAAATCGTAACAGTTACTAGGGGTTCACTATCAGATAATAAATGACAATGCATTTTCATATTTTTCTTATTCCCTGTTTTTAATCAAAATGAATTACAATGCAAGCCCAATCAGCTATTTATTGATCATTTAACAATATAGGAATGCATCTACTGAGCTTCGGCTCACATTTTGAAATATTTTCATGTTTTGTTTTAGGGAAATGTTTAGTGAATCGCCCTCAGGCCCGCAGGACAGCTGAAGGTGATAAGTGAGTAAGAAAGTCCAAATAAAAGAAATGGTGATATGTTAGTGCTGAGATGTTTGGAGCACTGTATTTTGAAACTTTTTGATGTTAAAGCTATATACTCTACAAGAGTTACTATATTTTGATGTAAAACCTGGAATAGTTAAATGGTTTGATGTTAGAACTATTTATATATGGTTTGATGGGTTGTAATTATGTGAATGCCTTTTGATGGAAAACATTGCATAGTGTTGCTAGAATTCATCATTTACAAGCAAAGTCTTGTCCTTTTGGACGGCGGTAATGCCCTGATCATTTGGGATGTTACTTCTAATTGGTGAAACTAATGAATAGAATGCAAATAGTGAACTATGTACATTTGGGGGCATTGCAATAGTAAGTTAACCCAAGGTATATTTTTCCTCCGATAGCAGATCCATAGGAGTTTCAATAATGATCTTTTCTAACCTATGTAAGCAAAATAACAATTACTTTAAACCTTGTTCCAAAGAAATCTTCTCATGTACTGTTCTATGGCGTACATAATTTTTAGAGGGAGTAAAGTAGTTTGCATATGGTATGAAGGAAATGATGTTAAGACTAACTTAATAAGGGTAGTCCTACCTACAAAGTTAATGAATTTAGTCTACCAACCGGTAAGTTTGTTTTTTAAATTAACCAACAAATCTTCCTAGTGGATGTTTTTGGGCTCTATATTTTTGAATTTGTTTATTGTCATACGAAAATTTGCACCACTTTTAATTAAAAAATAAAAATCCATAGTCCACGGGCAAGATCATCAGTGACTAAGGGTGTGTAGATTTTCGCCAATAAGGGTTTTTTTAAAATTCCTTTTAGTGTGGGCTTTTTTGGGGGGGTGGGGGAGGTAGTGCAGGCCACTGAAGATGGTTACCGGCTGACACACAATGACACCAACTATTGTCTTTTTTTAATTAAAACCTAATCTGCTTGACAAAGATACCACAATTATGCTATTATAGAATTGTAGGGAACTCCCAAGGAGTTAGAACCAACTGGTATCCAACCAATTAAGACGTCCTATGATTTTTGAAAAACTTCGGCTGTAATGGCTCACTTAGGGTTGTAACGAAATAGAGTTGACTTTTGGTATCCAACTAATCAAAGCTCTGCTCGAGCTCATGTCAAACAGAGCTAGAGTCAAGGCTTAGCTAGATCGGAAGCACACTAAGCTGAGCCTGAGTCTAGGAATGATCAATTCAGCTTGGTTTTGGTTTAATTCAATTTGTTCTTATGCACTTATGTGAAATGTACGAAGTTACCTTTAGAATCAATAAAGTTTTATTCTGATTCTTATTTCTTGAACCTAATGCAAAATCTAGAACTTAGTTTAGATGGTGGCCTTAAATTTAGAACTTTTTAACCAAAAACAAGCAAAACAAACAATACCAGACCAACCCAAGCTGAGCTCCATGCTAACCACATTGTATTTGAGCCCAACCTGGAGTCCAAACTTTACAGTTATTGCAAGTTTTGTGCTGCATTTTTAACTAACCAAGGTAAGCTGACTCGGGCTTGGTTCAACTCGTTTACATCCTAGGCTAACCAATTAGGAGCCCTGCCTTATGTACAATAAAATTACACTTTTAGCCATAGTCCTAGATTGCACCCATTCAATTGGTTTTTTGTAGGGAGGGATGGGGTAGAGACGTATTGGATCTAAGAAAAGAAAATTGATTAAAAGACAAGCCGTTAGTAAAAATGGTAGGTAATTGAATCCTAGTAGGTATATATCGAACAATTAGATCACTACGAGCTACATGCTTATGAATAAAGTTATAATCTACTATAACATGCTTGATTCTATCATGGTGAACTATCTTGGCAATGATATGTGGCATTAACATTATCACCAAGTACTTTAAGAAGAAAAAGCCAAATAATTCACAAAAGAATAACAGTAATCCATCTTATTCCTACAACAGTGTAAGCGCATAACATCTCAATGTTAAACATTAGTAGAAGACTTGGATACTTGAGTTACTTCTTGGAGTGCGAAATAATTAGGATGGGTTCCACACAACACAACGTAGCTGATGGTCGATCAACGGATGTCTTTACTACCAGCCCAATCTGTATCTGAATATGCAACAACAACTAAATGAATAATACTAGGTTAAAGTAAGATCCCATGATCTAGTGTACAAGTATTTCCAAAATGCACTTAACTATAAGTAGGCAATTAGTACGGAAAGCATGTATGCATGGAGCATACATAAACTAGAAATCCATATTAACTGCATATTAAATATGAAGTCGATTATTATGTACTGTAATGCTCTTATCGTACCTCAGCAATCATGTGGTCTAGTAGTAACTTGCCATCAAAGAAAAACAAAGGGAATCCTAGCAGCTAATGGAGTATAAACACTTTTGCAAATGCACATAAGAATTTATGAAGAAGTTAGTGGGCTATGTATGCTGTGTCAAATCGAACATATAAAAGTGTTGAGTCTAAGTCTACCCACAGGAACAAGTAGTTGCAACCCAATAATTATATGACACTCACAAGCCAATAATATGCGGGAATTAAATGTAGAAAATAATTAAATAGGACGTCAAAATTGAACGTGGAAAAACCTCTAGTGTAGAGGGAAAACCATAGGGCAAGCCGACAGAAATATTCCAATATAAGGATAGTAAACAGCATAACTTTCGAATTATTTGTACTAATTTAAAACCCATAACAATTCAAGAACAATACAAAAATTACCTCTAAGCTAGAATACAATTGAATAGCACCACAATTGTTTCTACACTACCTAGGCAACCATCCAAATTGTTGTAAAAATCACCTCGTGACACCCATGAGATATCGATGCAAAAGCTCCACCACCCACTCAGAAGCACACGACAATTAATTTGTGTGTTATTGATTTGCTTGCTTTTGTGATGATTAACCAAGGCCTCATGGCCTCAATTTATAGTTGGTAAACCTTCCAAAAAGATAGAATGCTATCAAAGTATCTCAAGAACCACTTGAGCCTTTCCAGGGTTGGAAAGGAATCTGCTCACAACACCAATAGAATGAGCAATATCTGGTCAGGTACAAACCATAGTATACATAAGTGAACTGACGCCAAAAGTATAAGGAATTTTAGACATCTGTAGTTTCTCTTCCTTTAATTATGGACAATCTTTCTTGCTCAACTTAAAGTGAGCGATAAGTAGAGCACTAGCCGGCTTGACATTTTTCATGTTGAACTTTTCAAGCACCTATTCAACATATTTCTCCTATGATAGCCACAATTTCTTGTTCTTTCGATCTCGGGTAATACCCATACCCAAGATTTGTCTCGCCGGACCCAAATCCTCCATGCGAAAAGATGTGGATAACTCTCCTTCAACTTACTAATCATATTAGCATCTTGCCTAACAATCAACATATCATCAACATAAAGCAACAGGATAATGAAGTGAACATCAGGAAATTGACGGATGTACACACAATGATCTGGTTCTTTCATCTTATAGCCTTGGGTCGCCATAAACGAGTCAAATTTCTTACACCATTGTCTAAGCGCTTGTTTTAAACCATACAGACTCTTCTTCAACCTGCAAACCATGTGCTTCTTCCTTTTAACATCAAAGCCCTTGGGTTGATACATACAGATTTCTCCTAGAAGTCTACATATAGGAATGCAGTCTTCACAACTAGCTGCTCAAGTTTAAGATCCAAGCTAGCAGCTAATCCCAGTACAACTCGAATGGAAGTCATCTTCACTACAGGAAAGAAGATTTCATTGAAGTCAATGCCCTTTTTCTGAGTGCACCCTTTTACCACTTGAGCCTTATATTTCGTGACTTGGTTACCATCGTTCTTCAACTTGAACATTCACTTGTTTCTGAGTGCCTTTCTACTTTTGGAAGTTCTACTAAATCATAAGTTCATTCTTCTTCAATGAACTCATCCCATCCTCCATTACTTGAATCCAGCACTGCTTGGCCTTGTGGGACTGTACCTCTTCGAAGCTCTCTGGCTCTAACCTTATTAGCTAAAAGAACATACTCAGAATTGGGATACTTGGTAGATGGTTGGCGATCTCTTAAACTCCTCCTTATTGGAGGATCTGCAGCAACTTCAAGAGATTGCTCTTCCTAATCAAGACCACTATTAGCAAGAGTATCATCTGTATCATGTCCTGCCTCTGACATAACACCCCCATTTATGGCACCTGTAGTTGAGATAGATACTGGTATCACATCAACTACACTAGCAGCATATTGAGTGGTCTTCCTGGAGCGATCAATGTCAGCTATGAGCTCGTGCTCATGGAAGACAACATCTCTACTTCTTACTATTTTCCTCTTTTATAAATCCCATAATCTATAGCCAAACTCCTCATTACCATAGCCCACAAACACACAAGGAGTGGCTTTGCTATCAAGCTTTAATCTTCGTTCCTTGGCACCGGCATGAAGGTATTTCACCTAAAAACCCTCAAATGTTTATAGGAAGCACTCTTTCTAGTTCGAACTCGCTCTGGAATGTCAAACTATAAAGGAACTAATGGAGCTCTATTGATGATATAAACTGTAGTATGAACAGCTTCACCCCCAAAATGCCTTCGGCATCTTACATATCCAAAGTATTGATCTCACTTTCTCCACAATGGTCATGTTCATCCTTTCTGCAACCCCATTGTGCTGGGTGTACCAAATTCCGTCTTCTCATAGTGAATGTCATACTACTTATAGTACTCCTCAAATTCATCAGAAGCATACTCTCTGCCATTACTTATCCAGAGAGCCTTTAACGACATGCTTGTCTCCCTCTCCATCATGGCATAAAAGTGCTAAAACTGTTGGAATACTTGACTTTTTGCTTTCAACATGTACACTCAAGTCTTATGTGAAGCGTTATCAATAAAGGTGACAAAATGTCTATGATCATGCAATGACTCCACCTCAATTGGACACACATCAGAATGTATCAATTTTAACTTGTTTTCTTTCCGTTTTAGGTGCATACGAAAAGAAAATCTATGATGCTTACCAAATAAACAATAATCATAAGGGTTGAGAATTTTACCTTCTGATAAAGAAATGAGGGACTTCTTAGCTATAATCTTCAACCCTTTTTCACTCATGTGAGCCAGCCTACGACGCCAAAGATTTAGTGAAGCATCATCCTCAACTCCATTAATCTGCCCACCACACACCTTCACACGTGTCTAGTAAAGCGTATAACAAAGCTCTCCTATAGGCACAAGTAAAGAACCCTTGGTGAGCTTCCAATTGCCCTTACCAATTTAATTCTTGTAAGTTTCCTCCCTTGTCCAAAGCACTCATCGAATCAGATTCAAGTGTAAATCTGGAATATGTCTCACATTCTTCAAAATGATTGTGCAACCAACATTGGTCTGAATGCATATATCACCTATCCCAACAATTTCAGCAACACTGTTGTTGCCTATCTCGATGCTGCCAAAATTCCTGCCTTGTAAGTGCTAAAATATCCTCTCTTGGGAACATAGTTATAAACCACTGGATCAACAACCCACTCAATATCAGTGCACTCGTTGAGATCAGACCTAGGTGTAAGTCTTGAATATGTCTCACTTTCTTCAGAACAGTTGTGCACCTAACATTGGTCCTCAACACATATATCACCTATCCAAACAGTATTAGCAACACTGTTGCTAGCCATTTTGACAACGCCAAAATTTTCAGCCTTAGAAGTGCTGAAATATTATCTCTTGGGAACATAATGATACGAAGTTACTGAATCAACAACCCACTCAGCATCAAAATTAGTAATATGGTTGCACTCTTCGGTTGCAAAAACTATGCAACAACATCATCATTTAAGTAATCATGTGAGATAATTACCGCAGTGTTTTTGTTATTAGTATTCTTCTGATTCTTGTTGTCACTTCGTCCCTATTTCTATAAGTTACAGTACCTTTTGGTATGCCCTAGTTTTCCACACTTCCAGCATGTAGCGCTCCCCTTACTTTCGGATCTATTATTACCTTTTCCTTTTCTCTTTGGTCCTCTGCTCTTACTTCGACCCCTCCCTTTAGTGACAAGAGTATAATGCATACTAGTACCCACCTCCTTTTTACGGGCTTCTTCATTGGAGAGGCAATCTTTGATTGTACTCAAAGAGAACTTACTGCCTAAAGCTGAGTTACTAATAGTAACAACTTGGGCTACCCAAACTATATGGAAAAGAATTCAAGAGAAATAATACTTGTAACTCGTCACCCAAAGCAAGTTCCAAAGTAGACAACTAATTAACAATATCTTGAAAATCACTCAAGTGAGGGGGAGCCTTGGAGCAACGGTAAGATTGTCTCCGTATGACCAAAAGGTCATGGGTTCGAGCCATGGAATCAGCCACTGACAAAGTCAGGTTAGGCTACCTACAATTCACCCCTTGGGGTGTGGCCCTTCCCCGGACCCGGCGTGAACGCGGGACGCTTGTGCACCAGGCTGCCCTTTTTGAAAATCACTAAAGTGCTCAGTAATAGTTTGTCACCCTTTCAGTTTCAGATTAACAAGTCTCTTAATCAAGAAAGTTTTATTTTGGGCGGTCTTTCTTTTATACAGACCTTCTAACTTAGTCCACAAGTTATGGGCATAAGTTTCATTGGCTACATCGTGAACGACTCTAATATCTGTCTGATTATACCAACAAGCTTCATATTTAATTTTTCCCACTCTTTAGCCCCTATCTTTTCAAGTTTTCTACCTTTCAACTCAATGGGGTCATATAAGTCCATACAATAAAGTAAGTCCTCAATCATTGGCTTCCAAATCGAATAATTACTAGTAACTAATTTAATTATCGAGGTACTAGTTGAAATCTCCATAGTTTTCACAGCTAGTTATACCAGCCTCAAGCTTTGTACCACATGTTAGGAAAATCCAAGGAGGGATTCCACTTCAATCAAAGCCCATGGCAACAAGCCCAATTAAGGTTCCATTAATTGGCTAGAAGAGGAGTAGCCCACTTGGCTTGTATATTATGGTCCTTATCTTCAAACTTTCGATATGGGACTCCTCACTCATGTGTGATATTCCCAAAAATCTCCCCACACCCCCCGCACATGAGTCTCTTCCGAACCACATCAATGCACAAGCTCCCCCTTGAGCAGAAGTCATTAATGAGGTGCCAAGCCACCATCAAGAGCATACCCACACTCTACTCTACAGAGTTTGCATACTGCTCTACACCGATCCTGTATGCCATCTACTATGTTCCAGGAGTACCAACTATGCATTCAATGTGTTTTTCCACTCTTTCCCATGGTGCTTTCATATGATATCACCCAAGAGCTCATCCACCCAATCAGTTACGCTGTGACACAGGTTCCTGCTCGATAAACACCTACGTGTCACTTCACCAAGCTTGTCCATGGGCTCCACCATGTCACACCTTTTTCACCCAGTTGAACACACCATTGGCTCTAATACCACAGTTAGGGAGACCCAAGCAGGGAGCCAACTTCAACCAAGGCCCACGGTAATAAGCCCAAGTGAGTTTCCATTCTAAAAAAAATTAGCTTGTTGCCATGGGCCTTGGTTGAAGTGGGCTTCTTCCTTGGATCTCCCCAACTGCGGTATCAAAGTCGATGGTGCATTGTGGCTGGACAAAAAAGTTGTGGCATGGTGGGCCTCGTATACGAGCTTGGTGAAGTGACAGGCACGTGTTGATCGAGCGAGAACATGTGTACTGCACAACATGGCTCGATGCAGTGGATGAGCTCTAATAGGGCTGCAAGTGCACGGTGGCATTGTTGCAAATTAAGGTCATGTCCCACAAGGACTAGGTTGATCTATTGGGCTTTATCCCCTCGAGGTAGGCTAAGCAGATCATTACTTAAGATTTAAATAATTAACTATCTAATCTAATGGATAAATAATTGAGGAATTATACAAAAAAAGTAATCTCTCAATTCGTGTATCAATCAAGCACTTGTTCCTTAATAGGTTGCCTTAAAACTGATAATCGAAGCATCAAAACCATCTTCCAAGGTGAAGTAAGCAATTACCATTTCTTATGGGCTCTTGATTTATTTAGACACATTAAGCACGTGATTATCATTTTAGGTCTCTTGATCGGTAATTCTCTCTTAAGACATCACACAATTAAGTCAAATTCTAGGGTTTTAGTATCGAATTTCACCTTTCAATTCTTCATGCAATACCCAAAACATACAAGAAAGTGATCAAGTTTCTTACAAGACAATAAACGTATAAGGTTCGATAAAACAATCCAACAATTCTGAAATACACAAAGAGATGAACAACAAAGGAGAAATTAACTGTTATTTGCATACATCCAAAATCAAAATAGAAAAATCGTAATCAAAATGGCGAAATCGTAATCAAAATTACAAAAATAAATCCAAAATGAGAAAAGAGAAGAGAAGGGAAGAGAAAAGAAATGCTTAATCTAGATCGCACTTGAACCGTCATTGCAAACCTGGGGTGGAATTCTTGCAATTCTTCACTTTAATTAACTCTCTCTTACCCTATTCCAATCTAACTTCTAATATAATTGATGAATGTTGAAGAGAGGAAATTGAATAGGGTTAAATGAAGTAGTAAAAGAACTTTTTATGATGGAAATAAAGTCTGTAAAACTGTCAAAACACTTAGAATACGAACAGATGCGACGAAATCTAGTAAACCCGAGAAAACAGGGGCCAGCATAGACCACATGTAGGCACCACCATGGACTGTGGGCCCACCACAGAAAGGCTGTGGTGCCCACTTCCTCAGTGATGCAACCGTGCTCCTTCTACTGCTTCTTCCTCGACCGTCCTGGACCATGGTTCTCACCATGGTTGGTCCGTGTTAGGTGCCTTTAGGCCTCTTTTGCTACCTCCTTTGATCCACAAGGCCTCAAAAATCTTCATTCTACTCGCATAACTTGGATTAGAAAGTCAAAATCTACAAGAACTCTCAAAACAACTAAAACCAAGCGTAATAGTCGAAATAAGGGTATAGATCATACAATTAAGCATATTAATCTGCTAAAATGACTCCCAAACCCTCATGAAATCCATGTAAAGATGACATTCATCACTCTCTCATGTTTAAACCTTTACTTGTCCGTAAGCAAACAGTAGATAAATCCAACAAGAGGGATACATCTAGCACTCAAATACATAACAACCTCCTTAAAGTGGGCGAGTCATAACATGTCACAAGCAAAAATAGCAAATGATGGCAACTGCAAATCATGTGCAAGACATTTCGAAATTAAGAGGAGGAGGAGGTTTTCGAAAAACTACAAGACCACATGCTCGATATCAAACTTGATCACCTCCAAAGAACTACAAAGCATGCCATGCAAGTACAAGGAATTGTAGAGTTAAATAGACTGGTAGAACCTCACTTTTGGGAAATGTGAATCACTCCCATTTATGTGCTCAAAACATAGCATAAGTTCACTCAATACTCATTCCAAAGATGCAATCTACCATAGGCTTACAAAGACTCCTAAATTCTCCACCACTAAAAATGCAATATGCACAAGATAATCAAGAGGACTTTACTTGGGTTATAACATGGGCTAAAAAGGATTTAAGGGAAAGGAGTGAACACATAAATTTGGGCAATGTGGAGCTATTTAGCTAAGTGACCAGGGAGTAACCAATAAACCACCAAGCAAGTATACAGTTTATCAACTCTCTAAACCCCAACAATTCAATGAACATACCCCGCAAATGAAAAAGGAAATGAGTTAACAAAGAAGGAACACAAGCTACTTACATTTCCAATGCCAATCACTTATTCACATTTTTCTTTGTTTTTGTTTTCTTTTTCTCCTCTTTTTTTTCTTGCTTTTCTTACATGATTTATCTCTTTTTTTCTTTTTTTTTGTTGTTTTGGAAAATGAAATAAGAATTTTAATTATTGAAAGGCATAGGATCACCATTTGTCAACTCACAATCTAATACATATACACAACCCAAATAAGAGGGAAACACAACTAAGTGTTCAACATCATCATCAATCCCTCAATAAACCAACACATCAAAACCACTTTAAACTCAATTATCCCCAAAACCATGAGTTATTGATCTTTTAGTACCTTGACATAGGTCTCATTGATTTTTTCGAGTCTCATCTTTTTGGCTTAATTTTTTAGTACCCTGAGCTATGACTTTTTGATTTTTTTTTCTACCTTCAGAAAATCCATTTAAATTTTTTAATACCTCACGTGCTCTTTTGTTTCTCACTTTCAT
The DNA here is from genome assembly GCA_029747015.1 of Carnegiea gigantea. Lineage (NCBI taxonomy): Eukaryota > Viridiplantae > Streptophyta > Magnoliopsida > Caryophyllales > Cactaceae > Carnegiea > Carnegiea gigantea. Next base: position 441,388 of record JAKOGI010000475.1, on the reverse strand, counting down.
CCCAAAACTTTTAGAAATTGCTAAAAGACCCTTAGAATTGGGTAAAATATGCAAATTAGCTATTTTGGTTTTTTTCTTAAGAAAATGTACTATTTTAAATGATTAAACTTCTTATAATGACTTTACTGGTACTAGTTATCACAATCTACTGCGTATATCTTAGATATTATACTTTCTGTGGTTATAGGCTTACCATGCGTAGCAAAATAATTGAAATTTAATTAGAGAGTTTCGACCATTACCTGAACTTAGTCGGCGTTAGATCTTGGCATTCCTCTAGCTTTGAGTTTACAGAGATTTCTATTCTCAACCACACCTTCCTCAGATTAGTCATAGCATAGATCCATTTCATTTTCTACCTCGGACGGTAGTCACTAATTAAGTTCTTTCTATTTTAAAGGATAGTGGAACTTTAATCAAGAAATTACAATATGTAAGATATAAGGTTCAATTGAATAATGTTCCCTACTTCAAAACTACTTTTATTGAAAGCTTAAGAGTGGAAATATTACAATGGAAGATTTAAGAGGGACTTAAGGTAAAGTCATCAGAGATGCTTACTCATAGAGAAATGAAAAATCCCGACTTCTCTTTTACTTAATGATGCTTAAATGATTGTGGCCCTTCTCAGCTCTTGACCACTCCTTTTATAGAGAGGATGGGGGTATATAGGTTACCCTAATGGCCACAATACATACTACTTTTACACATGGCTATAGTACATTCACATGGCTATAGTAAACTGCCTTATTTTACAGACCTGACACTTGTCAAAATAGTACAATAATGGAGTAACCACTTTTTAGAGCTTTTAATGATGACAAGACTAGTCACCATTATTGAGATTCTACATGCCTTCATCTCCAATTATATCTTTAAGACCATCATTATCTAGATAATCATCACAATCTTCATCAAGTTATTTAAGATGCTCTGGATCGCATTTCTGAAATAATTCAAGAAGATATTTCTTCTCTGTCTTTGATAACAACTTTCCAGCTCCAACATCGAATAGATAATCGAAGACGTCTTCTGAAACTACTCCTTCCACCTTCATGTATTCTTTAGACTCATTGTCATAGGCGAAAGTAGTGTTTTCACAATGCATTAACGTTTTTTTTTTTGTTCAATTAATGCCTAATTTTGGTGATAAATGTTGTAAAAACCGATGGCTCTTGCAAAAGCAAAATCAGTAACTAATTCTCATCGTTCAGGAAGCCATTCTTGTCGTTGATCATACGGATCGTTGTCATTAACAATCTAAACAAGATAATGGGATGGTTTGGCTTTTCCATTTTCATATTCAATTAGTGCACCATGTACCTCCAAATTTAGGCATCTGCTAAATGGGATCTTTATGGGACCATCAGGAGATGTAAGAATCCAATAGCTCCTTTTGCACATACATTGCTGAAATTTAGTTAGTTTTGACAAAAATGGGAACTTCGGATCTGGGATTTCTATAAAGTAAAGTATCATCCCGTACTCCCAGGTTTTAATGACAGGATCATTTAGAAATATTGAATTTGCTAGGAAACTAACACCACCAACTCCAGATCTATCAAGAAAGTAGATTGCTGTACTCTAAGACTCCCAAATATCATAGGAATAATAATGACAATAGTCCATATAGGTTGCATACCACTCATTAAATCATTTTTCCTAGATATAAGAGCTTATATTTTCCTGGTTATCATAAGCACATCTTAAGTAATTAACTTGTAACAATATAAGGGAAAATCTTTGGGTTATTAGGTAGGCTGAAGACAGCAAACCAAAATGTGATCTACTTTTTGCATGGAATTCCAGATTATCAATAAGGACTTTACTAGAAGGAGTAACCTGTTCTAGTAGTAATGGCATTTTTTATGGATTTCCTCCTTTTCTAGTAGGAGTTGATGATCACCATTAACGAGTTTACGAGTTAAACTATCTGCCAGAGAGGTCTTCAATCGCTGTATATACTCAATAGAGGAGGAAAACTGGTTAAGTCATAATTGCCGACGTAGGAGTCGTCCTTGTGTTTGCATATTTCATAAATTCCTTTTTAAAAAACCAAGTATTCCTTTGCAATCAATTTGAATAAGAAAAGGTTTGGGCCTAAAAAGATTAAGAACTTTTCAGTTTACCTTATCATTGTAAGGATTTTATTTTTTATTATGGGATAGTTGCATTCTGCCTAATTAAAACTTCCACTGCAATATTTGCTGAGTTTTTCTCCTTCTTTGATTTTCAGTATCGAACTCCAATGCTTATTGCTGGCATCTATATCAAGAACTAAATCAACTCCTTCATTAGACAAATTAAGAATAGGAAGATTTTTATACATCTTTTTGAAGTTTTGAACAATCTTTGTATCATTAGTGGTCCATGTCCTACTTACTTCTTGTTTGAGTTTCTACTGCAATGACTTTCTTAGTATAACTAAATCTTTAATGAAATCTGAAGCATAGGGAAGGCATTCAAGAAACCATTCTAGCTGCTTCCTATCTTCAATCTTTTCATGAAAATTTTTTATTTTTTCTAGAATATGTTTTTGTAGAATGATTTGTCCAGCTTTTCTCTCTAGGCCTAAGAATTCAATTTCTTGCTCAGCATAAATGTACTTGTTCTTACCAAGTATAATACCATGATCAATATATCTTTGGGTGATGGCTAAGACATCATCTTTGTGCTGTTGTATGGTTTTGAAAAAGACAAGGATATCATCGATCTAAACTAAACAACAATGATTAAGGTCTTTAAAGATGTTATCCATTCTTCTCTGGAATATTTGAGGTGCATTTTTAAGACCAAATGACATTACTATCCATTCATAATGTCCTTGTGGGCACTAAATGTAGCTAAAGGAATGCTTTTCTCATTCATTTTTATCTGCCAATATGCAATCCACTTTCAAGAACCAAGAGGTGCCTTGAATTATTTTGGAAAGGACTGTTTTGTTAGAAATGTAATATCTATCAAAGACAGTATTATTATTGAGCTTCTTGTAATTGATTATCATTCTAGCTTTTCATCTTTTTTCTTCAGTTTGATTTCTTACCATGAAAGTGAGACTGGTGTGAGGACTCTTGCTATTTCTGATTAATCCTTTATCTAGAAGCTCTTTGATTTGTTTATCAAATTCTCGGATATCTTGGTGTGTGTATACCATTTGTTTGACTCAAATGATAGTATTGGGATTTAACAAAGTAATTTTGGCAAATGTCTTGTCTTTATCCCAAAATTTTAGTGGATTATTAGAGTAGGGTTCTTTGTATAATTTTTCTTTTTGTTCAACAATCTACTCTTTAATAGATAATTTAAGTAATGAGATTGTTAGTGCTATCCTGTGTTATGCAGGCATTACTTTCTCACCACGTTGGTAGCATGTAAATTTAATTTTCTGATGAGTGTAAGCCTTTATCAATTTTTCAATAGGAACTGAGTGACCATTAATTGTGAATATTATTTCATTTATAGTCTGTGTGTAGGGGGAATATAGTCTTTAAAAATTATTTCCAATAATTATATCATGAAATGGTTAATTAGTAGCCCGTAAAACTGGTATAATGCATTGCCCTCCTCCTAATTCTATGGATAACCTTTCTTTGGCTTCATTATGACTCATAATGCTATTATCAGCTATCCTCATTTATAAAGGATTTTTAGTTCTCTTCCACATAAATTATGGAAATAATGGTGTTTTTCCAAAGCATACAGAACAACCACTATCTATGTAGGCACACAACTCATATTGATTATATCCTTCTAAGCATATGTTCATTGGGATATAGATGCCATTAGGATTTGTGTTGGTGACTTCATAGCATATCTCTATAGTCATGTTTTTAACTAATTCGTCCTCATAAATTGGCTCAGTAATAATTCTTATTTTGTACCCAATGACCTTTCTATCTAAACTCATACTTCTGTCTACACTGAGTCTTACAGATTTAAAACTCATCCTACTTATTTCACAAGTCATACTAATTGCATCATCTTCTTTAAGTTCTTTTTTAGTTAATAAAGATCATTCTCCCCATTCTGACCTTGCAGTCATGGTTCTTAATGACTGGGTTTAATGGTAATCTTACCATTCTCATCAATTTTTATCACAATTTTCCTATTGATTTTTGTCAGGTTAGCAAAGTTAGATGCCCACAACCAATCAATTTTTATCTCCTGTAGATTGGATTTAATTCTCTGGATCTTTTACATAGGGGTGGGACTTTCAAATTTTTCTGCCTCTATCATTGTGACTTTGTCTTTGGGTCTATAGGATTATTCAATTTGTAGATAATTTTCCAAAATATCCTTAATGGATATCCTCCTCTTTTCATATCCATCCCAACTATTTTTATTTTAAGGGATAGGAAGTTTTTAGCAAATTTATCTTTTGGGCTCACATAATATCCAGGTCAACAATTGAATCCTACCGATCTATTATATAAATTAGTATTAATCCCTGTAATAATTTAATTATTGAATTTGATATACCTAATATCACAGAGCAAAGCATAAAGGTCAATATCATTTCCATAATAATGTAATGTAGTAATTTGAACTTGGACACTTCCAACATGGATATACCTATACTTTCTATCTTTGTCTCGAAATCTCCTCCCATCATCTCGCATACATACTTACTCTTTAATCAGAAGATGAATTTTTTATAGATCATGTCTTTTTGGATTATAGGAAGGACCCAATCTGCTTTGACTTCTTCATTATCATTGTCTATGACAAACTCTTCTCCTTGAAGGTTACCAAGATTAATCGAGACTATCCGTCATATGACTGATTTCTTCATAATCACTTTCTTCATATTCATTGTCTAGTACGATTTCAACAATTCTTTTGTTGTTATTTAGAGTTTGGTCTAATGCCTCATCCTCACTAAGTTCAACATAATCTAGGCTTCCCAAGGTTTCAATAAGCTTGTTATTCTTCCTATTTTTGCATTCATTAGCATAATGTCCGACTTCTTTTTATGCCCATCATTTGTAGTTGTTTTTCCTTACAGGAAAATAAACGGCTTTCCTAAAAAATCTACATTCTTTAGGGCTTGGTTTGTTATAATATTTTCTTTTATATTTCTCACCTTTGCTTATTAAAGTTCTTTTTCTTATAGAAGTTTGTTTTTCTTGTCCTTTCAGGTTCTTTTCCCTGCTGGTGAGGTGACTCCTAGCAACTTAAACATTGCTTCTTAATTTTCTTTTGCTTTTTGATATGAAGATATTGATCATTGATCCATTTTTTTAAGTAAGATATTCCTAAATCAAGGGTATCAATGACATATGCTTTTTCAAGCATTGCCATTTATTTTTCATTAATTATGAAATTTATAGGATGTGCTAATTTGTCACAGAAAATACCAAGATTAGTTTTATTATGTCCAATTTTGCAATACTATTAACTGAATTCAGCAATATATTTTTCGAATATCTCATATCCCATGACTCTATGTTATTAATCTTTCTTTGCCAATCTCTTGCTTTCTTCAGAATCAAGTTTAGCTCCGATGAATTAGGTCTCTATTTCCTTACATAAATTTTTGAAAATAGCTGCTGGTGTTTCCATCATTCTTGATGTTTTTTTACCGTCTTCACTTAATGAATCATACCAGTTAGCTACAGTGCCAGAAAAACTATGTTTAATATAGTTTAGGAAATTTGCAGCAGTCCATGGAGTGTTTAGCTTTAAGACACTATTCATTCCTCTTTTCCAGCGATTCAATATTTCTTCTCTATTGCAGGCTCCATCAATATTTAAGATATATCTAGTTTGGCTAATTGAGGTAAGGCCAATTTCTTCAAAGGCTGTTGTTTTCCTTAGGATGAACCCAATGGAAAAATACCTGTATGTCTTGCTGGAACGTACCTAGATGTTATAAAATGAGTATTTCTTCTAGAAGGTGCACCAAACTTTTCAGGTTTGGGAACAACATTGTTAACTAGATGAGTCTCTATTTCACCTAAGTCGTATTCTTCTCCAATCTCACTAATCTCATTTTCAACAATCGTTTTGCCATATTTTTTTTAATCCAATTTTCTTCTAACTTCTTGTAATGGTAATGCATGAAGATCTCCTAATTTACTCAGATTCATCTGTTGATATATTTCTAATTGGACATTATTGGTCTCTTCATGATCATATGTCAAAACGTTATGTTTATCACTAATTGAGCCCATGATCTTGCTTAATTCTTCTGGATTTTGCTCTTTGTTGAATATTTTTTGTAGCTCTTCAAGAGTATATTGTTCATACTCCGTCTTCTTTTTCTGTTTATTCTGTCGATTTTTTTCTTGATTTTTCTCCTACTTCTTTTTTGATTTTTATATCTTACAAAGGAAATGCATTTTTGTTTTTTGGGTTTTGGAAAGGATATTTATGCTGAAATGGAGTACTAATACTGAAACTAGATTTTTCGCTATGCCTTACTTTATTAATAAGAGAAAAATGGATTACAGTTAATTGATTTTTAAGCTCCTTAACTTCAGTCTTAATTTTTCCCTAATTCTGCTTTTAATTCTAAAATTATATAAGTGATATAGTTTAATTGAGGTGCTACTGGAGAAAGACCTTCCGGTGAGTGAACAATATGTGAATATTTTGGTCCAAGGCAAGCAAGTGAAGATTCAAGCATTAGTCACAGTTACTTAACTTAATTAAGAATTAATTAGCTTAACAATCTTAATTATTTTTGTTAATTTAGCGCTAATAACAAGTGAAAGAGGACCAAGAATACTACTTAATGAGAGAAAATACACATGCACAAATTTAAAATTTTTGAAAATAAGCTCTTAAGAATTGAGGTTAAAATACAAATTTTTAAAGTTTATAGACTTAAGAAAAAAAAGAGGGTGCCTAAAAATTTAGCCAGCAGACATCGATGTACTAAAATATTCACTCCAAAAACTTGGGCTGTAGAACCCCAAATGCACATAAACCCACTGCTTGCATTTCTCCTCCAATATCACCAATTAGAAGTAATAACCCAATGATCAAGGGCATCATCGCCACCCGAAAAGGGACAAGGCCTCGCGTAATAACTATAAAAATAGCAAAGCTGAACATCGCTCACCACCAAAAGCCATTCACACAATCACAAACCATCAAAATCATACATAAACAGTTTCTAACTTAGCTAAAGGTTTACACCAAAATAAAGTAACTCTTTGTGGAGTGTATAGTTCTATCATCAGAATATTTTATAATACAGTGCTGAAAGCATCTCAGCATTAATACAACGCTATTCCTTTCAGCCTTTCTTGCTCACTTATCTCCTTCAGTCAGCCTGCTAGCCTGAGGGCGATTCACTGAACATTTGCCTGAAACAAAACATGAAAATATTTCAAACTGTGAGCCGAAGCTCAGTACATGCATTCCTGTATTGTTAAATGTTCATAGAAAAGCTGGTTAGGCCTGTATTGCAATTCATTTTAATTTATAAGCAGGGACTGAGATGAATATAAAACTGGCATTGTCAATTATTATTTTATAGTGAACCCCTGGTAACTGTTACGATCTAAAGATAGTTGTACACCTGCTAAGCCAATCGGGGGGCCTAACCAGAAGCCGCGCGGGTAATTGAAGGGCAATGCCTGGTAACTGATAACTGATGGGGTCACTAATTATGTGATAAATCATTAATTAAACCAATTCGTTGATGTACTTACCAAAACATTATAATTTTGATAAATACACGCTCATTTCTGAAGATACAGGCAATGAACGTACCTGAAACTTTTAATGAACTCTCACCAACTATGATTATCCACAAAAAGGGGAGGAAATGATAGATTAGGCCCTGATTCTATACAAAAATATTGTTATAGGGATGTTAGCAAATGTTTTTAATCTTATAATTGATAGCTTTAGAAAAAAAAAAATAAAGGCTTAACATGGGCTGAAATAAATTACTTGTAACTTAATCTTCTGACCTCCATTTGAGACCTAATTTCCTAATATATAAAGCTTAAAAAGTCCCGCAAAAATTTCATTTGCAATGTAAAACCTAGGCCCTACAATAGGGTTCCCAAAATTGAGATAGAACACAATGTGCCAGTTTTCATCAAACTTGCCTAGTTCTAGCAAAATAGCCATAACTTTTTCCACAGAACTCAAACTAGAGCAATTCAAAAGGCATTTGAAAGATAACTCACTGATCTCTCTACCGACAAAAATCACAATTTTTTAATAGCCGATCATTATCAGTTTAATGGCAAAGTGTCCCATATTTTCAGCCAATTTACAGCCGCACTGCTTTTGTTTTCTCATTTCTTTTCACATAATTCCCCATCTAAAATCACTCCTTAAATCATGTGACACAGCCTTGGTCCTTCCTATCACCACACAAACTTACTCAATTTCCCTCCGTAATCATTTACATCAAATTCTCAATTCTTCTCTTTCTCAAACCTACTCAAAATACATGCATGATCTTACTTATTTGCATAAATGAGCAAATGAACCTCCATAATCAATTGGAGAAATTCCCATAATCCACCTCTTTTTTAAGAATCACATCAAATCTTTTTTTTCAAGTCAAAAAACACATCAAAGATTCATTTCTCAAGCAAATATACAAAAATAACATGCTTGATATAAAAAGAAAGCTAAACCTAGCATAATCATTAAAACCATAGTTTATAGCCAACTTGGACTCACCTTCAACTCATTCAAAACCACACCAACACCACTATAATCACTAATGATGCTAAAAAGTGCCAAATCAAACACAAAACCATCTATAAACATCATGTGAGCCTTAGCTTGCATGATCATGAGCCATCTCAAGTCCCACATACTTTCAAGCTTCACCAACAATTAAAATACCAAATAACTCTTATTTATATCAAAAAAACATGATCACCAAGAACAAGGTTAGGGTTACTCACTTGATGCTTAAAAAAAGGGTGAGAAAAGTGGTTGATGAGGGTGGGGGTTGAGAGGAGAAGGTGGCTCAGTTATTGGTGGTGTAGTGGTCGCGATGGCCGCTCCGGTGGGGGCCTAGTGGCGGGGGCTAGCAAAGGGGGAGGGGGCCATGGGTATGAGAGAGAAAGGGGGAGAGAGAGATGTGTGTGGGTGTATGATTCTTGGCTAGAATGACTTAAAAGATCTCGTGGCTAAGCTTTAACCTCAATAAAGTAGCTTTTTGCTAATGCTAATTGGGCATAATGAAGGTAATTAATTAAGGAAAAGAAGTAGTAACTTGTTGGGCCTAAGTTGAGCTTAAAGGAATTTAGGCCCGAGAAGAAAATTAAACCATATGCGATTAAATTTTCATTGCTCGAAATCAAATTTTTGCGAGGTTATAATAATAATAATAATAATAATAATAATAATAATAATAATAATAATAATAATAATAATAATAATAATAATAATAATAATTATTATTATTATTATTATTATTATTATTTAATCTCTTAAACCATAATTATCCAGGCCTGCTATCAATTTTCCTGGGATTTTACGTAACAAAAACCCAAATTGTAAAATGAGGGCTCAAATGAAATATTTTTCTTCACCAAGATGATTAAATGCGATAAATAAATATAAGAAAATCATTAACATAAGATAATTAAATAAATAAACATGATTCAGGGTTGGCTATTAGACGGGCCCTAAAAAATTAATGTCGCAAAAGTCGGGGTACCTTAGGATTAACTCCCCCCAAAACCACCCATTACATAGATGAAGTGATGCTCCAGAGACTGGGCTTCAAGGTAGGACTATGCCTTTGACCAAGGGCTAAGATGAAGGGATCACAACAAGAAAAGGATTGTAACTCAAAGCGGCTAGGAAAGGGGATAAACATGTAACACAAGGGTATACTATTTAGCTAAGTGACTAAAATGGTAGAAGAAAGAATGTCTCTATCATATCATCAAATATGCACATGTAAATGTGATTTTGAACAAGAATTTAGACAAGCTCTAAAGATGCAACATGGAAGAGTTACACATATGAAAAAAACATGAAACTGAACATAATGAATTAGTCTAAATAAGGCTCAAAATCTCATGAAACATCTACCAAAGTCTCAACTAGCTCATAAAATAACTCCTATGTACAAACATTAGTACTAAAGACTCCAACGGTAACCAAATTCTCAATTAAGACAAGGGTCAGAGCTAGAAATATTTATAAAACCTTTACAAATTTCATGAGAAAAGGGACTACGCACCAAAAGTTACTCAAGCTCATGAAACTATTTTGCCTAGCAAAACAGCATTGGAGGTTATCTCAAACCAATCCACCCCATCCCTATATGAAATTCTATATGCGAATCTAAAATGCAGCTAAATGCAAAACACTAATGCAAACAAAAAGAATCCTAAAACTATATCCTCTAACATGTATGCAAACTAAAAACAACAAAATAGAAAACATGAAACTACCTTCTACATGCTTGGATAAAGCATTATTATTCAAAGGAAATAAATGAAGAGAAGGGAAAGGAAACAAACTAAACGATCTCCCCAGGTTAGGTGCTGAGTACACTTAAGCTAAGGCCACCTCGCAAATGGGGAAAATGTAGCAGTAGGCATTCCATCATAACTTCAAGATACGACCCACCAAATCAGATGTTGTCAAAGAACACAGGGCATATCAAACTTCTAGGATCACAATTTAGAAAATACAAGGCAATAGGAAATAACCAAAATCACACAAAAGACAATAAGTATCCTCTTAAACTTATCAAAGGCCTTAGAAAAATCATAGGAAGGATTAAAGACTATAGTTCACATCACTTTCCTAAGCAAGTCCCTTAGGCACGCACAATAAGGGTCAATGGAGGGATCATGCCCTCTAAAGTAACCTAAATCATCAACATTACTACCGAGCACATCAAGCACGTTATCCTCATAAACCCAAATCAATATTAGTATTACAAATCATAGGATTATCAATGGGCATATTATTGCAATACTCGGGGGAAGAAGAAGGTAGTGAACAAATAGGTGAAACAAGGGAATGATGAAGGGGATTAGGGAGAACATTAGCACAACCAAGGCTAGGAGACTTCTCATGTATAAACACATCACGTGACCCCTCCAAAGGAGTCTTATCTAGATCATAAACTTCATCTAAAGTATCTTCCAACTTAAAACATGCATTAACAGCACTAAACCTAGCAACTCTACCAAAAGGCTCACCCGCCTCGAGCCCTGTGCACTGAGCTAAACGGAAGGGTGAATTAGGTCAGGTTAGGTTAACATTTATTTTGTCCACGCATGATGCAAAGTCAGATTGCGCACAGGATGTATAATAAGGACATGAATGTATATTGTGGCCTACACAAATCACACCAAAAAGGGGCATAATAAGATCTAGCATAGAATGCACAAGGATCAAACAATGAATGTCTAGAAATACGACTAGCCTTCTTAAATTTAAATGAATCTCAAGCAATCCACTAAAGCAAATACCATGCCTTATCAACGCTTTTACCTAGAAAACCACAATACTCTAAAACAGCTCAAGTTTCACTATCTACACCCCCATTAACAATGTCCAAAATTTCCTATTTATCAACACAATAACCACATTAAGCAAGAAGGATATTGAAACCCTTAAAATACCTCCAAATTAATTCATGCTCGAATTTAGGAAAATGGAAAATTTGCATTGTTGTTTTTTTCCTCAAATTTTTTTATCTTTTTTTAATTTCACCGTTTTGGTTTTTTTCTCAAAGAAAAACAAAATCCTCAGTCAAATCTATTGGGAAAAACCCAACATTCGACACTAGTGCCCGATAATAGCGGCAAAAACTTGATAGGGACAGAAGCGCACGGTGACTTTATAACAAATCAAGGTCATCTTCCAAAAGGACTAAGTTGATCTATTTGGATTTATCCCCTCGCAGTAGGCTAAGCAAATCGAGATTTAAATTAAACTAATCAATTATCCAATTTAGTGGATAAATAATCAAGGAATTATACAAAACAATCTCTTAATTCATGTATCAATCAAGCACTTCTTCCTCAATAGGTTGCTTTAAAATTGATAATCGAAGTATCACAACTCTCTTTCAAGGTGAAGTAAAATACCTAAATCTAACCAATTATCATTTCTCAAGGGCTCTCAATTTTTTTAGATACATCAAGTATACCATTATCATTTCAGGTCTCTCGATTGGTAAGACATCACACAATCAGGTCAAATCTTCGGGTTTTATTATTGAATTTCACCTTTCAGTTCTTCATCCAATAACCAAAACTTGCAAGAAAGTGATCAACTTTCTTACAAGACAATAAACATCTAATATTCGATAAAACAATTCAACAATTCTGAAATACTCAAAGAGATGAACAGCAAATTGAGAAATTAACTCTTATTTGCATAAACCCAAAATCAAAACAATAAAATCATAATCAAAATTACAAAACATGAATCTAAAATTAGAAAAGAGAAGAGAAGAGAAGAAAAGAGAAGAGAAATGCTCATCCAAGATCGTGCTTAAACGTTTGTTGCAAACCAGGGATGGTATCCTTGCAATTCTTCACTTCGATTCACTCTCTCTTCCGCTAACCTAATCCAAATTCTAATCTAATTAATGAATGTTGAAGAGAGGAAATAAAATAGAGTTGAATGAAGCAGTAAAATAACTTTTGATGGCGTAAACGAAGTTTATAAAACCATCTAAGTACGTGGAACAGGAACAGCTGCAATAAAATCTAGCAAAATCAACGAAATAGGGGCCACCACGGACCGTGGGCCTACCACAGAAAGGCCATGGTGTCCACGGAATTAGTGGTGCTCTCGTGCTCCTTCTGTTGCTTCTTCCTTGACCGTCCTGGATCGTGGTTCTAGCCACAGTTGGTTCATGTTGAGTGTCTTTAGGCCTCTTCTGCTACCTCCTATGATCCATAAGGCCTCAAACATCTTCATTTTACTCACATAACTTGGTTCAAAAAGTCAAAATCTGCAAAAAGTCTCCAAACAAGCAAAACCAAGCGTAATAGTAGAAATAAGGGCATAGATCATACAATTAAGCGTATTAATCCCCTAAAATGACTCCCACACACTCATAAAAATCCTTGCAAATATGACATTCATCAAGCTCTTGGGCGATATCATGGAAAAGCATGATGGGCAAGAGTGGAAAAACATATGGAATGCATAGTTGGTGCTCCTGGAACGTAGTGGACGCATGGAGGCTAGGTGTAAAGTAGCACGGACTCTGTGGAATAGAGTGTGGGTCTGCTCTTGACGGTAGCTTGACACCTAGGTAAAGCCTTCTGCTCAAGTGGGAGCCTATGCATTGATGTGGTTTGGAAGAGACTCCTATGTGAAGGGGAGATTGTTGGGAATGTCACACATGAGTTAAGAGTCCTATATCAAGTAGTTTCAAGAAAAAGACCATGATATATAGGCCAAGTGGGCTACTCCTCTGGCTGTCAATTGGTTTCAGGGTGGGGCTTGGTTAAAGTAGGCTCCCTCCTTGGATCTCCCCAACAAAAAGAAAGAACAACTTTGTTTCGGGGTCAAAGGGTAAAGTACTTTCATTCCATCTCATCAAACATAACAAAAATAACTTAGGAATACCTAGGTATTAATTGTGCAATTTAATCATCTACACCTCTCCATCAACTTAATATTATTCCACCACATTCCTTAATCAACATGAAACAATATCTTATTTTTTTATGGAACTATTCTCCAATTTCCCTCCTAGCAACACGAGTAAAAAATCACAGATAGAGCGTACATTTTACTATTCTGTTTTTGGCTTCCTTGTCCAGACTTGATTTATGGAGTCTGCTCTCCCCATTCCTAATAGAAGCCTACATTTGCATTAAGTTACCCAAAACATATTGAAATACTATCCTAATGTACTAACAAACCAAAAACAAGTGAGTGTGAGTTTTCTTCGCCATCTAACATAGCATACAATCCCTATCAGCCTATATACTAAACTATCCAAGTCTATCCTTGATTAGTATCATCTGATGTAGTGTCAGCCATTCAATAAAAGCACATCTAGAAATTCTGTTTTTATGCTAACCCACTTGATACCACTAGACTGACACCTGTTTCTCCCCGACTAGCCTGTAGCCAGACTTGGTAGTGTAATCACCACTAGGATCATGCAGCCAGCTAGTTCTTCTATATCAAAACCACGCTGTATTATATCCCTTACCTTCAATAGTTTTCTCCAACACCATCATTGTTGGGGTATTACTTGTACTGCGAAATTGTCTTCCTTTTAACGTAATAGTGGTTCACGCACTTAATCTATAGTCCCTTTTTTAAGCTAGAAACATGTCAAACTAGGTTGTTGATCATTGCAATGTTCCATTTATTGCAATTTTGAATCCCTATTCCACCTTCCTTTTTAGGAAGATGAATTCAGCGCCACGCAATGAATGGTGGTTGCTTGCATCCAGGTTCAGTGTTCCATAAAAAAGCTATACATATTTGTGTGACTCTGTCTAAAACAATTTTAGGCAAGATGAAAATTCGGCTCCAATATGAAAACATGCAAAGCTGAACAGAATTAATAAGCTGAAGCTTACCAGCATAAAAGAGTCCTTGCAGTAGCCATGCTTTGATCATTGTTGTTATTTTGTTAATGAGGGTATAACAGTCTTGTTTATTTAATTTCTGAGGTTTGACAGGTGCCCCGAAGTATTTGAAGGGCAGGGTCCCTACCCTAAAACCTATATACTTAACAAAATCCTTCATCTGTCCTAGCTCAAATCCAGCACATTTTGTCATCCCTACAAAACAATAGAAGGTAACCTACAAATGCTAAAGAGCAGAGCTTAAGTTGATAAGACCTTAGGTCAACCCTGAGCCCATCACATGCAATTACAATTTTTAGTGCTCTAGTAAGATAAAAATTTGGGGGGACGTTACAACACCACGCGTCAGCCCTTTCTTATAAGAGAAATATCCAAATAATTTACCACAAAGTTGATGAAAAATGTGGTAGTTGAGATGCACGCCATAATTCTTTACATAGAGCATTGAAGCCATAACCCACCAAGAGTTTCTCAATCAAGTCCGACTTCACTAAATCATAGGCCTTTTTCAGGCATACTTTCATAATGCACCATAGAGAAATCTTCTTTCTTCCGTAAAGCTTGACCAAATATTCACAATCATGATGTTGTACATAATAGATATGCCACTAACAAAGGCCCTTTATGATTCATAAGTTAAGACAACACTAGCTTCAGCCTATCACTAATCACCTTGGGGATGCATAAATTTCATTACAGTAGGCATCGATCTCAAGTTAACTGGCCTTATTAGATGAGGCACTTTTATAATCATAGCCAGTATCTTATTAGCTTGCTCCAACAGTTTCTAATGATTAAAGAAATATAGCCCTACAACATCCCAAGCCTACTTAAAAAAGTAGTTACCATACCCATCTGGTCCTAGATTTTTGTCATTACCAATTGTATACATAGCTTGCTTGATTACATCTTCAACAAGAGAGGTGTTCAACAGTCTTTTGTTCTTTAGTGAGACATCTTCCTTGCATTATGACCTCAAAGGAAGGTGACATCCCTTTTTTCTCAAATCCCAATAACCCTTGGAAGTACTTGATAATGATTTGACCTATTTTTCTGTTTGTCTTGAGTTATACTAACTTAGGCATCTTATATGGATTTGACAAAATTATTACACTGTCCATTCAGAGTGCTTGCATAGAAATAAACCATTGGTTTGATCACCCAGTTTAAGCCAATTTTGCTAAGACTTTTGCTTAAAGAATTCCTTTTTATCTTTCATAAGGAAATTATATTTTTCAATAGCTTCTTTTTTCCTCAAATGAAACCCTCCATTGCAGGGGTCAATATGTATCTCCATTTGTATGATGAATATCTCCACCTTAGCTTTGGTACCTCTAGCATGAATGTCACCAACATAATTTTTGTTAAGGGCCATCAGAGATCTTTTAAAGGTAGCCAATTTTTTTCACCAGCCGTTGCACAGCAGAACTACTAAATAGCATGTGCCAAATTGATTCCACCATCTTCTTAAATTTAGAGCTCCTTACGCACATATTAAAAAATTTAAAAATTTGAATTGTAGCTACTTAGGTTCATGATCGGTCTTAAGGATGAACAAATATGGTGCAATGATTGGAGGCCCCTTTAAGTAATACCTCAAAAACAACATTAGGATACGCATAAACAATAGTTCCATTGAGTAAAAGTCTATCTAACCTAAAGAAGACTGGCCCATGCTTCTTACTCCATGTAAATTCAGATCTAATATGGAGCAAGCCACCGATAACAATGTTCTCCAACATGCAATGAGTTCGACTTAACGGACTCTCTTAATTACTCAAGGAAGTGGCACATTAGGGGAAGATTCTTCTATGCCAATGCCAACTCGAGGCATTAAATGAGGGTCTAAGTAAGTTTAAATGGGTGGCAAGACAATTAGTTAGCATAAATAAAGGGCCTATGTAATTTTCCTTTGAAGCCACTTCTTATTTATTTTTCTAGTTTTTTGTCAAGATTTTTCTCTAACTTCTAGCTTATTTGAATATGAAAATGAGTCCATGGATGGATAGCACTAGATATCTATTTTCCAACAAACTAAGGCTCACCTTTAAATTCCAAGCATCAAGTCAATTATGAAGATTAAACCAAGAAGGGTCATTGCATGTGTGGATATGCACAATTTTGATGTGAAATTAATTGGGCCATCAAATGGGCGATTAAGGAGTTAAACTTTTACAGAAGCTATTAGAAACATTTAGAAAATTTCTCTTTGAATATCTCCTCAAAATTCCTCCATTTGGAATGGTTGAGGATAACGCCAAGCAACTACAAGTGCAATAAATTCCACCCTGGCATTTTTATCTACAAGGGCCCCTTTTTTCATACTTTTAATTGTACAACAAGTTAGAATTTCATTTGTTGTTTTCTTTTTAATTATATTGGTTGATACGCAGCTAGGAGAGGAGGGCATCCCACTATATAATGGCTTGACTCTTTGTACTATTTTTTGATTTGGATTATTGAATGAAAAAACTTATTAAATGTTATCTCTCTACAAAAATCTCACTTTTTGTGTCTCTTGGAGAACAGTGATTCTGAGTCCTCCCTTTATTTTAATCTTTGGTGCTTACATTCTATAAGTATGTTTTTGCCATCTTCTAAACACTTTTTTCTGCCCGTGATACACTGAACATGACTGTGATTCCCCCATTTTCAACCTTTCACCCGTCTTTCCACCCTCAATCATTACTAATCATGGGCAATAAAGGAGGGCCTTCTCATACTAGGGGCATTGCCCTTGAACAGGCCCATAAAATGAGGAGAGATAAAGCTTGAACTTCACGAGCATGTGAGAAAGCTTGCAAGGGAGCTTGACCAAGTAAGAGGATCCATCCTTAACAGAAGAAAAGGCCATCATAACCCATTAATAAAGCCTATTGCTCTTCCCATGAGGATTATGATGAGGATGATAGTGGAGTTAGGAGGAGAAGGAATTCAAGGGACGAGTTTAGGGATGTCAAGCTTAATGAAGCACCATAATTTGATGGAAATTTTAATCCGAAAAAACACCTAGATTGGGATCAACTTTTGGAAAGGAGCTTTCAACTTAAGGATTATAACAAAGAGAAGTCATCCAAGGTGCTGATTCTAAAGATAAATGAGCATGCACCCTTGTGGTATGAGAAATTAGAGAAGAACAAAGGAAAGGAAGCTAAGTTAAGGATCAAGACATGTACAAGCTCAAAAAGCAAATGAGCAAGAGGTTCTTACTATCCTCACACAAACAAGGACTCTAGCTCAAGATCACTTCTCTTAATCAACATAATTTTAAGGTGACAAAGTATATGAGAGAGTTTGAACAACTCCAAGTGAGATTTGGATTGGATGAAGAGTCCTATCTTGAAATTACTGGATTCATCAAGGGTTTATCACCCAATATTGCCAATGTGGTGGACCTCCAACCTTATATTTCCTTTCATTATGTGTTCAATGTGTAATCAAAGTTGAGAAACAACTTAAGGACTAAAAATTCTTTCACACTTCCCTCACTAAAAGTCTTTACTCACATTGAAATTGAAATTCCACCCCCATACTTCAGAGCTCTTGATAAGGGTAAGAGAATTGCTGTGAGTCATCTAGAAGTTAGAAGGGAAAATGCTTCAAGTGTCACGGTTTTGATTATTTTCAAACCAATTTCCTAATAGAAAAGCTCTTACCTCTCGGAATATAGAAGAAATTTGAGCTACTGGAGAAGATTTTAGTTAAAAATCTACCAAATTTGGTCACTCTGGATGTGGGTGAATTATTTTTGATTAAAAGGTTTACATGTTACAAAGGCTCCACATGAAGATAGCCAAGTGATACGAATCTTTAATTGATGATGCACATTTAGAGGCAAGGCTTGTGGCCTAATTATAAATGGTAGGAATTATACAATGTGGCATTTAAGATACTCATTGATAAGCTTCAAATTACACGAAGGAGCATCCTACCATATACTCCCTTCAGTAGTTAGAGTCGAGTAATTTCGAGACCAACTCTTATTTCACTTCCAATTGGTGCATATTATGGTGAGTGTTGTGTGATGTCCTTATAGATGCATGCAGTTTGTTACTTGGGAGGCATTTTTGTTGTATGATAACCATGTGATTTATGATGGGTAAGCTAACACTTATTCACTCAAGCACAATGGATATAGTCTCACATTAGCCCTGTTACCTCCTCCCAAACCTCATAGAATAAAGCCAAGGAGGAAAAGTGAGAAAAACTCCCACAATAGAGAAACACAGGATAAGTGTGCCATTGGCAAGACCAAGCCTCAGATTGCCTTGCTAATGGTGAACCCAAACATAAGTAAGGAAGTGAACCTTTTGCACCCTCTAACTCTAACATTGTCCTATGATAATGGTGATGAGCTCATGCATAGACTCGCTTCTAGATGCCCAATCCCAAGCAAAACCAACCTTAGAAGAAGATTCAATTAAACTTGATCAATCCATTAGTGATAACTCTCTTGAGCTTAATGGGATAGACTTGTCATGTGATGAATGCATCAATGTCTTCAATCAACTCGTGAAAACAAAGGATTTGAAGGAAAATCCTTCTCAAGAGAGGGTGTTTCATGTGAAGCCAGCCAGCGATAACAAGGTTCTCCAATATGCCATGAGTTCAAGTTAAGGGGCCCTCTTAGTTACTCAAAAAAGTGGGGCATTAGGGGAAAATCCTCTTTGACTTATGCAAACTAGGGGCTTTCAATGAGGGTCTAAGAATGTTTAGGTGGGTGGAAATGCAATGAGTAGCCACGAATAAGGAGCGTACGTAATTTTCTTCTAAAGCTACTTCTTAATTATTTTACTTATTTTTGGTCAAGATTTTTCTTCAACTTCTGGCTCTATTTTGAATTGGCAAATAGGGTCCACTTTTAGCAAATTACTAGCCATGGATGGATAACCTTGATGTCTATTTTCAAATAAGTTATAACTCACCTTCAAACTCAATGTATCGAGTGAGTTCTGAAGCTTAAACTGAGTAAGCATCATTGCAAAGTTTAGATATGCCTGATTTTGATCATGAACTTAATTGACCATAAAATGGGTAATTTAGGGCTTAAAATTTTATGAGAAGTTGTTCGGCACGACTAGCAAATCCCCTTTGAATATCTCTCATAAATTCCTCCATTTAGAGTAGTAGAGGATATCATTAAGCAAGTACAAGTGCAACAAATTTCACACATGCATTTTTATCCAGTGGCCCCCTTTTTGCTTTCTATTTATGGTATAACTAACAATAATTTCACGGGTTATTCTTCTTTGATTATATCAGTTGATATAAAACTTGAAGAAGAGGGCATCCCACTATATAATGTTTTGATTCCTTGTATTATTTGCATATTTCGACTATTGACTGAAAAATTTGTTGCTTGTTATTTCCTTACAAAAATTTCATTTTCTTTCTCTGACTTAGAGAGCAGTGATTCTGAGTCCTCCCTCTATTTCAACATTTAGTGCTTAGGCTTTTTAAGGTTGAATGGTGGGTTGATTAGTCTAGGTGGTGGATTAGCCTTTATCCTAGACATATCTTCTTTTGAGTATTTTGATTCTAATTTTACAAATCAAAGTCAACAAAATTTATTTGCTTGGAGTTATAATCTTGTTCATCAAATTGCTACTCTTGTGGGATCACTTATTGGATCCTTTTGTGGGTCTTGGTTCATCTTCTACCAATTGAAAGATTATCTACAAGTTTAAGCATTTATTTAGCCAAAAGAGTATTCTCACATGCTTCAAGTTGCAAGAAATCCCATCTCCTAAAGTGCAGTGCCACTCACAAAGGCATAAAACTCTTGCGCCTCATAAGTAAGGATTGGATCTCCCCCTATTTTTTAATCCAGCCTCATTGAGATGTTGAAATCCCCACATATTATCTAGTAATCTGTAATTACTATACCAAGCATCTTAAGTTCTTTATGCAAGGTATTTTTGCCAATAGCTTCATTTACCCCAGATAGATAGTAGTGACATAGGTAGCAGACTCCACCAATTCTGTGGCAACATGTATAAATTGCTAACATACTTTAGGCACATCAACCTGGATGTTACTAGCATCCCACATCACCCAGATTCTTCCCCTTACATGGTCAGAAGCATTGGTAATGATTCCGCATGAATGACAAATAGCTTGCTTAATTCCGACCTCAACCACTTTTTTTACCTTTGTCTTAATTACGCCCAAAAAAAAAACATTTATTCTATCTCATGATTCTATTGACAACATCTTGTTTGTTAGGCTCATTCAAGCTTCTAGTTCCAAAGAGCACATTTGTTTATTCTCCCTAGCTAAGGAGTTAAAACTATTTGCAATGCTATACTTGCTGGGGGAGTAAATGCATTGCATATTCCTGATAGTAGTAATAGGTTGTGCTACTTTAATAGGATAGTCTCTTCCTTATTTTCCAGGAGGCGAGGGAGCGTGGTGTCAATGGTGTCAATTGACACCCCTACCTCCCAGGTGAAAAATATTTAGCGTCTGAAAGCTAATTGTTTAGATAAATAATATGCGTGGCATAGAATCAATTCGATATGCATTTGCCCAAGTGGTAGTCTGCTTTTGTTGCTTTCTAATCCATTGCTTGTGTAGGTCGCGTGTTCGAGCCTTGCTTTTGCAATTTTTTATTTTTAATTTTTTTAATTTTATTTTTTACCCGTTGTCCATATTTTTCACCCCTTGTCAAAGTGTGTAGACATTATAAATAGATAGCATTTTAATTGACCTAATTATAGTTCAAGTTCTTGCTTAATTTTTTAATTTGAGGTGAATTTGCTATTTTAGTTTTAATTTATGAGTTATATTTGTCAATTTTAATTCTAAAATTGTTTAATTTGTAGGTTAATTTGAATTCCAGTTTAAATTGAATAAATATTTTAAAAAGATAAGTAAGGAATTGTCATTTCCTTCAAAATCTAAATCCAAAAACCCAGAAGGTGAGAATGATGTCATCTAACCACAACAACCAACTTATTTCTAACCCGCTTCCCCAGATTCTTATCTTCGCCATTGATTTTCCTCCTCATTAAGTTGCATAGGTTCCATCGTATCCTGTGCCTCTATAGGTGTAGCAACTGGTTCCTTGCACCTCCAAACTTTGGATTCCTTATTTCTACACAATTAGTACGTGGCCCCCCCAGTTGTACAATTGCAAATGTACAACTAGGCCTACAATTGTCCATCTGGCGTGTCACATACACAAAACAGAGAAAACCACAGCAAGAAAAATATAAAAATAAAAAAGCGCTTACAACCCATCAGTTCAAATCATGACCCACGAACTTCCGCCCACTTTCTCTCTTCAAACGTTAAAATTTGTGCTCAATTTGGCGAAATTGTGTTGTATTTGCTCATAGATTCTACCAAGAAATCTTCGGAAAGTCATCACTGAAGCTTAAACCAAACATTTCGATGTAAGTTTTAGCAACAAACGAAATTTATTTGCATGTTCGAAACAAAATAATGAATTCGCTTGGCATTCTAGGTTTTAAGAAAATTACGCACTCATAATCTCACTTTTACAATGTTTACAGATGGAAACTCACCATTCATTAGCAGTGAAGAAGAGATCAGCTAGTGATGAATCAAACACTGGTCGGAAAAGGTATGTTGAAAAACTTAAACCTAATAGTAGTAAGCCTGAGTACATAACCAGTGAGCAGTAACTACGAGTACCTGATTCTGTCAACACATTCATAAGAAACTACTTAATTTGATGTTGATTAATACCATTCAGACCACTTTTACCTTGCCTCTTCTGATTTTGCTGTATAGTGAGTTGTACCTTATATTCTAGTGAGCTATGGCTTGACTTTAGTGACCTGTAAATTATATTCTAGTAGCTATCAACATATGCATACTAAAGTGAGCTGTGCCTTGTATTGTAGTGAGCTATGCCTTGAATTTAGTGAGCCATGACTAGAATCTAGTGAGCTGTAAATTATATTCTAGTAGCTGTCAATATATGCATTCTATAGTGAGTTGTACGTTATATTATAGTGAGCTACAACTTGAATTTAGTGAGCCATGACTACAATTTGGTACCATATATTCTAGTGTGTAGTCTAGAACTCCAGTCTTTTGTCATATACTATTTTACATATATAGTGAGTTGTATGTTATGTTGTAGTTAGCCATGACATCATTTTAGTGAGCTGCACCATTTATTCTAGTGTGCTATCACATGTACTTTAATATTAACATTACATGTAATACTATTTGATAAATCGAAGACAGAAGGAACAACCACAGACCCTTAGGATATAAATATGCAAGTTGTCGAAGACATCTCTTATGATCCAATGAACTTCAGGTAATTACACTTCAAATATATCCAAACACACACAGTACAGTTCATTGCATTGAAATTGTCTTTTTCTTTTTTATTGAAGCCCAAGGGATCAAAATAAAACAAATGAAACAAATCAAGGAATGCAAAAGGATATTACTCATAATTAATGCTAGGATATGCCTACATTATGTAAGTTTATATGTAATGAATAGAATTGCATATGTAGTAAGGAGGTGAAATTGTATTCAAAGGAGATATACATCTACAATTATATTTAATTTAGTGAGCTGGACTGCATTTGCATTAAGCAAATAACTATGTTTAGTGAGGTGAACTGCAATCGTAGTGAGCAGGCAACTATATTTAGTAAGCTGAACTGTAATTCTAGTGAGCAGACAGTTTATTTTAGTGAGCTGAAATATGTACAGTTAAGCATTGCATTTTGGTGTACTAGTTCCTAAATTTAGTGACGTAATATCATATTTTGAACACCTAGTAGACTATGCATCTAAAATTATTTTTAGTGAGCTGAACTACATTTGTAGTGAGCAAACAACTATGTTTAGTGAGTTGAACTGCATTTCTAGTGAGCAGACAACTATATTTATTGAGCTCAACTATAATTCTAGTAAGTTATACACCTTGTTCACTTATACGAAGTACAATGTACAACTGCAGAAGAAGCAAGCAAGGAAGCTCCACCAAATCAAGAACACACTCCACAGCTTGAAAAGGAGCAGGAAAATATGTCCACACCAAGGGACAAAACATATGAAGGGAAAACTAGCCCATCAGGCGCTACTGCAAGGAAAAAAAGGGTGAAACAAGAAGCTAGGAAGAATAGAAATATTTATAGCAGTCCAATCAGTTCAGAAGATGAACAAGTCCAAGCTCCCATAATAGGGGAAAAAGAAAAGGTGGTGCTGGAAAAACAATCTATGCATGTTGTGCAAGAATCAAAAACTGCTCAATAGGGAGAGGGAGAACAAGATCAACAAAAAACAAGAGAACCACCTAAACAAAACACTCCTACAGTAGGGAAAAAAACAAAAGGTGATGCTAAAAAAAAGGAAAAGGGAGCCAAAGAAAACTGATGCACAACAGAACATTGGCAACAAAGAAGAACAAGAGGGGAAAGAAGAATTCAAAGCTGAGAATCCCCGAATGTTACCAAAAACATTGCCCAAGAAAGCTTTAAAAAAACAATCACCGACATTCATTGACAACTTTCAGAGAAAACAAATGACACTATAGAGGACACCACTTACAAAATGCCTCCTCCTGGGCATGATGATGAATCTGACTCTAACGATGAAGTGTTGGTGAAGAGAATCATGAAGATAAAACAAGCATCAAAGTCTAAACCAAAGAAAATACAAATGAGGTCAAAAAAGTGTGCTAGGGCACAAGCTGATAAGGAGAGGCAGGCTGTCTAGAAGAGTCCAAAAACTCATATAAAGCATGGACAACTCTTAGTTTTGAAGTATGAAGAACAACATAAATCCCTGAAATAGCATGCAAGTACTACCATCCGTGTTCAAGGCCCAAAATCTGTGTAATCTGTGCCAAAACATGGAGAGGTAGACACAAAACTCAAAATGATATTTCAAACCAAAATCTCACCATCAGGATTCGCTACAATGATTGAGAAATTCAGTGAAGCACAAAGATAGACAATAAGGAATATGGGGTTTAGAGGATTCCTCCATTTACAAGCAAGTGAATTGCGGGGGGATTTAAGCAAATAGCTTGTAGATAGCTTTAACCCATACTTAGTTACCTTGTACATATCACCTGACAAGAAGATTAAGATAACACCAATGGATGTGCATCTCACATTGGCACTCCCCATTGGTGGAAGAAAGGTTGAGGAGTTTTATAGCAAAAAGCCAAAGGATGCCAAATACAATGAAGTCCTTGCAACACGGAGAAAAGAGTGGAATCTACAAGACGGGACCCCTAAGCTCAGCCAAATGCCACAATACATACTAAGCCAGACTGATGCAGGGGAAAGTTTCAAGAGAAACTTTATGGTGTACATGGTCTCTTGCTTTTTCAACGGTTCAAAGAATGTACATTGCGCACCCTATTTTACCAAGAAATTTGCTAATGTTGAAGACATAGCAATAATTGATTGTTGCCAGTACACCATTGACAGACTGTGCGAAACTGTCAAAAAGAGGGCTCCAAACTTTGATGGGCCTATTCTCTTCTTGATGGTATGTTCCTTCTATTCTATCAGAATATCATGTTTTCAGTTAGCACAACCTCACTTTCAGTGAGCTATACTTAGTGAGTAGAACAACATTTTTAATAAGTAGAACAACATTTTAAGTGTGCAAAACATATATCATGGTGAGCAGACCATTTACTTTAGTGAGCAGAACATATATTTTAGTGAGCGGAATATGTATTTTAGTAAGCACAACAATACTTTTGGTAAGCTATGGAGAACTTGTTCATATGTGACAATTGTTCATTACATTGATCTATAATGACCATTTGAGTGAGCACACATCATGTACTCTACATACATATAGAAATTATTGTTATAGAACATTACTTCATGTTAGTGAGCTACTATATATTTTAGTGAGCAGAACAAAATTTTTGGTGAGTAGAGCACTATTTTTAGTGATCAGACCATATAACTTAATGAGCAGAACATGTCTTTTAGTGAGCAACAGTTCAATTTTGGTGAGCTATAAATAACTTGGTCATAGATGACAATTGTCTGTTACATTAATCTTTATTAACAAATTCAATGAGCCGAACAGGAATTATTCTTAGAGGACATTACTTTATGTTAGTGACCTAGTATACATTTTTGGTGAACAAAAACTATATTTCAGTGAGCATAGATTCATTTTTGGTGAGCTATATAGAATTGATTACAATGAACATTTCTCTTGCAGATGCTATATCTTGACAGAGTTCTCCTCACAAGAAGGACTATTGTGAGGCAATTCCCAATAATGAAAGGCTGGATAACAGAAAAGTTGAGGGAAAGAGTCAACGAAGAGAGAAAGGTAATCAAGTTGGTGCAAAAGAAGCGACGAAAGGCTTTGAAAAGGGCATAGTGGAACCTCCAATACAAATAAAACTAGAAGAGCATGCTGAACCTGAGCCACAAAAGGGACCTAAGCCACAAAAGGAAGAACAGCCGAAAATGTTTTTATAAAATGATGAAACATTGGAGTTAAAGGTATCATTTAATTCATTTATAACAACTAAGCAGAATGAAAGAATTTAAACAAACATCTATCTAACATCTTAGAATACTTGAATGATGTCCACATGTAGAAAGATATGGAAGAAATGGCTGAAGTAACGAAGGCTTTAGTAAGTGCATTAAAGAGGTACAGAACCTTTATAGACTACTTGTCAAAAAGGTGCCAAACAATGAAGCACTCAAGAAAATAAGAGAAGCAGCAATAAGCATGTTCTCTTCATACTGTGAGGCTCAAATCCAAAAGTCACCACAATGGCACAAAAAGAAGAAAGGGATGAAAGTCTTGAGATACCACCATTCAGTCAAGATGATGAATGGTGGAACAGAGCTGCTTTACTCAAGGCGATAATTGGAGAATGCTTTTGTAAGTTAACAAAAGACCAGCAGCACCACCACCAAAAGCCCAGTTTTAAGTTGATTGATAATAGCCAAAACACAGCTCCTGCAACACCAGCACCACCAGCACCACTTCAGACACTACCTTCCTCCCACTTATAAAAATAGATTAGGCACCACCACCCTCCCCCATATAGAGACACATCAGACACCATCACCTTCCCCCCTACACAGACACATCAGACGCCACCACCCTCCCTCCACCCTAAAAAATATACTTTAAACACCACCACCCTCCTCCCCCCCTCCACACAGACACTACAGGCATCACGACCCTCACCACCACAACACCCATCACAAACTCTTGAGACACAACCACCGTATGAATCATCTCAAACACCATCACCACCAGCAATTCCAGAAGCACAAATAGTGCAATAAGAAAGGTAGAAAATAACTAAAGGAGAGCAAAAATCTCCTGGCAGAGAAGATGGCAAAAAGAAAACAACAAATAAAGTTGGTAAGAATTTTCAGTGAGCATACTGTTACTTTCAATAAGCAGAACGTACTTCTTAGTGACTAGGAAAATTATTGATAAATGACAATTTCATGTTACAGTGAGCTAAAATGACACATCTTGTGAGGCACACATCACTTTTAGATGGCTCAAGGAGCAAGCAAAGAGGACCTTGTTGGTAGTGAACATTATTTTTTTAGTGAGCTGGTGTGCATTGTCAGTGAGCAGAAGTTAAATTTTAGTGAGCAGAAAGTATAACTTGGTGAGCTATACATATATGTTAGTGAGCAGAACACATGTGTGAGTGAGAGAACATATATGTTAGTGAGGAGAACATATAGTTTAGTAAGTGGTGAGCAACAATCTCTATTTAGTGAGCAGAATAAACATTTTAGTGAGCATAGCATCTATTTTAGTGAGCACTCACACACGTTATGTATTCATTGAGCTATATTATCATCAAGTCTAATATAATCTTTTGCAGAAGAAAAGCACACCAAGATGGCAAGACATCAACTGAGGAGAGAGAAAGCTAATAACAGAACCCTTCTACTCTCCTTTTGTGTGGAGAATAACAAAGATTATAGGGGAGTTATCAGCCCAGGAGAAGATCGTTGCTAATTATATATTCCATCCATCACAAGATCTGGATTCAAAGTAAGCACAAAACTACCAGATAGAAAACACTTACAAACACTTAAATTATGATGCATATATACTTATATTTTTTTTTCCTTTTTGTACTAAATCGGTGAAGAATTGTTTGATATCAAAACATATGTTGCACATTGGTATCACATGTCAACCATGCGTCCAAGGGAATACATTGATGCACATGTGATCAATGTTTGGGCTGTTATCCTCAACAACTTAGAGAGAAAAAGAAGTGAAGGATCTCCAAGAAGATTTTTTTGCACCAGTTGATGCAATGGTAAATATAAACTTTTTCTTTCACAAATACAAATTATCAAACACCTAATGATACTACTGCAAAAATGCAGTCAACCTTGGACCCCTTGATAAATACAGCAAAATCAAAAGAGGTAAGGTACATTGATTTTGAAATAAGTCTTAATAGAGAATTCCAGAGATGTGATAAGTGGATATCAGCAAAACAATTGCAACTGGTAGGCATTAATCTAATACATTTTTATTGTATATTACAATACCACATTATCTAATATTATTCATTTTCCTATTTGAAGGTGTGCTTCCCGGTATGTCACAAGAAGCACTTATTCATCTTCTGCATTGATTTAAAGGAGGAAAGGCTTAACATTATGGACAACATGCACATAACTGTCCCATACAAAACAACATATGTAGAAACACATCTATTAGTAGAATGTTCAAATGCTCACTAATTTATTTAATTTACAATAAATCAACACACATATAAGGTGAGCTAACAAATTAGGTGAGCTAACACATATATTTAGTGAGCTAAGACACATATGTAGTGTGCTGAGAATCAATGATTGACAAAATGTTGCTTAGTGAGTCAACACATATATCTAGTGAGCTATTAACTAATTCCAGTGAGTTGAACAAAATTGTTTGTTGTACTTAGGCAAGAGCTTCTGGGAGATTTCTTCAGGATAATGTTGGCCTCCCTAAACATGAAATTGTGAAGAAGATGAAACCGGTACAAATGAGAATGCCACGAAGAACAACAGATAATGTCACAGACTGTGGATTTTTTTACATAAGGCACATGGAGTCTTACTTTGGCCAAGCAGATAAATTAGATTATGGTTTCAAGAAAAATGAAGTCAGTCTACCAAAAATATTTTCTTTACAAAACTATCTTGAAACAAATACTACACCTATTAATGGTTTATTTCCTTTTTTTTTTGTTTTCTTTGCAGGATGAAAATCTGCTTGATGTAATGTGAGCACAGTACTACTATGAGATCATAAACAATGCAAAAAATATATATAGGAATAAAGTGAAGAGGTTTGCAAAGGAGTTCTATGATAAACAAGAAGCAGAACTGAATGCAAAATTAGGCCACCCTCAAGTGCCAACAACATGAGTAATCAACCTTGGTTTAAGTTAGGCTAATTTTAGGAACTTATGTACCCAATACTCTCAAATGAACAATGTTACTATACTTACCTTTAATCATGGTGAAGTACTAGTATACAACATTTACTCTTGGACATTTTATATCTTTTAATATGCTTAATTCTAATGAGTTAGCAGACCAAACCAGTGAGCCAGCAGATAAACCTAGTGAGCTATAGCCAAACGCAGTGAGCTACATCTTTTTCTATATTCCATAAACGAATGCAAAATCAAACTAGAATGATATTTTTTCGTAACGTTAAGTCAAATACCAAAGTTTACGAAATGTCATTGTCATAGAATGTTATACTTTTATAATGTTAAATCATCAAACAGATGTAAATAGTTTTGTAAAATATAGTGAGTTAATAGATAAAACTAGTGAGTTATGAATCTTCAATAGTGGGCAACATATTATAAGTGTCAAAAGTATTCACCCTATCATAAACTTGAATAGTATTCAACATGATTTACTTAGTTTTCAATACAAAAATTATTCTCCTCACATCACATCACCAAAAAAAAACATCATAATCAATAAAAATGCAAGTTTGAAATTTATTAATCAAAATACAAATTTATATTTAAAGTTTTGTTCAAAAAGAAAAATTAAAGGCCTAGATACAAAAAACTTCATTAATGCCTGAAGCCAATGCCCTCTCTCACGAAACCAAAATTTCAAGCTTGATTCCCACATAACATGTCTCACAAAATAAAATAGCATATACATATCTTTAGTGAGCGAAAGTACAAATGTAGTGAGCAAATACACTATATTAGTGAGCCAATACATAGTTTTAGTGACCGAACACACTATATTAGTGAGCGTATTACCTTTGAATGCTAGCAGCTTCAGAAGGAGGATTTAACTGATCGATAGGAATCCTATCCCCATTTGGTTACCTCAACCTTTCATCAAAGATTAAGCTAAAAACCCTATACGTTTCATTAAAATCTACTGCTGGATTAGATGCATCTGCTGGATTAGATGAACGTGCACCAACAACCTAAACCATCGCAGGAAACACATATTTTTAATGAGCATATACATATATTTAGTGAGCCAATGTATAAATCTAGTTAGTGGAACCTGCAAGACTAATAGTGCGAGAACTGGAAAATGTAGTGAGCTAATACATATTTTTAGTGAGCATACACACTATATTAGTGAGCCTATTAACACTTTTAATGAGCCAAAACACAGAATATTTCTATTGGTCTTAGCAGTAAACTCAGCAAACCCCAAAAAGATATTACTATAAGAAACATAACTTATTCACTGATATTGTGAATAAAATTTAACATGTGGTTGGGATATATCTCCTGCATTCATTGAAGAAAACCTTGCCTTCCTTCATCTAACAATGTTTGATATCTTCCCTGATGTACTCTTCCTCCTTACATTCCTTTCATCTTTCTTTCTCAAACCTTTCGAATTACCAATGATTTTATTACCAATACTAGACTGTTGATCATTTTCAGTGTCAGAAACATAAAGTGAGCCCACAACAACACCAGCATCAGCCTTTAACTTAACAAAAGCTTCTTCACATAGCTTTCATGCTTGAGTATTTAATTCACTTGCAACAAGCAATGCCTCAAACTGCCTATGTCTCTGAACCCTCCATATGGAACTAAGAACACCAAATGTATTACCACTTGGAGCTTCTTTTACAACTCGGGGGGGTCTAGCTAGCCTAGTCTACCGTTTCAAGATATATTGATCAGGGACTTTAGGCACACAATGAACGTTAAAAATTCGCAAACAGTGACAACAAAGAATACCACTCTCACTGCACTTTTTACACTCATAAATAATATTTAGTATGAAAGATTAAACCTGACCACGAACCCAAACTTCTTCCAAAGGCGGTTCTCATATGACAACATATGTATGCTCTGTACCATAGGGGGTTTCACTTGAGCTAAGATGATCTTGACAACACCCTTCTCCTTTAATGTATTCATTCTCAAACACTTTGTACAAGTTGTTCATATAGATCTTTGAAGCATGCTACAAAATGCTAGCATGTGGTAAGTACATATCGGGAAATCCATCCTTATTTTTCACATTCTCATCCTTCTCCTTAATCCTCCACTCAGTAACAACATCACAGAATATATTATAAAAATCAAACAAACCACAAGTGGCATTGACTCTCTTTGACAAAGAAACATTTATCGACTCACTTCTTTATGATGATAAAATGTCACCAGAGAAAACATCCTTGCAAAAAGCTGAACACCATCTTTCTTTTAAATGATACAGTCTAATCAACCAAGCATTTTCAGCACATTTATACTCTTCAACCAGTCTAACATACAAAAACAATGAGCATAAAGTAATAAGTTAGTGAGCAGAAAAATGTAAACTTTGTGAGTAGAAGGCATAATCTAGTGAGGAGACACATATAACCTTAGTGAGCAGAAACTAGTAGTTAGTGAGTCGAAAGTAATAACTTGGTGAGCGCATAAATAGAAAACAGAGAGGTGCTCAGCTCTGCCAATAAAAATTAAACTCTACTTCTGTATCACATCTCATCAAAATATGGTCAAACTTGTCAACAAATCCACCCAAAACGATCAGTATTCTTTTTTGAATTCTCCAAGATGTGCCAAGTGCACAACCTATACTTTGCCAAGGGGAAGACCTTTTCAATAGCATTGCTGTAGAAAATGCTTGATCTTTCATCATAGTTTTAGGCTGTGCATTATCCATAGCTTCCAAAAAACTGTTTCAAATAACCAATCAAAGCTCTCAATCTTCTCATTCATCAAAAACCCACATCCCACCATAACATTCTTCGCATAATGATTCATACAAACAAAAGGTGCGCATATCATCTCATAATGGTTGGTCCTATATGTCGTGTCAAATATAAGGAGATCACCAACTAACAAGTGGTCACATTCTATTTGTGAATCTCTCTAAAAGAAGCTCATCAAACAATCATCCTCGTCCAATTTAAACTTATATAAAAAAAAATCTTACTCCTTGACAAATCTAGATTCTAAAACACACATCAAATGATTAGCATCGCCCCCATCTAAAGTCCTCTTGACTTCATTTGCAACACTAGTGTACACATCCCTTTTGCTAAAACCGAGTAATGGCAAGCCCCGGCCTCATTTCTTAGAAGCCGATAAGCATGGGAAACTTTCATACCATTTCTTCTCATCTTTTGGAAAAAATCCACATGAGCTTTCTCAACTTTTTTATGTGACCTCAACTTATGAACCTCATCTTCTAAAATTAATTCATGATTATGAACCATGTAATGCTTCTTACAAACCCATTCCCCATCAGATTCAACAAAGATATAGCCCGAGCTTTATAATTGCACCTCCGGCTCCATTTTGTAAATGTGTTATCTTTTTTCTCTAGACACCTTTTAACACCTTGTTTGTTGCAACAAAACTCACTCGAACGAACCTCTTGTGAATGCTCTCTCCCCCACAACTTGTAACATCTAATGGAGAAACCCTTACGAAAAGCATACTCATTGTATACGTTAAATGCTGTATCTATAGAACTGGCCCTTTTACCAATCACTTCTGATTCTTTAGCTTCTTTCACTTCAACAACACATTCATCATCATCTACACATTTCTCCTTATCAATCACAACCCAATTAGATACACCACCAATAATGTTATCATCATCAAAAGCCACACCTTTGCCTCTTGAAACACCAATAGGATTACACAAAATTCTAACATAATCATCAACATTAACAGCCTTAGCAACAGAACAATCTAATGTAGATAGCAAAAATGAAGTATCATATGCAAAAATAACATGATTTTTGTGGTGAGCTATAATGCATAATTGGTGAGCACAAGCTTCATACTAGTGAGCCAAATGCTTATTTTAGTGAGCAAAAAAATGCTCTGTAGTGGAAGGCAACAAACGTTTTTTATAGTGAGCTATACTAATTATAGTGAGCTATTATTTTTCTTGTCAGTCACAAGATTGATTATAGTGATTATATTTGGTGAGTAGAGAACTGATTTATGATTGCTAAATACAAGCTGAATCCCAGTGAGCTAAAATGTATTTCTTTAGTGAGCCAACGACTATATTTAGTGAGAACATAACCCATTTTGGTGAGCTATTGTTTCTCATATATACATAGCAATAATAAAAGTATCATCTGGAAAAACAACCATAATATTTGTGGTAAGGTATAAAGCAAACCCGGTGAGCATAATGTTAAATCCTAGTGAGCCAAATGTTTCTTTTAGTGAGTAAAACATTGCTCTATAATACAAGGCAACATATTCTTTATAGTCAGCTAAATGTATACCTTTTGTGAGCCAATGATTATATTTAGTAAGCGCATAACTCATAATCGTAAGCTATCGTTTCTCAGATGTTACCAACCAAAATTTACATGCAATGAAGTATATTCAAGAATTAAACCAAAAAATGTTGTACACCTATATCTTAACCAGAATTAACACGATACACAACTCAAAACACCAACCAAGCATTCTACCAAAAATCCAGAACAACAAATCGCAAACACCAACTACATATTTAAACCAACAATTGCATTATATTTTCAGAATGCGACAATATAACAGTGAATGCAATTCAGTTCAAAAATCTCAAAATTAACTCATCAAAATGCGAAACTAATGACACAACCTCCAAACCGAAAAACAAAAACAGAGATCGAAAAAACGCTATCAAACCTGATGAAGAATTTGCATTTGATGAAGATTCAACATTAATAGCGATGTTAAGATCAAACCCAGCCATTCAATAATTGCTTAACACTAAAGCAATCAAAGCAGCAAAGAGTAATCGAGCAGTGGGGAGAATGAAAACCGCGATTTCAAAAAACTAAGATTTTATTTTTTTAAAAAAGAAAGGAGCGCTCAGTAATTGCTCGACTAAAAACTATGAGTGGCGGGCCCGGGTGGACAATTGAGATTTCCACCCGGTTGTTCATACCAAATTCCAATTTCTACAATATTCTTCATGATGAACAAACATTTGGCAAAACCCACGCTTCAAAAGCTTCCATTCAAAATCCATATCCTGCCGAATTTTACTATCAACAATCCAGCGTAGTTGGTGCCTGATTTGTTTTGAGTGTGTTTCTCTGTAACCAATGGTCTCTCCACTAAATGCTGGAAATTTTACTAATACTGCTCTTCCCCAAAATTTCAGATCTAATATTGGAAATTTAGTCCATAATAGAACTTTAGCAATGCATTTTTTATTCACAGGCTAATCCACATACCATGCTGTTATTATCAACGATTTTTTATCAAACTAGATAAGATTCTATTTTAGCACATCATCACATTTGAAAACAGATAAAAAACATACAATAAAGATTCCCTTAGGCTTCAATATCACTCTATCAAACCCTTAGATACCTAGATTCATTTAAAACACCCTTCCACAACTTGGATAGGTGGGTTTGAGCCCAGAACAAAGCAAGCAATAGATGTTGACTAGTACTCAATTTCAGATTCAATGTCAGCCTCATTAATACATTGGATTTTCATTCCATTGTGCATCAATAGTGGTACATAAGCTAACTACATAACTAGATTTGGAGCAGTCATTGAAGACTCACCTTCCCTCACACTTTGCTCAACTTCCGTTGCCTAGGTTCTGGATTGTCTTCGTTGTTAGACGGCATCAATCCAGCTTGGAAAACTAGCTTGCTTCTCATTCTCGGCTTATCGCTGAGAATTTGGCCTCTTTCTAACACCAGTAGAGTTTCATTCAAAATAATGAAAACTTGTTATAGCCACAAAGAAGGCACTTTCTCTCTCTTCTTTCTCTAACTCATTTTTCTAAAAAATAGGGGAAGGTTAGAGGAGGGAAAAAAATAATGATAAACTTGCAATCTAAAAAAATAAAGTCCTAGGTCCTTCAAAACAAATGGATAGGCAACAGTGCTAATGAACTTTTGTAGAAGTTAAGAAGAACTGCAAGTTAGAATTATATCTTAAACGTATAATAATACTGGTTTTAAATTTATTAAACATTTGATAAATGACATTAATTTTTATGAATGTACTTAAAACATGTTAGGCCCCTTCCATGATTGGGGGGACCAATACATGAATTTCAAAAAAAAAAATCACCAAAGTCATCTTGCTAGACCGAATTGGATCAAAAGATGAAGTCTTATTTTGCATGTTATGCCTAAGCATAGCTGAAGAAAAAATTACCAAGTGATTTAATATTTACACCATATTATTCTACCGTTACAATTAATGCTATTTGAAAAAAGAAGATTGTGCTTGACTTTGTGCGTCATTTACTGAGCAAATTATTGAATTCCTAAGCACAGCCAAGGATCTTGACTCCCTATAAAATGGGGGCTTCAGATGATTAGCAAGGCATCCCTCAAAAATAGAGAAATACTAACTAGTAAAACAATACTAATTAGTGAGTGTATACCATCTAAAATAGGTGAAGGAATTCCACCAAAATTTGATGAGAGTAATTTTGTATTCTATCTTTTGAGGGTGAGATATTGAGTGTGTAATTTTGTATTCTATCTTTTGAGGGTGAGATATTGAGTGTATCTTCTAATTTATTAGAGGAGAAAAATTGTAATCCTACTATTTCAAATAGTCAAAGTATTTTTCGAACCTAAGTCCCATGGTTTTTTCCTTTGTCTTGGAGGGTTTCACACATAAAAAATTCGCGAGTTTCCATATGCTATATTTTCATAATTTTTATTGCCCATCTTAATTATACAAAGAGGGAAAAGGGTTTGCTTCTGCTACATTGACTCAACTTTTCCCAACAGTGGTATCAGAGCTTAGATTGAGCAGCAACAGTCTTGTGTAACTCAAGGTAGATGGTGTTGTCACTTACAAGAGTGAGATGGTCAAACTTATAATAGATCACTACTACTGGAAGTCCATGATGGAAGACAACTTAATTGCAAAGACCTTCTTGAGCCCATTCAAAATGAAAATATGCCAACGAGTAAAAATGCAAATGAGTAGAACATGCTAAATCGCAAAGCTATAGCCACCATCCAAAGGTACATTAACCGGAGTTTGTTTAAGCCTGTGTCAACCTTTAAGAATGCATATAAACTTTGGAGACACCTTGAGTTCTTGATCTAAAAGAACACTTCACGTAACAAAGCTCTTCTTGTGAGATAGTAGGTGAAGTTGGAATATCAAGATGGTTAAAATATAATTGAGCACTTGAATAATTTCAGGGGGCTCGTAAGTCAGTTAACGAAGGATGACATAAAGCTTGATGATGAGATGCAGGCGTTACTGCTTATCAGCTCGCTTCCTGAGAGTTGGGACACAATGGTAGTTACTTTGGGTAACTCCGCTCCAGGAGGGAAACTAACTATGGAGACTATCGCTGATAGCCTCTTAAATGAAGAAGTCAGAAGAAAAGAAAGAGATATTTTGATGCAATCTGAAGCTAATGTCGTGGAGAACCATGGCATAAATGAGAACCGGTGGAGAAACAATGGACGAGGATAGTCCAGGGGGAGATCCAAATCTTACCCCAAACTAGTTTGCTACTATTGTGGTAAGTCAAGCCATAAGAAATCTAATTGTCGAAATTTCAAGAGAGATCAGAAGGGCAGAAAATGAGACCAAACTAGATCAAACACAAATGAGAAGAGAAGAACGTTATTATTGTTGCATCACAAGATCACAATGAGGTGTTCCTCCTTGGGAAGAAAATTATGTGAATTTGGCTTGTGATGATTGTTCCTGGATTGTTGACTCGGAAGCCTTTTTCCATGTTACTCCACATGTGAACTATTTTTTATCCTACCAAAATGGTTATTATGGTACTGTCAAGATGGGAAACCAAGTTTCAAGCAAAATTGTTGGTATAGGTGACATTGCCATGACAACTAACACTGGATGCATGGTTGTGCTAAAAAGATATGAGGAGCTCATCACGGACTTAAAAGGCAAATCGCTTGAGGCTTATACTAATTGTTTGGCTGGCAAATAAAACAGCATGACATTTAAGAGAAATGACTGACCTGGCAGGAGAAAGCACATTCTTTAGTTGGTGCATACTGATGTCTATTCCATGACTGAAAGGTCACTTGGCAGTGAATTATACTTTGTCACCTATATTTATGACCATTCAAGGAAATTTTGGGTCTCCTTACTAAGATCAAAAGATGAAATACTCAAAGCATTCGAGGAGTTCCATGCAAGGGAGGAACGAGAAACTGGGCAAGAGTTAAAGTGCGTTCAAGCTGGCAATGGTGGAGAATACCGTGGTCCATTCGAAGCATACTGCAAATTACATGGGATCAAGATCGAGAAAACGCCACCAAAAACACCACAATTGAATGGTTTAGTTGAGACAAAGAATCGAACCATCGAAGAAAGAGTTCGATGTATGCTTTCACATGCTAAACTCCCTAAATCTTTCTGGGGAGAGCTGTGAAGATCACGGTCAACATTATCAATATTTCACTATCAGTTCTGTTGGATAGAGATGTCCCAAAGGAAGTTTGGTTTGAGAGAAAGGTCTCTTACAACCACTTAAAAGTGCTCGGGTGTTGAGCATTCGTCCACATCCCTAAGGACAAAAAAGGCAAACTTGACTCAAAAACAAAGGAGTGCATTTATCTTGGATCTCCAAGAGATAAATTTAGCTATAGACTCTGGGATCCGGCAAACAGAAAAATTGTTAGAAGTCGAGATGTTGTATTCTTGGAGGACCAAACCCAGGAAGATCCCAAAAAAAAAAAAAGAAAAGAGAAGCCTAAGTTAAAGGTTATTAGAAGTTCTAATCCTAATTCATCCCCTATGATACCTGGTAATCTAGGGGATAACTCAGTCGAAGAAAATACCGAAGCTGGCACAAATGAAGATCATGTCTCTTCCTCCAACAATGATAAAAGTAAAGATTTGGACGAATCTGACTTAGAATCTGCTCAGTGAAAAGCTCAAGAAGAGCCTCAGTTGAGACAATTCACTAAAGAAATGCGACCCTCCACAAGATATATTCAAGATGAGCTCATAGCTCTTATAAATGAGGGAGAACCCAGAGTTATGAAGAAGCAATGACCAACAATCACAAAGCATAATGGACAAAAGCCATACAAGAAGAAATATAATCCTCGCATGAGAATCATACGTATGATCTCGTTGAGTTGACCAAAGGAAGACAAACATTGAAAAACAAATGGATATACAGGCTAAAGGCTGAAGAAAACAACCCAAGCCTGAGGCACAAACCTCGATTAGTGGTTAAGAGGTCTAGCCAAAAGAGAGGCATTGATTTTGAAGAAATACTCTCTCTGATGGTGAAGATGTCATCTATCCAAGTTGTTCTTGGTCTGGCTGGCAGTCTAGATTTGGAGATTGAGCAACTTGATGTTCACTGTTAAGAGGGCATTTCTATATGATGACCTAGGGGAGGAAATTTATATGGGGTAAGTTGAAGGATTTGAAGTTGTAGGCAAAGAAAATGTAGTGTGTCGACTGAAAAAGAGCATGTACAGTCTTAAGCAAGCGCCAAGACAATGGTACAAGAAATTCGACCCTTTTATAATGCAGCATGATTTCAAGAAGACACTCACAACTCATTGTGTCTTTTTCAAGAGATATGCCAATGATGATTTTATTATTTTGCTGCTCTATGTCAATGACATGCTAATCGTTAGGCATAACCCAAAGAAAATTGTTGCCCTGCAAGAAAACATTAAGCAAGTCATTCACTATGAAATACTTGGGACCAGCAAAGCAAATCCTTGGGATGAAAATACCTTGGGATCAATTCAAGAGAATATTATGGCTATCTTGGGAGACATATATTGAAAAGTTGCTAGAAAGATTCAACATGCATAAAGTCAACTCTGTTAGTATGCCACTTGCTGCACATTTCAAGCTGAGTAACGAGCAAAGTCCAACAAGTGAGAAAGAAAAGGCAGAGATGAAAAATATCCCATATTCATCTGCTGTTGGCAGTCTTATGCATGTCATGATATGTACAAGGACTGATATTGCTTACACCGTGGGTGTCGTAAGCTGGTTCTTAATGAATCCAGGGAAAGAGCATTGGTTAGTAGTGAAATGGTTACCACAATATCTTAGGGGGACATCTACAAATGCTTGCACTTTGGCAAAGGAAAACTTAAGTTAGAGGGTTATGCAAATGCTAATATGGCTGGTGACATGGACTCCAAAAACTTGACATCAGGGTACTTGACTACTTTTGCAAGGGGAGCTATATCTTAACAGCCTAAGCTCCAAAAATGTGTGGTTCTATCGACCACCTAAGCCGAATATATTGATGCCGCTGAAGCGTGTAAGGAGATTTTGCGAATGAAAATTTTCCTACTCGAATT
This sequence comes from Carnegiea gigantea, assembly GCA_029747015.1. Classification (NCBI taxonomy): domain Eukaryota; kingdom Viridiplantae; phylum Streptophyta; class Magnoliopsida; order Caryophyllales; family Cactaceae; genus Carnegiea; species Carnegiea gigantea. The sequence continues at coordinate 402,110 of JAKOGI010000475.1, read as the reverse complement.
GGGTTATGAGCAAGAAAAATATGTGTTATGATGTGATAGCCAGAGTGATATACATCTAGCCAAGAACTCTAGATTTCACTCCCATTCAAAACATATTGATGTTGACTATCATTGGATGCAAGCGGTGTTAGATGATAAATTTCTACATCTTAAAAAAGTCTATACACATGAAAATTGGTCAGACATGATGACCAAGGTGATACCGACAAAGAAGTTAAAAAAACGTTACAAAGGTACCGGTGTCCCAATTAAGTCAGGAAGGGGGAGATTTGTTGGGTTCCCTCCATAATTGGTGGGACGCATACGTGAATTTTCAACAACAAATAAATACCAAAGTCATCTGCACTGAATTGGATCAGAAGGTGAAGTCTTCTTTTGCATGCTAGGCCAAAGCATAGGTGAAGAAAAAATTACCAAGTCATTTAATATTTATGCCACATTCTTCTACCATTAGAATTAATGGTATTTAAAAAGGGACATTGTGGTGGACTTTGTGTGACATTTGTAGAACAAATTGTGGACTTCTTAAGCATAGCTAAGGATCTTGATTCCCTATAAAATGGGGGCTTTAAATGATTAGCAAGGCATCCCACAAAAATAGAGAAATACTAACTAGTAAAATAATATTAGTTAGTGAGTGTATACCATCTAAAATAGGTGAAGGAATTCCATCAAAATTTGAAGAGAGTAATTTGATGTTCTATCTTAATAGGGTGAGATATTGAGTGTACCCTCTGATTTATTAGAGGAGATAATTTGTAATCCTACTATTCCAAATAGTGAAAGTATTTTTCGGACGTACAATCCCATGAATTTTCCCTTCATCTTAAGAGGGTTTTCCATGTAAAAATTTGCGAGTCTTGATATGCTACATTTTCATAATTTTTATTGCCCATCTTAAATTATACAAAGAGGGAAAAGGATCCGCTTCCACGAGACCCGACTTTTTCAACAAAACATTTACGGATTCTTATACTACATTGTACATATCGTTTCTCCACCAGTGAATGGATGGGACACCAGTATTGCACATAATATGATGTGCTCAGTTTGTTGCTTCTCGAGACATGATTTCCACTTCCCTTCCCCTAGTTGGCCCTTTTTGCCAGGCTTCAAAGTTACACATAGTGTCAAAACTCAAAGACCAGCCTCATTTACCTAGCTATAAGCAATGGTATTCACCTTGGATTGCATATTAACCAGATCTTTCAATTCGTAAAAACAAGAATCAAAATGGTAATTGGATATATTGGTCAACTGATAATCAATTAACTGTTCGTTTGATTTACCAGTTAATCAAACCAGAAAATGCAATTTTTTACCAATGATTTTTGAAAGAAAAACCAAAAAGATGTAGCTATAGTTTCTAGGGTGAGCAGCTGAGGAGTGGACATTCAATTTAACAATAGGTCAACTTGTGACAACAAATCTAATAGTCAATGTCTCTCTCCCCCCATATATATATATATATATACTAGTTTGTGCCCATGTGTTTGCACGGGTGTCTAGTCACAATGAGTTAACAAAATAATTAACAGCGCAATGCATTTGTTACTAAAACAACCATTGGAAACAATAATAGGGCAACTAAAATAGTTATAGAAAAATTAATGAATACTATTCTACATTAGTTGTTCTTAAACAAACTCCTAGCATTTGATGTACTCGAACCTCTAATCACCTGAATCAGTAGGATCGAAACCATTACCGTTATTATATTTGATTTCGTTAGTGCAATAATAGCATTCTTCTTCCCATGCGATAAGACAAATGAAGTCGATCTTCATAACTTCATGATGATTAGTGGGAGCTTGTACAACAAATGTAAATGCCTTCATGATCACCCTTACTCAAGTACGTTTCAATCTCCTTCGATCGTATGACATGCATAATAATATATAGGATAACAATATGTCATTGTTAATTAGAATAGTAAAAGTAATGGAATGAGCATACATCAGAAGATGTACCAAGTACAATAGAATCTGCATACATAAGTAGATGATGATTACCTTACTGGGAAGACTTTTTAGATAAGATGCTAACTCACCTAAGATGAATTAAGCGCTCTCATCAAAAACCATTAAATTTTTTGTGGTTGTTGAATCTTGTATGGTCAAGGGTAATCTATACTTATAACCTTAAATTAATGTTAGATTATATATAATATGTAGAACACTTCATGTAATTTATAGTCAGGAACATAAGGTTATTGTAATATATACCTAGATATAGTTGTAGCAATGATTGTGCCACGCTTGTAACATTGAGTGCCTACTGCTTTCTTTTGCAACGTATACATGATTCATACCAAAGCGGACTCTCTTGTCAATGTGTACTATATATGCAACAATGCGAAAATGTTTGGCCTTAAAAAATAATAAATTGAATGTTAGTAGAAAGCATCTTTCCATATGGGATATTTGCATTACCAAAATAGTTAGCAAAGTCTTTATACATTAGACATGATTGTGAAGCCATTTAACTTTGTCCTTCTTACATTCAGTAACTTGTCCAATAAAACAATTACATATTTCTTTGTTTGAATCTAGTCAAGAACCTTTTTGACATAACCGTGATCAGCAAACCTGTAATGCAAATTCATGATAAGGTACTTGAAAGGAAAGCTAAATCAGTAGAATAAGTTGTCCAAAGTTTCACCATGCTTGACACACCTCAACTTCCTAGATATCTGGGTCAATGTAAATCCTTGGCATTTCTTATGCTTGAAGACAAGCTCCTGATTACATAAATGATATTCATCATGAAAATAAAATGCTGAATTATTTTTATAGTGTTGTGGTTTTGTACCTTGGAAATCTCGAATAGCTATCTGAGATGCAACCAACACAATGGCTCGGTCGATTCTATCTAATAAGATTGGTCCTCGGTTTCTTGCTAGATCACCACATAGTGTCAATCTGTGAACCTTCATACTATGTTGAAGAACAGAATATGTTTGTAACCATTGGAATGGATGATTATAGAATGTGGATATTTACAACTTTAAAGCGCTTACTACAGATCACGTAAAAGGATGTCCCTTTTAACCCAATTACTAACACAACTAGTCCACAAGGTAGAAGTGACAATATGCAATATAGATGTGTAAATAACTAATCCAACAACATATGCAAATGTGTATTGGAAATTACATTGTGTATTGTGTAACATAAAATATGACGTAGCGTGAGGTATGATGTTAATTGAGTTCAAAACATACCAACAAAAATTGCATTACAGTGTAGTAAACCTAGAACATTAGCAAAATCAACAAATGTGAACTTAAAGTGTGAAATAGAGTTAGACTCATCCAAAATCTCTAAAATCTCAGAGGTTCTAGTGAAGTTCAGTCTATAATGGTGAGAAGCTAGCTTATACTGGGCATTATAACTAGGTGGTACCAACCGAAGATTCTTTAGTGAGTAAACATTTCCCTCCTTTAAACTGTCTTTATATTTTCAAAGCTCATCATCGTATATGGTAATTGGTATGTCATCACCCTAGGTATATGCAAATTGTTATGTACTGTTATGTTAAATATTAAACAAAACTGAAGAACATTAAATTAAAACATTATACACTATTTTACCTCCATGTCGACGAATATCATATCCATGTATCTACTTCCCTTCTTGGTAGTGCACTCACTATGTAGGTATATTAGGCGTAGCTTAATAGTGACATTGTAAGAAATTAGGCCCATATAACGAACAGACATATATTGTATAAACATTTGTAACAAATCTATTAATATAATTTTTGACATAAAAGGGAACCACATTATAAAATGAGAATGGAGTTATATAATTGTGAGATTATAGAAAAAACCACATTATATGAAGTGAATGATTTATGTCTTAATTGTGAATGAGGACATTTGCTAATTCACACATATTGAAATATGAAGAAAGGAGTACTTATGTGTTGTTGAAAACCTCCTTATAAACAACATTTTTTGTTATAGTCTTTGAGAGATCTTTTTTATTACATATTAATAGTTTCAAGCCGGATGGAGAAGTGACACATGACAATGCAATGTAAAGCTATCAATGGCTAAACATAGGCCTCGAAAGGTATATACCAACGCCAATTTTAGTGGAAATTGCCTTCTTGCAAGTTATGGACCTTAAACCTTACGGGGAGTTAGATCGATCCTTTGTATAAGTTGTTAAATTTTTATATCAATTGGGCAATTAACAAAGAGTCATGCATATAAGCTAAAATGAGGTTCCAACCCAAAACCAATTGGCAATAGATGGAGTAACTCACAAGCTTATATACATGCTCAAGCCCTTTAACTCTATCAATGTGGGGCAACACTCACTATTATATTCTTTGAATTTTATCAATGTTAGAATAAAACCCACTTTCATACTCCAACACGCCCCTACACATGTGGGCTACTAACAAGGCCCAACACGTGCACACAATTTTAATTAACCAGGGACAGTGTCAAATCAAGATCGAGCAACCCGCTCTAATACCATGTTAAATTTTTATATCAATAGGGTAATTAACAAAGAGTCATGCATATAAGCTCAAATGAGGTTCCTACCCAAAACCAATTGGCAATAGGCGGAGTAACTCACAAGCTTATATACATGCTTAAGCCCTTTGATTCTATCAATGTAGGATAACACTCACTATCACATTCTTTGAATTTTATTAATGATGGACAAAGCCCATTTTTATACTCCAACATAAGCACGCACTCTCCCACTTTGGACCCAAATATGACATTTGCTTCAACGACCCTATCGCCCAATCGAGAGACTACCAATCTAGTACCATTGCACAAACCAAGGGCCTAATGTATTTGAACTTAGATAACTCCTGACACTTCCTGGTAGCAACGATAACATAGTTGAATATAGTTCATCTACATCATCATTTATTGGAGTTAAGATTCCATGTTTTTAAAGACAAGACCAATTTGTGTATCTTTTATGGAAGTCAGGGTATATGTCATTAATCAGATTATGCAAACTGTTTTGTGTATTTTCAATTAAGATATCTCGCAGCATCAATATCTAACTTGGTTCTCCATCTTCTAAGATTAACACACCCTATACAGTGCCTTCTCCAACTTGTAATATCCACTATGAAAAATCCTCTAGTTTTCTACATTATTCATTAGATAGATTAGTTCTTTGTAAGCGCATGTTAATCACTATCACATGAACCTGACCCCAAATATTAATGATTCTCTATGAACGATAGATGAGAACACATGCTTATGACTACTATTTGTTATAACAGGAAGAATCTGTCCCCATCTCGTGGTGTGGCGTCGCAGGGTGGTGGTGTGGATTAGTGGTGACTGTGTCAATTTGGTGTTGAGTTACGGTGGGCTTGGGTGTCGGTTTTGTGCTATCTCTCTTGTTGTGTAATCTTAATGTCCTTTAACTTAATCTGATTTATGTACAATTACCTTCCAATTCAATTTGATAGGTTCTGAGAGAATACGGTTTGTTAGCATGACCCACATGATTGATCCACTTGATTCAGCATGGAAATAGGAACTTCTAGAAAGTGATTATTTATAATCTTGATATAAAAATACAGACATGTCGGATAGAAACGTAACCATACCTTGTACCCTTATGAATCTTACACTCGATTGAGGGATGAAGAGTCAGGAAGTCACTTTAGGAGGAAGAAATTAAGGAGTTAGTTTGTTAATGAAAGAAAGACAACAAAAAGAAGAAAGTGTTCTCAAGCTAGAGTTTCTAATGAAGAACGTTACTATGTGAATAGCTTAAAGTATCTGAACAGAAAGTGACATGAGTGTGAAGCAGATCTAGATTAGAAGAAGAATCCATTTGGCTAAATAAAGGCATAAACATCTCAATGAAAACCTAATAAGATGAACACCTCAAGAACACTTCATTGGAGGAACACCCAAATCCAAAGGAAACTCTTTGGATGCTTAAAAGAACACCAAGATAAACAACCCTCCAATTAATTCCCTAAAGCATAAGCACCAAGGATTAATATAATGGAAAGACTCTAAATCACCTCTCTAATAAGAGATAAAGATTAAGAGATTTTGAGAGAGGAAATGGCTTCTAGCTTTTTCATTCATTCATAATCATCAAAGCTAAAAGTAATACAAGAGATGAGTAATTAAATAGCAAGATACCCCCTCCCCCAAGCTTAGTACTAGCCAATAGCATTACAAGGATTTTGTCTAATAAAATACAAGCTAATTGTACAATTAAAGGGGGACCACTAGGGGATAATGGCGTGCCAGAATTGGCTGCACATTCCTTCCCCATTGGTGATGTCATTCACCTACACAAATGGAGGAGATTGAGGTGCAGATTTTAAAGAGAGCCTTCTAGAGTAGTCTATCAGCTATCTACCAAGCTTGGACCCTTAATTCTCTCATCTGGTAACCCAAATAAATCCTTGTGTCAAAAACATGCACCTCCAAACCTGCACTGCCCATGGCTCGGTTCAAACCCCATAACTTGCTTGATTCTTAGAAATTGATGATGATCTTAGGCTTTTTGGAAAATAGACAACCGGGGCTATCCATTGATTCAAAATTCACTGAAAATGGATCCCATTTACCTAGCTAAAAAGGAGCTAAAATGTAGGCCATACGTTTTGCCTATAACAAGAAAGTAAAATAAAATAGGATGACTCGGAGAAAAAATAGCTAGGCTCCTTATTTAGGCTACTAAGTGCCATGCCACCTCACCTAAGCTTGCTTTGGGGCCCCTTAAGGCTCCCAAATAAACAAGGACTTTGGACAACCAAGTACTTGGGTACTGCCCTCCTTGGTGATTAAGGGCCCAAATTGAATCCAAACCTTGATGTTGATAAGGAGGTTAGGCCTTATAGTTTGCTCTGCATCAACCTTCCCTCCTTGAAGATGATTTGCCATCAAATCTCCCATGTCCTCATCTTCATCCTCAATATAGGGAGTGAGGTCTCCAACATTAAAAGTGGTGGGATGTTCATGTCACCCGAAAGTTCTATCTTGTAGGCATTATCTCCCACTCTTTGCACGATCTTGTAGGGGCCAATTCCCTTTGCCATAAGCTTACTTTTTCTCCTTGAAGGGAAACTCTCCTTTCTCAAATATAGTCATACAAGATCTCCCAGTTTAAAGTCAAGATGAGTTTGATTCTTGTTGGCCTTGGCCTTAGATTGCTCATTTACCTTCTCAATTTAAGCTCCCACTTGCTTATGTAGTTTCTTCATAACTTTAGCCCTTTCCTTGACTTCAAAGCTCACTTTGGACTCTTGAGGAATGGGAATGAGATCAAGGGGAGTGAGAGGGTTGAGGCCATAGCATACCTTAAAGGGTGAATGAGAAGTAGCATAAGAAGGAGTTTGGCTGTAGGAAACTTCTGCATAGGGAAGCTTGGTGTCCCAATCTCTGAAACTCTTAGTCACCATACCTCTTAGCAAGGTATTGAGTGTGCAGTTGGTCACTTCTATTTGTCCATCGGTTTGGGGGTGACAAGTGGTACAAAAGAGTAATTTAGTCCGCACTAGCCTCCATAGACTTCTCCAAAAATGTGATAAGAACTTGATATCTCTATCTGATACAATAGTCCTTGGGATCCCATGAAGCCTTACAATATCTTAGAAGAAGAGCTCTGCAATATATGCAGTATCATCACACTTGTGGTAAGCAACGAAATGTGCCATCTTGGAGAACAGATCAACAACTACCATGATGGCATCCTTCCCTCGAGGGGTTCATGGAAGGGCCACTATGAAGTCCATACTAAGATCATCCCAAGGCCTTAAAGGAACCTAAAAAGGGGTGTAAAGGCGTTGGTGGAAGCGACTCTTGGCCATATGACAAATGGCACACCTTGAAATTACCTTGTGGACTTCCCCACCCATCTTGGGCCAATAGAAGTGCTCTTTGAGGATCTTAAGGGTCTTGTTGGTGCCAAAATGCCCGGCTAAGGGTCCTCCATGAGCCTCCTTGACATTCAAGTCCCTTAGAGAACTCCTGGAGATGCATAACTTATTTCTCTTAAAGAGGAAACCTTTTTGCAAGGTATAAGTGCCATAGGTAGAGGGATCTTTCATCACCACCTTAAAGTCTTCATCCTTTATCTACAAGGCCTTGATAGAATGGAAGCCAAGAACCTTGGCCTCTGGGACAATAGAAGAGCATACCTCTGTGATAAGGCATCGGCAACTACATTCTCTTTCCCACTCTTATGCTTGCAAGAGAAAGTGAAGGATTGAAGGAATTCAACCCACTTAGCATACCTTGTATTTAACTTGTGTGGGTCATTGATGAAAGACAAAGCCTTGTGATCCGAATAGAGCATAAAAGGCTTGGGCTTGAGGTAATAATTCCAATGCTCCAAAGCCCTAACAATAGTATAGAACTCCTTATCATAAGTGGAGTGGTTGAGTCTTGAACCATTCAATTTCTCACTAAAGTAGGTAAGAGGACGCTTGGGTTGAGTGAGAAACGCACCAATCCCAACCCCGCTAGCATCACATTCAACTTCAAAAAGGAGCTCAAAATTACATAGTGCCAAGATAGGGGCCGAACAAAGCCTTCACTTGATGGACCGAAGGTTCTTTGGGCAGCCTTTGTCCACTCAAAGGTACTTTTTTTCATACACTCGATCAAGGGAGCCATAATGGAGCTAAAATCCTTGATAAACTGGCGATAGAAAGAAGCCAACCTATGTAAGCTATGGACTTCCATCATGGTTGCAGGAATGGGACAACTCTTGATAGCCTCAATCTTGGTTTCATCAACTTGGATTCCCTCACCATAGACTACACACCTAAGAAAGATAACTTGAGGAGTAAAGAGCTCACACTTCCTAAGTTTAGCACAAAGAGCTTATTGCCTCAAGACTTGGAACACTTGAGTGAGGTGTTCCTTATGAGATGCCTTATCTTGGCTATACACCTAGATATCATCAAAGTATATCACAACAAACTTCCCAATGAATGACCTTAAGACTTCATTCATGAGCCTCATGAAGATACTCGGGGCATTAGAAAGACCAAAGGGCATCACTAGCTATTCATATTTGGTCTTAAAGGCCATTTTCCACTCATCTGCTTCCTTCATTTAGATTTACTGATAGGCACTTCGATGGGTCAATCTTAGAAAAGATCGTGGACCCATGCAACTTATCAAGCATGTCATCCAACCGTGGGATAGGAGACCAGTACTTAATGGTGATATTGTTGATGGCCCTAGAATCCACAAACATATGCCATGTGTCATCCTTCTTAGGTACCAAAAGAGCGGGAATCGAGTAAGGACTCAAACTTTCCCGAAGGTACCCACGATCAAGCAACTCTTAGACTTGTCTTAGGAGCCCTTTTAACTCATTAGGATTACACCTATAAGCTAGCTTGTTAGGTAAAGGAGCACCCGATAGAAGATCAATTTGGTGCTCAATTCCTCTTATAGGAGGGAGTCTCGGTTGTAGATCGTTGGGAAAAATATCTTCAAACTCTTTCAAGAGTGATTGAGCTAGAGGGAGTAAGGGCTTCCCTTCCTCACTAGTGTTTGATTCAACCATAAGGCAAATAAAGGCTTGCTCTTACTAATGGCTCTCTCCACCTGTGTCTCACTTATGTAGAGGCTTTTCTCACTTCCCTTCCCCAGTTTAATTTTGAGGGGTTTGGGTTGTCGTAGGGGGTTAAAGTGAGGTTACATCCCTTGCACTTAAGGGCATAGGTGTTGGCATGCCCATCATGCATCACATGATTGTCAAATAATCAAGGTCGACCAAGCAATATATGACAAGCATCCATAGGAAGAGCATCATAAAGGACCTCACACACTAAGGACCAATGAAAAAAGAGATAAGAGCTTAGCTAGAAACAATTACCTCGCTTCCTTACTTGAGCCATTGAAGAGTGCAAGGAGTGGGGTGCACCTTGGTGGGAACTTGTAGCTTGTCAATAAGAGTCATAGAAGCCACATTGGTGTAACTACGTCCATTGATAATAAGCTTACTCACTTTGCCTCCAATGGTACATCGAGTGTGGAAGACTTGCTTCCTTTGAGTAGGTTCCACGGGAACCTCTTTGGCATGAAGGGCTCTTCGGATCACCAATAGTTCTCCAACATTTGAGGTGACTATGGTATGATCTTCCTCTTCAAACTCTTCCTCACTAGTTTCTTCCTCTAGAGCTTAGATCTCTTCCACCTCTTTAATGGAGAGGGTTCCTTGATTTGGACAATCTACTTGGAAGTGCCCATAACCATGGCATTTGAAGCACTTCTTTCCCTTAAACCTTTTTAGAGGTTTGCTAGTAATTCCTTTACCCTTATCAATGGCCTGGATGGGTGCAGGGGTAGTTTCATCCTTGTCATAGGAAGGAAAACTCTCAGGAGTGCTTTGGGGTCGATGAGGGGAAGGAGTTGCGAAGGACTTTCGACCCTTAAGTTATTTCTCGATCATGATGGCTAGGCCATCATTGAAAGACAAGTAGGGTTGAAGTTCCACCTTATGAGCAATCCTAAGAGAAAGTTCTTTTATGAACCTAGCAATAGTAAGCTCAGTGTCTTCATTCAAACCAACTCTCATTTGAAGTTGCTCAAATTCTCGAATATATTCCTCCACCCAGAGATTCTCTTGGCTAAGGGTGGTAATCTTGAGATAGAGCTCTTGCTTGTATGAGGGAGATAAGAACCTCTTCTCCATGTGTTTCTTGAGCCTGGACCAAGTCTTAATCTTAGACTTAGTTTCCCTTGCTTTATTCTTTTCTAAGGTCTCATACCTCAAGGAGGTATACCCCTTTAACTTAAGAATGACCAATTTGAAGGCCTTTTCAACATTGTACTCCTTGAGCTCAATGATTCTCTCAATAGCTTGCACCCAATCACTGTAGCTTTCCGGTTTGCGGTTGCCATCAAACTCCGGTGCCTCAACCTTGAGGTTACTAAGATCATCTCTGGGATGACCTCTACCCCAATTACCTCTATCCTCATGGTCATCATGAGAAGATGAGTAGGCAATGTCAATAGGGTTTACATCAAGCTCACCAGGTTGGGAAACTCGTCATTCAGATCCCTTAACTTGCTCTAGCTCCATAGTGAGTTTTCTCATTGTTCTTGAAGGTCAATTGTAGCCTTGTCTCTCCTCATTTTATGGGCTAACTCTAGAGAGATGCCTCTAGGTTGAGAAGGTTCTGCATCATTGGAAAAGGTTAAAGGCAGATAAGAGAAGGAAGTAAGATTAAGCGTTTGAGAAACGGTGGTGCAGTCGTGCCAGAGGAAGCACGGGCTAAAATGGGGGGATTGTGTTTAGGCTATTTTGGGGGTTCTTTGTGGACTAAAAGAGGAGTTTTGTGGAGAAGTCAAATGTGAATTTTTAGGGTTTTGTATTGATAAGAAAGAATGGAAGAGTGCTTGGGCTCTTTGAGGAGAAATAAGAGAAGAAGGTAGAGTAGAGAGTACCCAAATCTCAAAATAACAAACTAAGAACTCAAATAACAAATTCAATTCACAAAGTGTGAGGATTTGATGCTTAACCTTAAAGGATTCTTGTGCTCGGATGCCAACTGAGTGGATCGAGATTAGAAGAAAAAATCCATTTTTCCAAATAAAGGCATAATCATCCCAACAAAGACCCAATAAGATGAACACCTCAAGAACACTTCAATGTAGGAACACACAAATCCAAAAAAAACTCTTTGGATTCTTAAAAGAACACTAAGATAAACACCCACCAATTAATCGCCTAAAGCCTAAGCACCATGGATTAATATAAATGAAAGACTCTAAATCATCACTCTAATAAGAGATAAAGACTAAGAGATTTTGAGAGAGAAATTGACTTCTAGACTTTTCATTCATTCATAATCATCAAAGCTGAATGTAATACAAGAGATGAGGAATTAAACAGCAAGATACCCCTCCCTTAAGCTTAGTATTAGCCAATAGCATTACAAGAACTTTGTTCAATTAAATACAAGCTAGTTGTACAATTAAAAGGAGAGCACAAGGGGATAATGGTGTGCTAGGATTGACTGCACATTCTTTCCCATTGGTGATATAATTCTCTGATCCAAATGGAGGAGATTAAGGCAGGGATTTTTATGGGAGCCTTCTACAAGAGTTGATCAGCTAGTCATCAAGTTTGGACCCTTGATTCTCCCATCTGATGACCCAAACAAATCCTTGAGTAAAAAAACATGCATCTCCAAACCTGCACTAACCATGGCTCGGTTGAAACTCCACAACTTGCTTGATTCTTGGAATTTGATGATGATCTTTGGCTTGCTGAAAAATAGACAACTAGGGCTATCCATTCATGTGAATGTCACCCAAAATGGATCTCATTTACCTAGCCAAAAATGAGCTAGGATTTAGGCTGTACGTTCTGCCCATAACAAGGAAGTAAAATAAAATAGCGTGGCTTGGAGATAAAATAGCTAGCTACTTATTTAGGCTACTAAGTGCCATGCCACCTTGCCTAAGCTTACTTTGGGGCCCCGTAAGGCCCCTAAACCAATAAGGACTTTGGAGAGCCAAGTACTTTGGGTACCACCCTCATAGGTGATTAAGGGTCCAAGTTAAATCCAAGCCTTGATGTTGAAAAGCAGTTCAAGCCTCATGGTTTGCTCCATAATCAGAGTGTTTGCTGTGATTATGAAGTTTTGTAATTTAATGAACTTCCATTCTATGCAGCAGATGCAAGTTCACAATTAGTTAATTACTAGTTTGTGTCCGTGCATTTGCACAGGGCATCTAAAGAGTAGAAATTTAATATAAATATGTATTAATATTATGAGCAGAGTGTATAATGTTGATCAAATTAAAAATAAAAAATAAAATTTTCAATAAATAATACTCTAAGTATGCTATTCGATATACATAAGAAAACTAACAATTTTTTTGACTGGACACGAAAACTAAGAAGTTAAATTTATGTAATATATAATCTTAGCATAAGCAGGATAAGTGTTTTAATTAATTAATTAATTAAACTTCTCAGTTTTGTAGTACTGACTTCTGTAGTTTTTTTTTTTTTTGGGGAGGGGGCAGTTGGTAAATTTACGTACACACACTGAGGAAAAATTGAATCTTAATTGTACAGACGTAAAATATGCAAGTACGTTACCGCTAAATCATTTCCAAAGGTTGATGCGTTTTATTTATATATCATCCGCTTGATTTATTTGGCCTTGCAAAATAAAAGTCAAACATTAATTATAATAGTGCCTAAATATATTCAAAATTTCTTTGATACAATGTTTGCATCATAGAGTGCATATATATATATATATATATATATATATATATATATATATATATATATATATATATATATATATATATATGTATATATATATATATATATATATGTATGTGTGTTGTGTGTGGTGTGTATGTTATATTATATATATATATATATATATATATATATAATATACACACACACACACACACATACATATATATGTATATACACATATATATATAGATATACATATATATCTATATATATATATATATATATATATATATATATATATATATATATATATATATATATATATCGATCACTACAAATGTTAGATATCAAATATAATACATATAGATGGCAAACAAAATTAAGTAAAGAAACTTGAAATACCATTAGAAAAAAGTTATAACTAATAGACAGAAGGAAAATATATACAAAATATAAATAATTTACCAAAATTGTTTTAATTAAACTAAGGAAGAAAACCGTCAACAATCAAAAGGTTAGAGTTGCATGAGATTAAAAGTACCATCGATTAGAGGAGGGAAGCATGGACAATCACATATATTATTATTTTTTATAATAGGAAGATAAAGATATAAAGTCTAGGGTAATTAGTTAAATTACCTAATATTTTTCTTCAAATTAATCGGTTGTTGTTAATTTTCATTGGTTATAGTCATTAATTAATGTGATGAAAATTTAACAACAAGAATTAGATAATTTTATCAAACATTAAAAAAATAATTCCATGAGAGAGACAGAGAAAGAGGATGATGTGTGAATTTAGGAAGGGCAAAAACCAACTCTATTTTCTTTAGATAAATATTAAAAACTAATTCAATAGTTTCTACATTAGGAAGAGAGAAAATAGAGAGATGTGGGATATTTTTTTTCCTTCTAAAATAATTAATGTATTTTTTCAATGAAAGATTGAGATTTTTTTTTTGGAAGAGATCAACGGTCCACATAAATCAGTGCCTCACATTTTAGAATTGAAGGATAGAAGGTTTTTGAACATATTTCGTTTTGCTACTTATAATATAAAGATATGAAGTTTTTTTAATGTTCGATAAAATTATCTAATTCTTTTGTTAGATTTTCATTACATTAATTAATGACTATACCAATGAAAATTAATGACAATCCATTAATGGGAAGAAAAATATTAGGTAATTCAACTAATTACACTAAACTTTATATCTTTATCTTCATATTTTAAAAAATAATAATATATGTAGTTATCCAGCCTTCCCTCCCCTAATCAATGGTACTTTTCATGCAACTCTAAACTTTTGATTGTTCATGGTTTTCTTCTTTAGTTTAATTAATACAATTGTGGCAAATTATTAATATTTTGCGTAAGGGAAAGATAGATAACCACATGTGTTATTATTTTTTATAATATGAAAACAAAGATATAAAGTTTAGTGTAATTAGTTAAATTACCTAATATTTTTCTACGCAATAATGGGTTTCTATTAATTTTCACTGGGTATAGTCATTAATTAATACGATGAAAATCTAACAAAAAGAATTAGATAATTTTATGAAAAATTATAAAAAAATTCTGAGAGAGGGAGAGAGATAGAGAGAGAGAGAGGATCACATGTGAATTTAGGAAGGACCTCATATTTTAGAATTGGAGGGAACCATTTTGAGCACATTTCATTTTGCTACTTATAATAGAAAGATGTGATTGTTTCCCAATTTTCAGCGATAACATCCCATTGGTGATAAGCAAACTCGAAAAGTATTATTTCAGTAAAATATTTTCATGCATAATTGAGGTTCTATAATGAATTTTGGGGTAATTTGAAATTCAAAATGTTGAAAGATTGGAGGAAATAATTCTTAGAGAGGGTATTTGGGCGGGAACGAATATGGTGCGGGTGTTCGTTCGAAAAATACATTTAAATTATATTGTTAGATATATATAGACACACACACATATATACACACACACACATATATGTGCCCGTGTGTGGTTGTGTGTGCGTATGTGTGTGTGTGTATATATATATATATATATATATACACGCACACACAAACACATACATATACATACATATATATATATATATATATATATATATATATATATATATATATATATATATATATATATATATATATATATATAGTATATATATATATATATATATATATATATATATATATATATATGTACATATACACACACACACACACACACATATATATATATATATGTATGTGTGTATATATGTATGTATGTATGTATGTATGTCATAACCCGACCCTAAATCATGTTTATTTCTTTAATTAAACCATGTTGTTAATTTTTTACGTTTATTTATCTCATTTAATCAGCCTGATTGGGGGAATTCATTTTGGGCTCCACTTTCCAATTCGAGTTTCATTTACAATAATGATTTTTAAGTGAATTGATATTAGGCCCTGATAAATATGATTAAGTGACAAATTATTTTTCACAGTGTCACAAAAATTTAGTTTTTATCCTTGCAAAAAAATTGGGCCCAAATTCATTAGGTTTGGCCCAATTCATTTGGGCCCGAATTGCGTCCTGATTCATTTTGGGCTCAAATTGTGACGCGAAAATTTTGGTGTGATTAAATTATGTTGATTATCATCATTATGTCTAATTATCATTAGCAAAAAGTTACTTTATAAAAGGATAAATATCAACCAAATTTATCAAGATAAGTTAAAACAAAAATCTCGCCAAAGCCATGTCCATCTTTTCTTCCTCTTCTCTCTCCCCCGCGGCTGCCTTGCTTCTTCTGCTGCTGCTTCTGGGTGTTGCTGCCACCTCTGCTGGCTGCCAGCCAGCAGCCCACCATCACCTCAGCCACCAACTACCACCCCTCCTAACTCCTCCAACATCAAAGACCATCTCCGTCTTCTAGTATCCAAGCTCAAAGTAAGTGAAATCCTAACTCTATCTTGATATATTTTTGAGTTTTATTGATTGATTAAGTTACAAATTATGTTTATATGAGCCAACTGATGGTTATTATGTAATTTTTATTGAGTTTAGTGATGTTTAAAGTTATGGGTGATGAATTGGAAGTGTGATCAAATGAGTTGAATCATGGAAGTTGAATCCAAGCTTGCTTGTTTCATTTGTCGTGATTTTGATATGGGTTATGTATATGAGGCCTTAAAAATGATCTTTTTATATCTGATTGTGGTGATTTGGAATGATTTCAAGTGATGACTTATTTGAAAAAAGAGGAGAAAGCAAAAACAGTGGGGGTTAGAAATGGCAAAAAAATTGGGGTGACTTTGGGATTAACCTGGTAATGATTAACCCACTAAAAAATTATTATTTTTAGTGGGTAGATAGGTTAGTGTGTTAAATTTCAAATACCTTTTGAATCGCCTTAATCTGAGTTCTGTGGATAAAGTTACGGCTATTTTGCTAGAACTACGCAGGTTCAACCAAAAACTAAAACACTTGTGTTCTAGTCCCATTTTGGAAATTCTATTATAGGAATCATATTTTGTATCGTAAATAAAAGTTTTTCGGTACTTCTTAGTCTTTCTATATTGGGGTTTAGGTCTTCATTTGAGGTCAAAGGTAAAAGTTAAAAATTTTTGAAGTGAACTGACCTACTTTCGTGCAAATTGGGCTGTTATTGCAATTTCTGTGTAGCGTATACTTGGACAAAAATTCTAAAATTTTTACTATAGATTGTCCATATTATTTTTGAATTTCTTATAAGACTTCATGAATTTTGGTTAAGTATTTTGAGTTTGGTGATTTTTGAAAGCATTTTGAGTAATTACATAAAGAGCAATAATAAAGATTGAGTGAGATTGATCATGCTCTCATTTTGTGTATTTTGGGCCAATATGGTCATTTAAGGGGGAAATGAATATTCATGAACTTTCATGGATCTTTTAGCTTGATTAATGAGAAAGAAGAAGACAAGTACACAATTTGGGAGCTTGTTTATGAGCTTTGAATCAATTATGGATTTTACAAAGAAAATACCAAGTTGAGTGAGCTTAATAGCTTCTATTGAGTTCAATAACTCATTGAGGTGGAATTCTATATCTAATAGATTTATGAATGAAATATGAAAAGTGAAGAGAATTTTTTGATTCAGAAATCATATTTATCAGACCAAATTATTGTAGTTTATGCTATTTTGAATCAAGATATATCCCTCCTGCCCTCAAACCTCTATTACTTACTCAATTCATCATGTATCAAATATATTTATCAAGCCAATCTAGTGTACTCGCTGTTATCTTGAACCAAGCTATACATCGGCAAGTCTTAAACCGTAGCAGCAATCTATTTCAGAAAAGGCCAAAACCACTCTCCCATTTGTCACCATCAAGGCCTTTTCCTTTGTAATCTCATCTATCTCATTGTAGTCTGTTTTACTTTCATTCACTTTATATCGGATTTAATTACTTTCATTAATGCAGTTTTAAAGTTATATTAAAATACCCAAGTTATGTATACCATTTAATTACTCAATTTCTATTACACATACTTTTACTTACTCAATTATGTGAGTAAGGATCATTTACTGACTACAAATACCTATAATGACATTTATGAAGCAAAGTTGAGGCCTAGTTATCATTCCCGGTTATGCATAAGTCTTATCAGGCCACAACATATTTATCAAATCAAAAATATGTTTAACGGCCTGCCACTAGGAACCATTTCTTGCTTCTAAGATCTGGCGGACAGGTTCATTAGTCAGTTCATCACCAGCCGAAAAGAAAGGCGGACCAGCCCATCTCCAAAATTAAGTAGGGTCCGCAAGAGTCTCTGGCGGACTTTGGGAAACATTTCCATCAAGAGGCGGTCCTGATCCCGGACTTGGAGGATGGGGTAGCATAGGCCTCCTTTCTAAACCGATTGAAAAGTGCATCAGCTCAAGTTCGCCCTAGCCGAACAGAAGGAGGCCACTATTGCGGAGGAACTGAGGAAAGCCGCGGACTTCATCTGCGCCATCGAAATCTACGTTGATAGTTCAGATGCCCCAAGAAAGCCTAAAACCCCTACAGACAGGAATCCCGGCAGGGGTGATAGGAATTACGGCTCAGGGGATAGGAGGCCACGTGTCGAGGTTGTTGACCCACAGTTTACCACAGACTCTCAAAGCATCCTCATAGAGGTAAGGGAGCATTCTATGCTAAAGAGACCACCCTTTATGACTTCTGCTCTGAAGCCTCATAACGCATAGAAATATTGTGAGTTTCATGAGCAGAACGACCATACAACAGCTGAGTGCTGCGAACTGAGGAAAGCCCTTCATGAGCTAACAGATAAGGGCCAGATTGATCGCTTTCTAAAGAGGGGTTCATGTTTCCTTCAAAGGGAAGGCGAGTCGCACGGCCTAAGCCGCAAGATAAGGAATGCTCCTCTTAGGTTATGGCTACTATTACTGGGGGTTACGCGGAAGGTATTACCCAGTCCGCCTAGAAAGCCCAGCTTCGGGGTGCCCAGCATGTTCTCACCACCGAGCCAGGGACACGGGCCACGGGCTATGGTACCAACAATGGTGTTCGGTGGAAGCGATGCGATGTACTTTACCTTTCCGCACAACGACCCGTTGGTGGTAAAAATGAAGGTGGCTAGTGCAATTATGCGGAGAATCCTAATTGACACCAGAAGTTCTATAGATCTCATCACTTGAGACTGCTTAAAGAAGTCAACATATCCGGGAAGAGACATCATCCCTCTAGTCCATCCAATCCTAAGCTTTGGTGGACAGGAGGTGAATCTCATCGGGATGATCCGCCTACCATTACGCTTCAGAGACAAAGGGAAGCCAAAGAATTTGAAAGTCGATTCCATAGTTGTGGACGTTCCGATGGCATACAACATCATCCTAGGGCAACCCACCCTCCACAAGGTAAAGGCTGTCATTACTCCCTACTTGCTTCAGCTTCAGTTTGAAGCTAATGACGGGACCATGGGTACGATGCAACGGGACTTACGCATGGCTCAAGAATGTTATCTGAAAAGCATTCGCCCCCTCATGGAGCGGACAAGCGAGCAGGGGCTGGGCGGTTCGCTAATGACTGGAAAGAAGCCCCGGAGCAAGCCTCCTCTTCCTCCACCAGCCGCGAAAGCGATCGTTATACATACCATGGCCTCGGCCAAGCCCAATCGACCTCGTCCCAAGGCTGCAGAAAATGCAAAGCAAATTCCACTGGAAAAAGATCATCATGACCACATGGTTCAGATACGTCAAATAAAAGTCGACGCTCGCGACTCATTGATCTCACTCCTATGGGAGTACCGGGACGTATTCGCCTTTGGTTCTGAGGAAACGCCCGGTATTGACCCGACCCTTATGGAGCATAGGTTGAATGTGGACTTATAAACCATTCATTTAGAAGAAACGCCGCATGGGCCCAGACAGAGCAGTCGCGGCAACTGCCGAGGTGTAGAAACTGCTATACACGGGATTCATTAAGGAGTGCCAATACCCGGAGTGGATCTCAAGCATGGTCTTGGGGAAGAAGCCTAATAGGACTTGGAGGATTTGCGTAGACTTTACTGACTTAAATAAGGCCTGCTTGAAGGACAGCTACCCCCCAAAGATCAATAAGCTAGTGGACGCCACGGCTGGGCATGCCTTATTAAGCTTCATGGACACTTTCTCCAGATATCACTAGATTCCCTTGTGTCTGGAGGATCAGGAGAAGACTGCGTTCATCATCGATAGAGGCCTACACTGTTATAAGATGATGCCTTTTGGGTTAAAGAACGCGAGGCTACCTATCAGTGACTTGTGACAAGTTGTTCGGACCCCTCACTGGGAAGACTATGGAAGTCTACATTGACAACATGATTGCGAAAAGCATGCTCGACGACACACATGGCCAAGTCATACGGCAGACGTTCGACATACTTCGAGCTTTCGGGATGAAGCTCAACCCGAAGAAATATGTGCTCGGGGTGTGTTAAGGCAAATTCCTCAGGTTTACGATCAGGATCCAGGGAATAGAGGCTAATCCAGACAAGATCCAGGCAATGCTAGACATGAAACCCCCACGAAGTGTCAAAGAGGTACAGCAACTAACGGGATGCATTGCCGCCTTGGGGTGGTTCACGTCTAGATCTGCTGACAAACACCATCCATTCTTCCGCGTCCTGTTAAGGCGAGCTAACTTCAGCTGGGATAAGGAGGCCGATGAGGTTTTAGAGGCATTAAAGACGTACCTAGCTCGGCTACGCAAGATAGCAAGTCCCCTCGCTGGGTAGACACCCTCACTCTATTTGGCTATCTTGAAGTAGGCCATTAACGCGGTCTTAGTAGTGAAACAAGCAAAAGAGCGAATCCTGGTATATTATGTAAGCCGCACCCTGGTTGGGGTCGAGATAAACTATCCCCTCATAGAGAAATTTGCGCACGCACTGGTGATGGCCAGTCGAAACTGCGACCTTACTTTGAAGCCCACAAGGTCATCGTTCTCACTTACTAGCGCTTGAAGAACATCCTTCAGAGGCTGGACGCTTCCGGCCGGCTCCTGAAGGGGGCCATCGAATTGTCTCAATATGATCTTATCTTTGAAGCACGGCGAGCCATCAAAGCTCAGGCCTTGGCCGAATTTTTAGCCGAGAGTACTGCTCCTATAACAAACAATAATCCATACCCTTGTCCGTGGCATCTTTATGTCGATGGTTCATTCATAAAGGATGAAAGCGGAGCTGGCCTCATCATCGAGAGCCCTGACGATGAGCGGTACAAGCATACCTTGAAGTTTATGTTCAAGGCATCCAACAACGAGGCCAAGTATGAAGCCTTAATAGTGAGAGTTGACCTGTGCTATACTGCAGGGGCCGACTCAGTCCAGGCATTTTCTGACTCCTAGTTGGTAGTCAGGCAGCTCAATGGGGAATATGAGGCCAAAGACGACACTATGGTGGCATATGTTCGGTAAGTAAGGAAAGCTGCCAAACTGCTGAAGCACTTTGCTATAACGCACATCCCTCGATCAGAAAATTGATAGGCCGATGCGCTGTCGAAGCTGCCTAGCTCTTCTGAAGATGGGAAGCCTAAGAACATCCAGTGGGAAACCCTGAAGGGGAGAAGCATTGACCCCTATGAAGTGTTGTGGCTAGATAGAAGTTCGGCATGGATGGACCCCATCCGTGCGTACCTTGCTAATGGTACTCTACCTGCGGACCCAAAAGAGGTCGACCGCATGAAGCGACGATCCAATTGGTTTATCCTGTACTAAGGGATACTATACAAGATGTCCTTTGCTCGGCCCCTCCTGCATTGGGTAACCCCGGAAATGGGTAAGAGGATACTTAAAGAATTGTACGAAGGACTATGCAGTTCACATATAGGGGGTCGCCCACTGGTAGTAACAGCTATACGCACTGGTGACTACTGGCCCAGCCTACGAGAAGATGCTATGAACTTGATTTGTACTTGTCACAAGTGCCAAAAGTTTGTGCCCATCTAGCGGCTACCTACCACTCACCTAACGCCGATCATCAGCTCCTTACCCTTTGCTACTTGGGATATGGATATACTGGGACCTTTCCCCAAAGCTATGGGGTAGCGCAAATATCTTTTTATCGTGGTGGATTACTTCACTAAGTGGATAAAAGCCGAAGCAGTGGCCTCCATCACCGCCGCCGAGGTACGCAGATTTATTTGAAAGAACATCATCACCCGCTTTGGTGTCTCCTGCACATTGATTTTCGATAACAGGCGGCAGTTCGATGCCACTAAGATCAACGATTACGTCTAACACTTTGGGATGCCAAGCCAGGTTCACTGCTATCATACACCCTCAGACTAACGGGCAGACTGAAGCCACTAACAAGGCAATCCTGCGTGGTCTACAAAAGAAACTTGATCAAGCCAAGGGTAAATAGGCGAATGAGTTACATGGTGCACTATGAGCACTACGTACAACTGAGAAAATAGTAACGGGAGAAACACCGTTCATGCTGGCATATGGGTCAGAGGCCATCCTACTAGCCGAAGTTGCACTCCACACCCACTGCCTCCCAAAATTTTAGGAGGAGTTAAACAACACAGTGCTCCAAGAAGCCTTGTACCTCCTCCCCTCTGTCTGAGGAGATGCCCTCCTCCAAGAAGCACTTTATAAGCTCTGCATTGTACGTCTGCATGACTGGGTAGTAAAGTTGTCGCCAATACACATTGAAGACTTCGTCCTTCGCCGCACGAAAGCCGAAGCATGCGCAAGTGAACATGGTAAGCTCACAGCCAATTAGGAAGGGCCATACAAGGTCGTCACTTAGATCAGACCTAGCATATATCGTCCTCAGACCAATGATGGTACACTTATCCCAAGGACATAACACAGTAGCAACTTATAGAAGTACTACTCATACCTTTCCTTATGTAAACGCCGGCAATTATGTACTCGTGATTCATAAGAAATAAATACAAGGCCTAGAAAGATAATTCTACGGGCCACACTGTCTTACACACCTTAAGCCCCCAATGGGGGCTAACAGTCCATGAGCACAGCCACAGGGCCAGTCATTATACTTTTAGCCCGAATGGGGGCTAAAAGTTCGTGAGCACGACCCTAAGGCCGGTCGCTATACTTTATCTCCAATGGGGGCTAAGAGTCCATAAGCACAGCCCTAGGGCAGGCCACTATACTTGTAGCCCCAATGGGGGATAAGAGTCCGTGAGCACGGCCCTAGGGCCGGTCGCTATACTTTTAGCCCCAATGGAGGCAAAGAGTTTATGAGCACGCCCCTATGGCCTGCCGCTATACTTTTAGCCTCAATAGGGCCTAGGAGTCTGTGAGCACGGCCCTATGGCCTGTCGCTATACTTTAGCTCCAATAGGGGGCTAGGAGTCTATAAGCACGACCCTAGGGCCAGTTGCTATGCTTTTAGCCCCAATGGGGACTAAGAGTCTGTGAGCATCGCCCTAAGACTAGTCGCTATACTCTTAGCCCCAATCAGGGCTAAGACTCCGTAAGCACGGCCTGAGGGCTAGTCGCTATACTTTTAGCCCCAATGGGGTCTAAGAGTTCCTGCCTATGGCCTTAGGATCGGTTGCTATACTTTTAGCCCCTATGGGGGCTAAGAGTCCATGAGCACGGCAGAAGGGCCGGTCGCTACACTTTTTTGCCCCAATGGGGGCTCAAAATCCATGAGCACGGCATAAGGGTCGATCGCACTACCCCGACCTCGATGGGAATGAAGGTCCCTGCATATAAGATCAAGGGTTCCTATTACTTGTTATTTCGCATAGAGGCTACTGTCACACAAAGTACAATAAAGTAGCGGCACGCATGTATGAACGTGCGCAAGTAAAACAAAAGTAAAACGAAACGACAAGTAGAAAGGCATCTAATAAAGCAGAAGGACCGTGCAAAAAACTTAGAAACTTTTCATTGATTAAATAAGAGAATGAATACAAGCACCAATTGTCGAAAAGAAAGACAAAAAGAAGCAGAACCCTAGGGGCCCTAGACGTCGGGGTCTTCATCATGATCACTGCCCTTGGCCGCCCCGGCTACATCACCTTCATGGTCAGGTGTTGAGGCTTCGGCATCTGGAGGCGTGGTCTCCTCATCATCTAGGCCACCCGCGACAGCAGCAAGGGGTTAAACTCCACCAACGAGCCTGACGGCGATCCTTGACAAACTTGACGTACGCCTTGAAATAGCCTTCAATACGGAAGGCTTGAGGCGTCAGGGTCACCAGGATCTCCCGGAAGAACTCGACGCTCTCACCATGCCCCCGATGATAGCCATGATCCTCAGCCCTAGCCGACTCTTCAGCCTCGGCCTCTGCCTTGGGGCGGGCCTCCTTAGCTGGTGCTGTAAGTCTTTCTTTTCGGCCCCCAAGGCCTCTTTCTCCCTTTTCAATTTCTCTAAGCGGTGTTTGTACTTGGTTGCCACTTCATCTGAACTTTGGCGCTCGGCCTGGAGGCTGCTAATTTGCCCTCACAGCAGGGCGTCCAAGCTCTCGAGGTCACAAATCCGCTTCTCCAGAGTAGAGACAAACGACCTTGACCTTGCCAGCTTAAGTGCTCGGGCAAGGGCCTGAAAAGAACTTAGCACATTCAGATAAGGAAGAGAAAAGATAGACAGCATAAAACAATGTGGACTTAGCTTCACCTCAACAATAGCCACTTCCTCCTCATCAACCGGAATCAGCTCAGCAGAATCAGCCGGTGCCAATGGCCATGACATGGTCAGCTCCTTCACTAAGGAGTGCTTGGCAGAGGCGTCAGTCGCTAAGAAGTCTATTCCCCGAGCTCAGATATGCACTGAGGGCTCCCTTGCTACTGGTGGCGAAGATCCATCATCTCCTTGGGATCCATCGGTAACAGGTGACCCTCGCCTGTTGTCGAAGGCCAAATGCTCAACTGACTTATGACTCATGGCAGGAACCTCTGCTCCTTTATCCCTTGACGAGGGGGCCCCAGTCCTCAAGGATGTGGGAGCAGACGCAGTGGCTGCATCACGGCCACCCTCGCCTCGCGGTCGCTTGCGAGAAACCAGGTTATAGAGGTTCAAGGACGCCACAATAGGCTTTTTACCTTGAGGAGCCAGGGACGAAGCTTGTAGGGAAGGAAAGTCAGTAAGCGCATGAAGATTTAAGGAGAACCGTAAGGAAGGGTAAGCACAGAGTCATAGAGGGTAAACCTTCTTGGCCTGCGCCTCCACGCGCTTGCGCCATACCTCTTGCCGAACCTTTTCGTCCTCGGCAGCAACCTACTCAGGCATGGCATCCTTAGATTCTAAGGGCGACAACTTCGCCCTCGGTTAATCTACACAAGATAAAAGAGAGTTAGGTCATAACCAACAGAAGAATGCACATGCAAGAGGAACATTCAGTACCCTTAGAAAAATCTTTAAGTATAAGCAAGCAGGCTGTGGTCAAGAAAAAGTCATTGGCAAAATATTTTAGCCAATGAAGCCAATTCATAGGCTCCTTCTCACTTGATTAACTTCGCTTTCGCTTAGGCCCCTTCTCGATGTCCACCACCTGGGCCATGAGTTTAGGGATCGGCCTAGGACGATCATCCATCCGAACATAGAAATAGAAATAACGGGCCACCCTTTTTTCATCCTCGGTCAGCTCCCCATAGGGATTTCGGACTGGCTTCCCTTCATTTCATTTGGGAAGATCTCATCAACCTGATTCATGGCGTACAAAAAGAAAGTCATATTTTCAGTTCTTAACCTTGGACTTCTTCTTGATGGCCGTCATAAAACCCTTCTTGTTGTTTAAACAATACACACCCATGGTCCCCAGTCTCCTTAGGGGCCCTTTGGATCGAATGGGCCTGCGTAAACGCACGACCTGTGTAGGTCAACCTACGCAGCTCGCATGCCGCTATGAAAGAGCACATGTTGTGTGACGTGGGCACAATTTTTGCAAGAGCCAAGTCATACTTCTTTAAGATGTCCACAACCATAAGGTGGCGTGGAAACCTTACGCCGTAAGTAAAGGCTACCTGATACATTTTTATACATTTGGTGGGTGGCTTATTCACAGTAGCATCCGCCTCGTGGAGTACGAACCTATATCCAGCAGGCAAGAGGTACTTTTCCTCCAGGGCCGACCTCTTCAGGGAGCTCACAACTTTCGGGCTGGGGAAGTGGGTGCTCGGCCCATCCTAAATATCTAAGCGATCCGGCGCCACTGAAAAAACTATTACCTCGGCCACTACCTCTTAGACCGGCTCTTCCCGAGCACGACCTCTCTTCTTAAGCACGACCCTTTTTGAGCTACTCATTTCCCCCTCTAAAGAGGAGCTGGTGCTGGTGGAATGAACCTTGACATCACCGCTTGACTAATGGGAACCAGAAGAGGAGCAAAGGTTACCTTCAGAAGTTCCCACGGCCAGCAACTCGTCGGGACTCCTCAGCCGGGCAGTAGTCTTGGTCTTGGCTATGCTTCATTCCTAGACATTAGTTAGACTAGGGGCAGCTATGTTAATCTCCCACAGGTAAGAAACCTCCTCCTCAATACTGAGAATGCTAAGGGTAGAGGAATACTCGCAGTTAGACCGCGAGGGGGTGCCAGGCTCAAATATCGGTACCGCATAGGAAATCTTTTAACGCTCCCTAATCTGATTTTTTAGGGGAATATGTGCCACTACCTAGACATTAATAAGGGTCGGAAGGCTGGGAAACTATGGGTGGTGGCCCACCATCTGGGTCCCGGCCGGTTCCTCAGAGACATCCCCACTCGATGAATAGGATGAAGACATAATCACGTAAAATATATAATACAACAACAATCCTCAAAGGAGGTACAAAGGCGTACCTGTAAGAGATAAAAGGTTGAAGAGAAGGTTGAAGGCAAGGCTAAAGGCACACATAGGTCCTTTGAAGATTCAAAGGAGAAGGTTGAAGGCACACACAAGTCCTTTGAAGATTCAAAGGGGGAGGTTGAAGACGCTACAGTAAGTTTGAATACAGACTAAAGGGGGGCAGAGCTTCTCTCTCTAGAACTTCACTTCTCTCTTTACGTGATTTTTGAGAATGCAAGAAATGACTCGCCCCAAAGGACCCAACTTCACTTATATAAGTGAAGTAGGAGGGGGAGGAAGAGGGGCACTCTTCCCAAGGAACTCAACGGGACGGCATCTTGACACATAACACGCAAGGTAACACGTGGTGGCTAGGAACCAACCCTTACCACCACAATTCTCCTCATGAACTCGACGAGCCCAATGGGAGCTAAGGACCCAGCAGCTCGGCCTAAGGGCCAGGGGATACACCTTTAGTCCCAATGGGGGCTAAGGATCTAGTAACTTGGCCTAAGGGATGAGTAATACACCTTTAACCCCAATGGGGGCTAAGGACCGAGCAGCTCGGCCTAACGGCTGAGCGGTACACCTTTAGCCCAAATAGGGGCTAAAGACCCAGTAGCTTGGCCTAAGGGTAGGGCGATACACCTTTAGCCCCAATGGGGACTAAGAACCCAGCAGTTCGACCTAAGGGCTGGGCGATGCACCTTCAACCCCAGTGAGGCTAAGGGCGATACACCTTTAGCCTCAATGGGGGCTAAAGACCTTGCAGCTCGGCCTAAGGGTTAGACGATACACCTTTAGCCCCAATGGGGGCTAAGGACCCAGCAGGCCGACCTAAGGGCTGGGCAGTACACCTTTAGCTCCAACGGGGGTTAAGAACCCAGTAGCTCGGCTTAAAGGCCGGCCGGTGCACCGTTAGCCCGAATGGTGGCTAAGGACTCGGCAGCTCGACCTAAAGGCCGGTCCATACATTGCCAGCCTTACAGAAGGACGAAGATCCCTAAACACGGTCTTAGAGACTCTGGTATTTAGTAAAAGCCGGTCAACCAACTGCACAGATAAAAACCATCCGTCGCATCCTCAAAGCCCACGAAAGGGCCAAGAATCCCTAAGGGCGATAGTAGGCTAAACACTGCACAGCTAGTCCCCCAAAAGAGGCTGTTGATCTTCAAACATGGCCAAGGGGCTGGGAAAGACAGATCTATATGGGAGTGTCGTGCAAAGATGAATGGAAGAGCATTAAGTAAAAATCAAGTCTGGATAACACGGGACAACTATTTTATTATTCAATGTGAGTAGCTACAAACCAACTTTTACAAATGACAGAGGGGGCAACAAAGCAAGCAAAATACAATAGGACCCCTATGCCTATTCCTTGACGGTTGAAGCGGAAGCGGTGTTATTCAACATCGAGACTTCTTCAGGGCCGCGAGCCGGCGGATTGGCAATCAGGTCCACAAGATTGGGGATCTATGCCCTCCTAAGCCTTTCCTCTATTTCCTATACCCAGGATTTGATAACGACCCACTTCAGCTCTTGAAGGGCTGACATCATGCAATCTATCACGATCCTGCTCAAAAGTCCCAGCTTCGTAGCCTAGTTGACCACTATAGCATAAAAGATAGCTTGGATCATCTTAAGGAAGTGGGAGCTATGGGCATAACGTATGGCCACAAGAAGGTCAAAGTTGGAGCAAAGGCCATAGTGGTTTTCGGAAGCAGATTAGGTAGGAGAGCAAAGGACTCCGTCAAGGACCAATGGAAGTTATCCCTAACATACTCCACCGACTGCTCGATACTAAGAAAATTAGGAAACATGATGGAGTTTTCCTTCTCTATCTCTTCTTATCGCTGTCTTTTTTTCTCTCACTATAAAGGTTGAAGAGATTGCTTAAGTAATGTGACCCCAGAGGGTTTCACCCCCCTTTTTATAGAGGTAGACAGATATGCGAAAGGGCAGCATGCTTTCATAAGGGGCAGTAAAACCAAAGACCTACTCTATCCTCGCCATATGGCCCTTATACCTAAAAGATTAGTCCGGGACAACCCTGAATCTTCAAAGGCGGAGCCCAACCCAGAAATCTAAGCTGTAGGTTGAGCATCACAGGCCCATAACCCCAAGGCTGGTCGCTCAGGCCACCAGCAGGATACGGAGAGCGCGGCCTACCTTTTGAACCCCTTTCGGAGCCGAAGGCTAGAGGAGGTCGAGAGGGGACATTATGGCCAGCTGAATGGAACATAGCATACTCGCAAAGAAATCAATCCCTCCCGTAGATAGGCAATGTTTTATTATTAACAGCAATGGTTACAAGCACGCCTCATAAGGAGAAGAACACGATGTCAAACATAATACAAAGAAAGATATCGAAAAGTCTAATGCTACTCTTCATCACTAGAAGCGGGTGAGGCATCATTTGAGCCCGAGCTCTCTTCTCGGCCATTCACAGGCACCGAGCACCCCCTGGGGGAATCCGCTGGCAAAGCTGTGCCTCCAAAAGGCCGCGCCTGCTGATGTGCATCCAAGACTCAAAAGACGTCCACCGCAAACCTTCAAGGGACACCTTCAAATCAAGGGCTATAAGCCCGCTCGCAATGCCCAGTTCCATGGCATCATTAAGTAGCATGGCATAGAAGGTGGCTTGAACCATTTCAGAAGTTCAAAGTCGCGCGCTGCTTCCTCTGCCTTGGATAGAGTAAGGCGTGGACATAGCTCCTGGTAGTCTTCCGGAAGTGGATGCAGAGGACCTGAGGCACTCCTCCAATGCCATCGAAAAGTTTTCCTCACATGGTCAGCCATCTCTTCGGCGTCCCGAATAGGGGGAAAGACCATAATTAAGGTTGCAAACGGGGACTCTGCTTAGAGTCGCAAACCAGGACTCTCTCTAAGAACTCTTGTTTCTCTCTCTCTAAGGACTTGAGAACACTTTCAAGTGACCCTCCATA
Organism: Carnegiea gigantea; assembly: GCA_029747015.1. Lineage (NCBI taxonomy): Eukaryota > Viridiplantae > Streptophyta > Magnoliopsida > Caryophyllales > Cactaceae > Carnegiea > Carnegiea gigantea. The sequence goes on along the minus strand of JAKOGI010000475.1, from coordinate 372,701 downwards.
GGGATGCCTGCTCCACTTTTATAAAGAAGAATAGATGGGGCCAAAGGGGGACCACATGTTCCTAAGCTGCCCAGCATCAGGGCACCACTGAGTTCTCGCGACATGGCAGCAAGTTACAAGGTGTCCGGCATCGATGTCACCACTGCAAAGACACCCCATCCTAGGGAAGGACCATGAGGTCGCCCATTCACAACCTAGGCTAGAAGGTCGAGCCTCGAAACATCCCCTAGTTGGGCCGTAATAACTAGGCCGCCTGGGCAATAGAAGTATGCAAAAACACAAAAGCTAAGGCAACGCTCCAATAAAGAAAGCCATCATTTTATTGCAAACGCTTACATAGTACAACCAAAAAAAAAGAGGAAAGAAAAAAGGGAAACACAGAATGCACGTCCCAACGGTCGTCGCTAGCCGAGCCTTACTCCTCACTACCATCGCTAGAGAGGGGGGTTCGGTCATCAGATCCCGAGCTCTCCTCCTCTTCCAAGTCACTGGATGCCTCCTGTCGGTGGGTCCCCAGGATCCTACCCCTGTTGCGCGCTACACATGCCTGGAAGGTGCTCCACCGTAACTCTTTTAGGGCCGACTTCATGACCCCGATCATCCGCCCACGTAGGATACCGAGCTTCACGGCGTCAATAAGGAGCATTGCAAGGAATATCACTTAGGGTAGCTCGGGAACCTCATAATCCTGGGCATATTCCTCGGCCTCAGCCAGGACAAAGCTCAGGCACAACTCTTCATAATAAGATGGTAACGGTCGAGGGGGGAAAGCCACCTCCCTATGATACCATTCAAAGTTACCTAGCATGTAAAGCACCATCTCGTCCATCATCAATGATCGAGGGAACCCATATTAGAAAGGCAGGAACCTTGGTGCAAACCAGGGATCTGAAGCAATTCCTTTTATACCCCAAGTTGGTAAGGCTTGATAATGTCAACCCACCCCGAAAACCCAAGAGTGGCACTAGCTGGCGGCCAAGTGTCAGAACAGGAAAGGATAACCGACCAAGGACGGACCGTTTCCCCATGATCCACCGACCGCTGCTATGCCCAGACTGATCCACATTCCACCAAACTATCCAAGCAGGCCCACGTGCAAGTAGAATGTGGCGGGCTAAATGATCTAGAAAATATGATTTTCTGAAAGGTGCAAGGATACCCCAATTGCAGGACAGGTCCAATCAGGCGTAGTGAGCCCAAACAGGACCCTTGGGGTTCCCACCAGAGGCGCAAATGGAACAAACCAGATAGCGTCCCCCCTTGGGGATCCTCAGCATGAATTCACCATCCTACCCCTTGCTATAGGAGCTATAAACACTCATCTACCCACCTCGGGAAGAGGATTCAGACTCTGTCATAATTAACTCTACTCTCTCTTGGACCTTCCTTTGACTTGACCATTGGAGATGCGTTCCCCGGACCACAACCCAGGGGTGCCTTTTTTGCAGGTTTGACCAAGAAGAGGAGCCCACTAGTTGATTTGTATGTACCATCACGTAAGCCCGATCTCTCAACCCACATCATCTTCAACAAGGTACGGGAAGTTCCCGAAACAATTTGTAATCACTATATTCATCCAATTAGCTAAGATCCACTGCTTGTGAAATATTATCTTAAAATGAAACCTAATAGATTAAATGATTTAAGAAGACACACAAAAGAAATAACCCTTTTGAAACGCTTCAACTTATCCCTATTTCCCTTAAACAGCTTCTTCTAGAAAAGTCTCCTCTAGTTTGTAGTTTTTGTGGTGTATGAATTGTTTCAAAATGGTAAATCTTGTGTGGATGAAGGAGATTGATGGTGGAACTGCATATATTGACATATTAGCCCTTCTCCTTCCCATACTAATGCAGTATAGCTATTGATTCATGATCTTGTATATTAGTAAAAATACTAAAAATATAACACCCTAACAACATATGGTTGTAACAAATTATTTAAGACGACAGGACAAGCTAATTCACTCGGTAACCTTGTTGTTTTTGCTGTTTGCTGGGGTCAACGCACACTTCATATTCCTGTCTTTGCAATGCGTCACAATGCACAAAGCAGTGCAAAGAGGTGCAACTGCAGTCTTGCCAACATGAAAATAAAACAAAATCTAATTAAGGACCTACATCCAACCGTGTCATCCTGCACTAAAATTAGAGTAGATCATCTCGTTGTCCACTTTACTGTATGGTAAGTGCTGCAAACTAGTGGATCACGCACTCACACCAAATGGGGAAGGCAGAAAGGGGACAAAAGAAACCCAAAAAATTAAAAAAAATAAAGAAAAAAAGGGGAGGGGGACCAGAGAGAGACAAAGAAGTCGAAAAAAGATTTCAGATGAACAACTCGTTCAGGCAAGCATGCTATGCGTAATCATGCACTTATGCAGAAAAATTGACGCAATGGCCTACCATAATTCATCTATTTGAATCTCTCAGTAAATCCTAAACCAACAATGGGACGGTAAAAGGGGATGAGGTAGGAGAGAGATCCCATTATCATCATTGTTATTATCATTGTGGTCATAAATATCATCATTAGCAATAATAAATTGGTAATTGAGCTAAATGAGGTTGTAGATGGTTTCATTGTTGTCATTTGCTAGTCTACAGCTGCAACTTTTTATTTTTCCAATAATAATAATAATAATAATAATAATAATAATAATAATAATGTCAATAGTAGTAGTAGTAATAATAATAATAATAGTAGTAATAATAATAACAATAATAATAAAAATTGGTTAGTTGAAGCGTTTTTTTAATAACAGAATTGGAAAAAAATTTCCTAACATAGGCTCAATCAAAATTAATATCCCATCATGGATCCCCCCCCCCCCAAAAAAAAAAAACAACCATTCTAAAACACCGGTAAAATGGACACCAAATTACAACGACATTATGTTGAGCACTCAGATGAAAAGTATCACTGCAAAAATAGGGAATACTAGGGATAAAAACTAAAATGAATAAATCACCTTGAATAAGTATCCTTTCGGTGTATTTTTACGGTACAATATCATTTCTCAAAAAAATAATAATATCTCTTGATAAATCAGATTCTGTCTATTACAAAGAAAAGAAAAACGCTGAATCTAGCAAATATCCAAATTATTTTAGCTGCTTTTTGGCTTGTGGAGTCTAAACCATATGCGCAGCAATGATTTTCGCTGCATCACACCATCAGCATCTGAGCCAGAGGAAACTTGTAAGCTGTAACAGATATACTCACCTGCTTGTATTTGCGAGCGCAAGTGCCTGTCAATAGTCTTCGGACATGCTATTCCGTTCATCATGCTTGAGACACTTCTAAACGGAAACAACATAACGCCCCTTTTGTGCCATAAAGATAGTATACTCTTGTCATCCCCAGACTGAGCCACACTAATAAGCTAGCTAAGGCTCTGTCATAAAATAGAACGACTTCATTTTCACCTAATTTAAAATTGAATCCATCCTAATTATATGAAATTCTCTTATTGATAACTTGTTGCATTCTTTGGACTTGCAAACGAACTTGAATTTCACCATTATTATATGATTCATAGGAATCTTGTTTTATATAAATCTGAGCTCTTTTCGTTTCGAATTCTTGTGATTGTGAATTTGTAATGTCTTATAATAAAGAAAATGAGATATGATACTCTCAAGTCAATCGCAGGCAGCCGTTCTACCAACCGACCCACGAACTGGGTTTGATCGATAGAGGCCCTACAGGAAAAAGAAGCCAACCCCACTAGTGGTGCAACAAAGTGAAACCTACCCTCTAAATAAAGCAAGGAAGACTGGCTTCAGCCTTCAAGCCTTCCATCAGTCAACCATTTACCCTGGAACATGGTTAACACCATACCATACACTTAATGTTTCTAAGTATTTTTGATGGCAATGACTTTTAGAGCAATATGCAGCACTAGCTACTTAACAAAAACTTTGGTGCTTTATGATGGGATCATCTTGTCAGTCACAAACAAATCTGCATATTGTAAATGGAAAGGGACTGAATGTGAACACTTTACTCCATTTTACATACCAAGAAAATCAACATGTGGGGCCCAAAAATATAAGGCATGTATTATAGCATTATAAACATCCCAGCGATTCTATATATACCACCAGCTATCGTCTGACGACCAGTTCCATTTATTGAAAATATAAAGCCTTTCTCCTCGCTTACCCTTTGCCCTTACAGATCTCTCTTATAATTCAAGCCAAATAGATATGGGCAATTGCTTAGGATCACAAGGGAAGACAGTAAGAATAGTCAAAACAGATGGCAAAATTCTTCAATATAGAGCGGCCATTAGAGTGAGTGAGGCCTTGTCAGCGTTCAGGGGTCATGCACTATCAGACTTGCTTCCAGTACAGCAATATCTAGAAGCAGATTCAGAGTTGGTAGGGGGTCATCTTTACTATCTTATTCCTCTTCCAGATCCACAGCCAAAGGTTGAAAGAAAAAAGGTAAGGTTTTCGGAACCTAAGGTGGCAGAAGAAGGAAGAGAGGGCGAAAAAACCAGTTCAAGGGTAAGGCTGGTTATCAACAAGCAAGAGCTGAAGGAGATAATAGAAAATGGAGTCATCTCGATCGAGATAATAGTTCCCAATCTGCATCAGGCAGAGAGTGAGCCAGAGGAATTATGGTTCCGGCATCATGGCAGCCAAGCATGGAAGCCTGCTCTGACAAGCATACCCGAATTAGATTAGCAACACTTTTATTCTGCTGAACACAGCTCTTTGAAAGAGATATTGACTGATATACCAAAAATATAGACACGTAGTGAAGCAATTAAGAAAAAAGAAAAAACCGAAAAGTCTCCAGGGCAATGAGAATATATGGTATCATGTTTCAACAAATCATTTCGTTAGATTTGTCAGCTGATCTTGTTTATCAAACACATGTCAACCAGCACACTCAGATGTGAAAAGCTAGGTTCCAACCTAATATGTAGGGACTTCGGTAGATGTTAAAGCAGTCCATGCTGACAAGAAGTATGTTTAAGTTAGTTTTTGTTGTAGTATAGAATCACAAATCTTCAAGAAATACAATCATGCAATAAGATTGAAAGTGGACATAAATGTTGTAGAAGAGTTTTTGTATATCTCAATGGGATTACATAGAACGAGTACATATACAAGTAGAGTGATCCTAAATTCTAGAGGGAAATAATTATAGGGCCTACAATCAATGAGAAAATAAAATAAAATCACACTGAGTGATTTACATACATGTTTACATATCTTAACATTCCCCCTCAAACTCAGTATGACAACACATAAGTCATATTGAGTTTGGAGACCAAATGTTGAAAACATCCAGGCAAAAGAGACTTGGTAAAGGTGTCAACTCTGTGCTCATCATACGAAAGTGAAGCAAGAGACAAATTCTTTTGTGAAAGATGTTGTCTAATGAAGTGGCGATTGACTTCTATGTGCTTAGTTCTCTAATGGAAGACGTCATTATGAGCTATTTGAACAACACTTCAATTGTCACTAGGGGTGTTCATGATTTGGGCAACCGAACCAAAAGAGATTTTGGTTGGTGTATCTGAAATTTCGGATCGGTGAAACGGTGAACCGTATTCAAACTGAAATATTCAGTTAAACAAAATTCGGGTACCTGATAATTTCAGTTCGGGCTTTCGATTACCCAATAAGCCATTTTTTCTAGGATCTTTTTTCCTACTTTGCCTGATAATTTTGTTGTATCCATAATATAATTATTTCTATTTATACTATAAAATGTTTTCGTATTGCGCTAAGTTGCACATGAAATTATTATACAATATGGCAATATCACCCGATATCTTACCATCATTCACATATTAATTAGCCCACACCTCCGTAAGGCATTGTTCACTACTAAAAAAGTGCAAATTAACGACGGAATTCAGTGACAGAAAAATTGACGACAGATTTGGCGATGGAAATGGTGACTGAAAAATAATTTTAGAAAAAGGTCAGATTGTGTGACAGATATGGCGACGGATTAAAATTTCCGTCGCCGTAATTGACAGTTGGCGATGGAAATTCCCGTCGCCAAAATTTAATTTTTTTTTTTTGAAAATGGGCGACGGAAAAATTCGTTTTTTTTTTGAAAAACCGGGATAGCGACGGAAATTCCGTCGCCATTCCGTCCCCAACCCAGTTAAATGAAACCAGAATTTTTCTGGTTTCATTTGCTACCATTCGGAGAGAGAGAGCGAGAGCCCGGAATCGCCACCCAGCTCGACGCCGTCCCCCGCCCCGCCAAGCCACCGCCGGCCGTCCCCCGTCCCCACCGCCGGCAGTCCCCCGCCCCCTGCCGCCTGCCGCCGCTGCCACAGCCGGTTTTTGGAGCACTTTGAGGTATTTTCTTCAACTAAACTACTTATAATTTCTACAAATTTTTGTATTACATTGTTAGAATTGCATAGTTAGTTCATATTTATGTTGAAATGTGGTGTTTGTGTGAGGTTATTGATTGAATTTGGTTTAAGATTGGGGTAAATGCGATTTAGGGTTTAGGTTTGGTAGTTTGAAGTTAAAGTTTGATATGTTGGTGGAATGAAATGTTTTAATTGATAATGTTATTGAAATGTGGTGTTCGTGTGAGGTTATTGATCTAATTTGGTTGGAGATTTTGCTAAATGCAATTTAGGGATTAGGTTTGGTGATGTGAACTTGAAAGTTGATATATTGGTGAATTGAGATGCTTTAGTTTATAATTTTGTTCAAATGTTAGTTCGTATGAAGTTATAGCTCATATTTGTTTAAAGAATTCGCCCAATGCAATGTACACTTAGATTTGGTAATTTTAAGTTCAAATTTGATATGTTGGTGGAATAAAGTGGTGAACTAAATATGTATGAATTATTAGTTTTGTGATATTTGTGAGAATATAAGTATTTTTGTCGAAATTTATAAGTTGTTTTTGGGTGCATGTGGAAATTTTAAAGTAAACATATATAATATATAATTGCGTAATTTATGTAATTATTATAATTTTGATTAAAATTAATTCTCAGCAAATACCTTATATGGTTATTGTTATTTGAGCAGAATATGAATGGTCCTCCACATCGTAGGTGAATGTATAATAGATTACTGCCTGATCGTAGTGGTTATACGCAAGAATTTCTAGATGGAGTAAATCAATTCGATCAATTTGCACGTACACAGACAGAGTTTCTGAATGGGGGAAAGTATAGATGTCCTTGTGCGAAATGCAAAAATAGGGTGTATTTGACACGTGATGAGGTCAAGATACATCTTATGTATAAGGGTTTTGTGCAAGGGTATAGGTTTTGGACAAGTCATGGGAAAATAGAACCTCAGGAATATGGTTCTGGGTATTCAAATAGTAAAATTTCCGAAGTTGGAGGTTCAAGTCATGTTAATAATGACTATTCTAAATCCTACATAGATCGGATGGAGGACATGGTTGATGATGCTATAATAGCAAATCAAAATATAAGGGAAGAGGGGTCAAGCACTTATCGAAAACCATTTTATAATATGGTTCAAGCTGCTCAACAACCCTTATATGAAGTTGTTCAATTAATGAAAGAGATGTGTCCCCTTAACAACCGTGTGCCAAACAACTATGGGCAAACGAAGAACGTTGTTAAAGATCTCGGCAACGATGTGTTCCAAATTGATTGTTGCCGGAAAGGTTGCATGCTATTTTATAAGGAGGACGTAAACCTGGATGCGTGCAAGTTTTGTGAGCATTCAAGATGGAAGAGGCAAAGGTCACAACAAAGGAATCAGAATCCATTACTATACTCAAGGATGCATTACTTGCCATTAAAACCTCGACTGCAGAGGTTGTACGCATCAAGAAGTAGTGCAGAGCACATGAGATGGCATTATGAGCATCGACGTGAGGACAGTGTTTTATGTCATCCATCAGATGGAGCAGCATGGAAACATTTCGATACCAGGTACCCTGCATTTGCTGCAGAGCCTCGGAATGTGAGGCTTGGCTTATGTGTTGATGGATTTAATCCTTACACATTGTCTTCAAGATCATACTTCATTTGGACGGTGGTCGTTACACCTTATAACCTCCCCCCTGAAATGTGTATGACCACACCATTTATGTTCTTGACTTGTGTAATCCCCGGGCCTAAAAATCCCGAGAACAAGATAGGTGTATATTTACAACCTCTTGTTGATGAATTGAAAGAGTTGCGGGATGTTGGAGTTGAGACTTATGATATTTCTATGGGGCATACATTTCAGATGTGGACCATCAATGATTTTCCCGCATATGAAACGTTATCTGGGTGGAGTACGAATGGCCAATTGGCATGTCCTGTATGTATGAAACAGCAAAAGGCTTTGAGATTGCGAAATGGAGGTAAATTCTCATGGTTTGACTGTCATCGGTGTTTTTTTGCCCAGGAATCATACGTTCAGAAGAAATAGAACAGCATTTAGGAAAGGCAGAACTATTACAGGGGGTCCTCCTCGCCGATTGTTCGGGGAAGAACTTTATGCCGAGGTGGAAGATTACCCAATAGTAACCACTAATGGTGACTTTGTCATACCAGTATTTAAGGAAAATGGGCACAACTGGACGAAGAAGAGCTATTCTGGGAGTTACCTTATTGGCAACACCAACTGCTCTGCCATAATTTGGATGTGATGCACATTGAGAAGAACTTCTTTGAGAACATTATTAACACTATTATAGATGTTCATGGGAAAACAAAGGACAATGCCAAATCAAGAATGGATGTTGCAGAAATATGTGATAGACCAGAATTACAGTTACATTCAGGCCCAAGTGGTAAGCCGGTTAAACCAAAAGCGAAGTTCGTACTTCCTATGGATAAACGAAGAGAGTTATGTGAATGGGTGAAGGAGCTTCAATGCCTGATGGATATTGCTCTAATTTGAGGAACATCGTGGACCCTAATGAGGCTAAGTTCAACAACATAAAAAGTCATGATTGTCATGTATTCATGGAGACTCTTTTACCAATTGCATTTGGTGCGCTCCCAGATGATGTGTTGAAACCTCTTATTGAGATAAGCCAGTTCTTCAAAAACTTATGCTCAACAACATTGCTGGAGGATACGCTTGAGGAACTGCATCGCAACATTGTTATCACTTTGTGTAAGTTGGAGACCATTTTCCCTCCTGGCTTTTTCAACGTAATGGAGCACCTGCTAGTGTATTTGACAGAAGAGGCTCAACTAGGTGGTCCAGTACAATACCGATGGATGTATCCATTTGAGAGGTAAACTATACTATAATCGATGAAACCTTATATGAATTCTTATATGTTGAATCACTTAGAAGTGAATGCAATTGTAAATTTGATAGGTTCTTTGGCCGATTGAAGAAAAAGATAAAGCAACAAGCGTGTCCTGAAGGTTCAATCACAGAAGCATACCTAGAGGCAGAGAGGACATTCTTCACCTCCTATTACTTCGGCTCTAATGTTCCCTCCATGCGCACTAGGTGTAGGAGAAATGAGGATGACGATGAACATATTAATCATTTTTCAACTCTGTCCGTGTTTGCACTGCAAGAGACCGCTATTGGTAAGGAAAGATCACAGTATCTCACATATGCGGAATATGTTGCTGCCCATCTTCACGTGCTGTTAAATTGTGATGAAGTTAAACCTTATATAGGGTGAGTGGTATTTTCACTTCCAATTGAGTTTATCATTCAGAGCGCAAGTATATTAATAGGCTTCATATAATGTGATAGAATTTTTACAGAACAAGTCAGAACTGCACGTCCCAATGTCAGCGACACAGATGTCGACACCATCATTGAAACTCATTTCGCGGATTGGTTTAGTGAGAATGTAAGTATTATAACTCATTTATTCATAATTTTAACATAATAGTTAATTAGGTGCATTGTATTAATTAAAACCACATGTTATGTCACCTTAGGTGCATTATATTCAACTATTCGAGTCCGACAAACATTGCTACTTGAGCCAATTGGCTGTGAAGCCAAAGCGGTATGTGTCGACGTGGACGGCATATAGAGTAAATGGATTTAAATTCCACACAGAAGCTCGAAGCGTCAGGAAGAGAACATATAATTATAGTGTTTGTGTTTATGGCACTGGGGAAGGCGATATTGAGAATGATTATTATGGTGTACTGAAGGATATTGTCCAAATTGAGTATGTAGGCGAACCACTTAAATGAAGTGTGCTCTTCAGTTGTGAGTGGTTCGACTCCACATTGAATCGTGGGACACGATCTCATAAACTAAGCAACCTTATTGAGGTCCACCGTACAAGAAGAGACTGAAAGTTCAACCCATTTATCTTCCCAAATACTGCATCATAAGTATATTTCATGCCACATGCAGATCACTCAAGGGATAGGGCCAATTGCCTTGTTGTCATACCAACCAAACCAAGGGCGAGAGTGGATCAGCAGTACACTCTACCTACTGCGTACCAACAAACGGACATGACGACTATCGTCGAACCTGCAAATTGTCACATTTTATATGTCGCTTTCACCTAATTTTAGCTCGTGTAATAATATATTCTTTAGAATTTTTACTTGTTTTATTTACTTTTGTAGGTAACAAGTTTAACCAAGCAAGTGCTGTGAAAAAGGAGCAAAAGAGGAACAAAAGAAGAAAACAAAGAAGCAGGGCGATGGGTAGCCAGGGGAGGCACGATGGGCGTCGGCCAACCTTGCAGCCATGGCTAGGGGGTGGCGATGGCCAGGCCATCTTGAACAAGACAGGCGTTCGTCCAGACGACGATCGTTGCCTCGCCGCGTATTGTTTTGTCCAGGTTGTTTCCCTTTTAAAAGGGTGTTTTGGGACTTTTTTGGGGTTCATTTTGGGCAATTTTTAGGCTAGTTTAGCTTAGGTTTTAGCCTAAAAATCTCATTAGAGGAAATAAAGTAGGTACATTAAGATTAATTGGATTGTTTTTGGGATTCAAGCATTGTACATTCAAGTTCATCCAAGCAATCTATAAGTTTCACCACAAAAAAAATGGTTTTTACCAACATGGATAGTTCTATTGCAATAAGTACATTTGCTGATGGTAAAACCTTATACTAATCGATATTGGTCTGTTGCTAGACTGTTGGTAAAAAGAGGTGATGGTATTAGTTTTAGCAACAGATATTATAATCTACCACAGTTGCTCCTTAATACCAACAGAATGAATCCGTGGGTGAATGTCATCGTGTTACCAACAGAGACATAATATGTTGGTGATGGCAAGTGTTACCATTAGATGCTTCTGTTGGTACTAAATCAACTGACGGCATAAATTATTCACCAACGTACTGTATCTGTTGGTAATTCTCTCTTTTTCCCGCCTTTTTAATCTTGTCCAATAAGAAGATCTGTTGGTGCTACTGTATACCGCCAAAAAAGAATTTCCATTAAGCTACAATCTGTTGGTAATTCGGTTCCTTCACACACCTTATGATTCGAAACGTCTACTGCCAATAGTCCATCCATTCAAGTGGGAACTATTTTTTCCAACAAATATATCTACACAAAATCAAACCTGTAGGTACAATATTTAGCCACAATAGACGAATCAACTCAAACAAAAGTACAATGTCATTTCAAAGTTTTCAAAAGTGCTATACATTCGCTAAAAGTTCATAACAAATAAGTACATAACTCTAATAATTGCTTCCATTGAAAATAAATTCCAAACTATAAGTGCAAACTCATAAACATTACTTGGTCTACCTAAAAGATAAGTCATGATAAAAGTTAACCACATAAGAGAACTCAAACTATGACTCATCATTTTGTTTTTGATCATCAACTTCTTCGGCATTTTCTTCTTCAAATGCATGATCATTTTCATTGTCATCATCAATATCCTCAAATGAAGAAAGAACATCCTCGGATATTCCCTATTAAACAAGCACAAAAGCATAAATCTTAAGAATAAGTAATAAAGAGTATTTATAATCATCTAATGGCATTCTCCCTTAATAACATGATGTTAAATTTATCATTAAAAATAAACAAAATTAAACAAGTTATCAAACACATTCCAACCAAATTAACTTTTCATATAAACCTCTAATCACACTCTCTTCCCTCCACCCCCTCATGGCAAGAGATGTAATAAATTGTATCGCAACAAATTAATTTCAGTAGAAATGAAATGTACAAGACCATCTTAAACTGAAAAAATTTACCAGCAAGATAGTCAAATTAACTCTTCTGCACTGACTTATTATAGAACTTGAGATATAAAATGCATAAATTTGTGTACTCTATAAAAACTACAGTAGTATCAACAATTTGTTAAATTCCTACTTAAATTCTGGGGTGAAATGGACAGACTTTCGCCTGAAAACTGACCATTTCTCAGGCTTAAAGCCCTACATTAATTCCCTGCATCGAGTAAAAGTATAAAAGAACATAGAAATAAGCTTAACGGCTACACGCCGGAGTCCACAACTTTTCGGACCACTCGCCCAGAGTATATGAAACATTAAGTTCAATAATAATGAAGGAAATAAAAGATACAACTCGAAGCCAAATTATACAAGGCTGAAGATCTAAATCTAAGCATACCACATATAAACTTTATATATGGGCACTATGTCTAGCTCATCAAGACAATGTATGAAGCCAAAGAAAGTTCCCTAGTTTCGTAATATGTCCAGCTTATCAAGAACATCTACATCGCATGAATAAAATATATAGCACAAGTCATTGCCTACTTAAAGACATGCATATCACAAATAAGACATTCTGAAACAAAGACCATTACTCTAGCCACTAGCTTAAAAAACAATTAAGTACCACAGAAATCTCAATAATGAAACAAATAATAAAATATCTCATATAGGAATACCTGGTGCTTCAAAAGCACTTTCACCAAATTGGTGATATATCCAAGTTTATTCTCTAAATATTCCATCTTCTCTTGACTTGTTTGTTGCTCTTGCTCGATTTTCCTTCTTTTAGTTCGCTCTTCCTCTAAAGCGCACCTTTTAGAAGTTGAACAAGGAACTTTGACCCCAATGCCAAAGGTCTTAGCATAACAATACTTGTCTTCTCCAACAACTTTTTTGAAAATTTCATCTCGAGTAGCATCATCACATGAATCTTCTTCAAAGTGAGATAACTGAGGCAGCCTCAAGTGCCGAGTTCAGGTAATGCAGCTTCAAACTGATGTTTGGCCAAGACTGATACTTAATATCATATTCTGTCAATCTAAAAATACCAGTTCAAACCATTAGAAAGCCTATAATGTTTAAGCTCATTCTACAACCAAGTGAGACAGCTTGATGTGTAGTTCAAAACCAACCTTTGATATGTATAGAATTCTCATTTCAATCATTTCCAATCATTTCCAAGAGAAATCAATAGGCCAGGTACCATCTCCAATTAAGAGATATATGCACGGAACAAGACTGATATTTGTATGAAGGTTCAAAGAGTTACTTACACGAAATTTCAAGAAATTATGTCATGGGTTATAATAGTAGCAGAAAGAATTGATCCAGGTCTACCAAACAAAAGCACAAACCCAGCCCAATATAGGCCACCAAGTAAGTGAGGCAAACTAGACTGGTCAGTTTTTACCTTGATTTGGATCATGAACCTTGCCAAACCAGCTTTGCAAGGTAGCTTAGCCCACGAAACATCCAAGCTTCAACCAATCAAATTGAGGCTTACCAAGTTTATTATATTCAGTTTCTTCTAAAATAATTTTTAGAAAAGAAAAGAACAAAGAAGCACTTGAACTAGTCGAGCTCCACCCCGCTCAATCAGCGGAGGCCAGATTTAGGCTAAAGTAGCCAAGCTCATTAATTAAGCCAAGCTGTGGCTTTGGTTAATCGTAGACATACCAGGACTGAACTAGGCCATCAGCTGCCATAAATTGATGGCTTTGAAAAACGAAGGCTCAAAATTACAACTGCAACAATACCAGTTTACAGTGCCAACACTTTTTACGAATAATTACTGGAATATGGACCACAGGAGCACCACCAAAATAAGAAGAGAAAAGCTCAGCATCCAATGTTGCACTCATCAAAATCAACTTCAATTCTGATCTTAGAGGAAGTAGCTCCTTAACCACAATAAGAAGAAAGTCTGACATTCACACACACTAAAAAACAAAAACCACAAAAAAAAAGAAAGGGATAATTAGATATTGCATTGTTGAATACAAGACTAAACATAAGGGAGGTAAAGTTTTACCTTCATTCATCCCACGTTCGTGAATTTCATCCATAATAACATGAGTTATGCCTTTCAAAGCCCTATTGACCAGTAATCTTCGCAACAAGATCCCTGTGGTGCAAAATGCTCATCAAATTGCTCATTTTAGACAGCAAGGGAGAGCAGAAAGAATTAATATATCAATCCATGCAATCCCATATATTTCATAAATTTCCATAAAATGCTCATCAAGTTGCTCATATTTAAGATAAACTAAGGATTAATATATCATTATCACTATCATATTCGGTTAAGCTGTGCTCCCCATGCAAAACCCAAATACCTTTTTGATAATCACCATCCATAGCTTTCATGAGAAGATGACCTCTCACTATTTCTCTCGCATGATAAAAACGGTTGCCACAAAGTGCACATGGGCATGCAATTTTATTATCAATGGATGAAGTTGCAAATGCAGAATCGAGGAATGCATCTAGACATTCCTTATACTCGCTACTCATTCTCCTCAACTTAACCCAACTGTTATCCGTAAACACATCCATAACAAGACGTCTGTACAAATAATATTTATATTTGCAAATGATTATATAAGCCTTTAATTATACAACATAATTGCTCATATTTAAGATAAATTAAGAATTACAAAGTAGCCCCACATATTATAATGATCTAAAAATTTAAAGTAAACAAAAATCATAGAAGGCCTCAACGAGCCCAGCGAAGAAACTAATAACCAAGCAAAATCAAGAAGTTTATTTGAGGTTTACGAGGAATTTATTTAGAATTCGTAAGTAACTAATCAATCATACGAACAAGACGGGGGTTAAAGAACAAAGTAGATGAGGCTAGAATAGTTGTTAGGAATAAAGCCATACTTGTTGCCAAGGGTTATAATCAAAAAGTGGAAGTAGACTATTTCTACTTGCATGTACAGCAATCATTAAAATTAAATCGTACCAAGTGGATATGAAATGTGGCCGTCTAAATAGGTACCTCCAAGAGGAATTATAAGTTGAACAGCCTCTTGCTTTTGAAGAATTAGAGAAGCTTGATCATGTGCGCAAACTATAGAAAACTCCCTGTGGTATTGAGTAAGCTCTCAGAGCAAGGTATGAGCAGCCTCTTGCTTTTTATCCCTCTCAATGGTATTGAGCATCTAGGAGTTTTTGACCAATTCCTGAGTCAATTATCGAGACTGTTAACATTATTTTATGATAATAGCGGGTGAATTTTTTAGATGTTGACAAGACCACGATTCTTATAAGCTCATTCCCTTCGCAATTAAAGAAATGAGGTCGTTTGGCTCATGGATCCTATTCGTTACTGCAACCGTTGTGCTAAAACTACCTACCGCCGGCCCCTTTATCTCTGTCCTTAGACTCAAATAAATTTTACCTTAGGAAGAGGAAGAAAAGATTTCTCCTCGTTTTTTGGGGTGGGGGGGTAGGGGTGGTGCAGCGTGGGGAAGTGAAGGTAAAATGATATCTCACTGTAGTCTTTTCACATCCAACAATGGCAAAATGTCGGCTTCCGCTTAAAAATAAAAGCATAGTTTATAAAATTTTCTTCTAGCAATTAAATGTAGACAAGTAATTCTGTTTTTATCATCCAAGATTTGATCTACATGTTAATCTGTTGATGTCGAGTTACTATGCAAGGTAATTTTGAATGTCCCTATCATCAAACTTGTCTATATCAAATTGGATTGCAGTCTATTTTGGTTCTATTCCTCTCAGGATGTCTGATATTATCTTGGCCTTCTAAACTAGAGTCACCTCTAAATGTAAATAATAAATTTTCTAAATTGGCGACAAAACATAGCAGACGAAAACACTTCAATTCTGAAAACTAGAAGGAATCACAATCCTACTCGCAAATTAGCATTTACAATTTTCAACAACTGCTGGTGAAATTCTAAAAGGAAGCATAACCATAAACATAGGTTGCATCAGCTTGACAACATTTCAAACTGTTCAGTATAGAGCAAGGTACCTCCAAGAGGAATTATAAGTTGAGCAACCTCTTGCTTTTGAAGACTTAGAGAAGCTTGATCATGTGTGCAAACTATAGAAAACTCTCTATGGTATTGAGCAAGCTCTTAGAGCAAGGTGTGAAAGAAAAACAGCCTCTTGCTTTTTATCCCTCTCAATGGTTATCAGTGAACAAAGTTGTCCAGAACCATGAACCAAGACAGAATTGAAAAACCGGATACATTTTGATTTTATTAACAACCAATAATTCGAGTTCGATTTTTAAGTGTGGTTTCCCAATTTTGAGCTTTTTAAACTCCCATGGCTAGAAATCTGGCTAGTTTATTATACTATTCCTGTCAAGCTACAACATAAGGTAAACATCAAGTACAAGATACCAAACACGGCATAAAACACAATCACCGACAATTGAACAAGAAGATATGTCCCTTTTGGCACCTCAACAATATGGCTTACAGACATGAATCAAAAAAATTAGAAAGAGGAATTCAGACTCACTAGTTTCGGAGCAAACCACCATGATGGATGAAAGTGGGTTTGGCTTTGATGGAAACGCTTAAATCTTCAATAGAATTGCACACAAAAACATAAACTCCAACCTTCAGCCTCTGAAATTCGATGCCTAGAAATTAAAAAATCGACTGCAGCAGAATACTCACATAAACAACATTCAAACATATATGTAAAATTCCAATTGAGATGATTGAGTGCATATGCAAAGATTTTTGAGCTAACCAAATGGATCCCAAAATAAATAAATCTACCCACTACCCACCAACTAGCTCACACGTTAACCATAAAACAAAATCTCTAAGAGGCAATTTAACAAGCATACGATGTGTGACTTAGAAACGGGGCATACCCAAGACAGAACACGAAGATCCAAATGAAAAGGGGTTAGAAAGGCTGAGAACCATACTGAACCCTCCGTAAAATCGCTCCCAAAACCACCACCCAACATCCTCCCAACACTGCCACCCAACGCCACCACCCAACACTGCTCCCATTAGAAGAATCAAATTAAACAAAGTAACCAAGAAGGTTAAGATGAGAATACCTGCGAATTGACCAAAAATTAATGAACTTCAACCGAAAATTGACCTCGGCGTTCGTGCTGGGTTTGAGGTGGGTGAGGGAATGGCACTTTCGTGTTCTTCTCATAAGCCTCTCTGGTTCAATTTGTGTGTTAAGTCTGACGGGGGGTGGGGGTGGGGGAAGGGGTGGGCTTGATATATTATTAATGGGCTAAAAATTAAGTTTCCAATATTTATTCAAGTTTGTTTACCAACAAACAATTTCTTCTAATTGATAATGTTGGTATTGTCATTCAAATACCAACATCATATTAAATTGTTAGTAATATATTAATAACACCAACACATTAATTGTTACCTGTTGAGAATATGGGAACTGTTATTTTGCGCCAAACCTCAAAATCTTAACACCAACAAAAATTGGAGTTTGTTGTTAATGCTTATTTTTACCAACAGAAGTTATTTTATGTCACTAGACATCTGTTGGTAAAACCTACTTTTTTTGTAGTGAATTTTCTCCTTTCTCTCTTCTTATTTTAGTTCTTGTTTTCTCTTGTTTAATCTTGTTAGTTTAAATTTTATTTAGCTTAAATGCTTGGCTTTTGCTGTGATTTTGTTTTCATTAGTTGTTTTAATCCTTATTAGATTAGAGTAATTCTCTGAGTTCATGCTTGTTGGGTTATTTGTTAGCTTAAGTCCAAATTGGGGTTTTTGTGTTTTGTTGATGATTAGTTGTTAATTTTGGTTGGCTTGGATTGTTATTAGCCTCTTGATGGCTAATTAGTCTAAGATTAGGCCTAACCACATCCACTTTATACCTAGAACTTAGAGTTTTCTCTCATGCGCGTCAAATGTTCGATGAAATGCTTGAGAGAGTTTTCATTCCATATTTTTGGGCAATTGACTTATGCCTAGAGGTGAGGTGAATTAGTTAGTGTAGAAAAGGAATAGCTGGGTTCGGGACATGAAAATAGTCCTGATCCTAACTAGGTCCGAGGGTTGCTAATTTTGTAGTCTAATTTGGCTAACCTCATAAAAATAGGTGGTTAGACTAATTAGACTAGCTAATGACCAATTAGACTAGCTAATGACCCTTGAGAGAGGGTTTGGGTGGTCTTCGATGGCGCAACCAACCATCTCTTGTTTTTAGTAGAGGTTGGGTAGATTAGGACTCATCTCGACTATTTAGTTCATCAATTGGTCAAATTATAGTCTTAAGCCACCTCTTTTGCTTTTATTAGTTTGGTTTAGCCTTGTTTTCATTTCCTTCCTTCTTGACCTAGATTGAGTCACTTTAACTAATCCCGATAGTTGAAACCCAACTCCTAATGCACGAGATCCTGAGTACTGACAATAAACCTTGCACTTGGGGTTATAAATTTTAAAACTTGAATTTTGCCTATCAAGTTTTTTGCCCCGTTGCTGGGGAGTTGGCGCTTTTTAATATTGGGATTTACTTAGGCATTCGAGGCTAGGCCTTTAGAAAATCCAAAAAAGTTAAAAAATTGAAGATTCGAAATAAATCAAAATGGTTATTTTTCATTTACCTCAATTTGAGCATGAACCTTTTTCGCAATATTTGTCTATGTTTAATGATTATCGTGCTCAATATGTGCATTTCACATATGACAAATGGGAAATATGTAATGTTGTGATCGAGGGGATAACACATGAGACCTAAGCCACCCTTGAGGCCATGTGTCATGGTGGTTTGTGCTCTTTAGATGTTGATGATATATGGAATTTGTTTGAGTCTTTGGCTTGGTATCAATGGCACCATGAGGTTGCTAATGAGTCTTTTGTGTGCCCTTCCCCCACTTCAGATAAGTTGCATGCTCATTCTCTTCTTGTGTGCTCTTATTGTCAATCTTTTGATCACGATGCAAATTCTTGTCCCTATTATGTTATCTCTGATGCATGCTATGTTAGACTTAATGCCGTAATAGAGACAATGAATGACCACCATCAGTGTTTTGTTGGTAAGACAAAGTAGTGTGCCTGCTGCATGAGACCGACCCCAGTCCATCTTCTCCTATACTGGAGGTTAGTCTCTATAATGATTACGAGTCTTCCCTTCCCTTAGAGCCTACTTTTATGATTGATTCACCTTTGATTGGCCTAGGGGAAGTGATTGATCCTCCTTTGATATCTTTACCATTAGTCGCTCCATCCTTGCCTAGCACACCTAGAGACACTACTGAGGGTGTCTTAAGCTTACTTGTTTCTCCCCTCCCTTTAGCTCAGTGCACGGGGCTAGAGATGGGTGAGTCTCTTGGGGGTGATGTTAGTTGTGCTGAGGATGATTCGCTTGATTGGTCAGGCGATATTGCATTGCTAGAGCCATCTTTTGAGGAGTTATATAGTGATGATGTGAGGGTTGGTGCTGCTCCTAGCATTGAGCATGTTGACCCCATTTGCATCGAGCCACTTGACTTGACCCCCATTTCATCCCCCTTACTTCCCACCGCCCCCTCTCACTTGCATGCATTCTATGAGTCCCTAGGTAACATTAGCGGGCATAATCCCTCCTTTGACCCTTATCGTGCATATCTAGAGGACGTGTCTAGGAAGATCCTATGGAGTACTTTCTTTGATTATGCTTTTGATTTTCCTACGACATTTGATGAGTTTAAGAGGGCACTGACTTTCTTCACTATGATCTTATTAGTATTCTCTTATTTGCACTATTCTGAGGTGCATGCAGCAGCGCACGACAAGCTCTTATAAGCTTTGACGACACTTGAGTTGATGCCGTGAGTCCCGAGCAATGATGAGGAGTGGTTAATGCTCCTCAGGCCTCCACAGTACCATCCTCGAGAGGCATAGTTCGGGTACAATCAGTACCCGATCTGGTATAATCGTTCTCACTCTTCTCTCTTCTTTTTATTAGGTTATGTTTTTGCTGGTGATCAACTTTGAGGTGAAATTTGGGATATTGTGGAGCCAATTGATGGCTATGATCACCTTTGTTTATTTTTGTGCATATTTGTGTTTTGTGATTGGTGGTGTTGTTGGATTTGTATATATTCATTTTTGGTAGTGTTGGTTTTGTGTATGTGTGTGGTCTTGTTATTGATTTAGTGAGATTGTATTTTTGGGGGAGTGTGTTAGCTTGTGTATTGTATGTAGGTTTAATGTTCTTGTGTGATTTCGTTTTCTTTGTTTTTGTGTGTTTTTGTGATGGTAATGACTCATCGGCTCCCAATGAGATATTGTGAGATTTAGGTGCAGGGGTGGGAAATTATATACCCTTCTGTTGTGCATCTTTTTGTGAAAATTTTTTAATTTTTCAATTTTTGTATAGTTTTTTCTTCTTGGCTTTGGAGGACTTTTGTACCATTGTGAATGGTTTTTAATCTTTGATAACTTAGTTGCTAGCTAGCATATAGGTCGAATATGCATGAAAGAACACTTATCTATAATGTGATCTCCAGCCTCTCACAATAACCTATTTTACATGTGCGGTTTTGTGCCTACCTTTACCCTTAATCATTGACTTTTGGTGTTAACTATTGAAATTTGGGTTTAGGGACATTGTATTTGGTTAATTTACTTCTAATTTTGGCTTCATCAAGAAAAAGGAAAAAAGAGAGAAAAACAAGAAATATAAAAGTAAGCTGAACTCCGGTACCTCTATTTGGGCTTGAATAAGTGCTTCGCATATCTAAATAAAATCCCTAAATAGGGAAGAAACCCAAATATGTGCTAAGCTGTTCATTCGGAAGTTCAAAGCCTAATAAGCCAAGAAGTACCCACCTGGGCGAAGGAGCATAAGGAGAAAACCAAAAAAAAAAAAGAAGAAAAGAAAGGAAAAAAAACAAAGAGCAAAAATAAAAGCAGTCACAAACCAAGTGAAGGAGACCTTTTACTTGGTTTTAACCTAGCATTAGGACTCAATACACTTTGCACGGAGCACCAAGGTGCACAAATCATGTCTTTGTGTTGCGTGGGGTTTAAAATGAGAACTGGGATGCATGTATAACCTATGTGTGTCTCGAATGCATGTTTTGCTTGTATATAGCTAGGGAGCTAGGTTGTTACGGTGATAGAATCAATCTAGTCGTGCACATATTTTCTCCTTTGCCTTGTATATATGATTTCTTTTGAAAAACTACAAAAATATTTTAAAGATTTTGTGGGTATATATCTTTTGTAAATCCTCACAATACCTCACTCGTCCACTTGGGGGAACCAAGGGGTTTAATGGGCTTGTTGCACATGCTAAATGTAACTATGAGTCCTACGATAGTGAGTTAGGTTCCTAGGTTAGATTTTCTTTTGTTTTGCTCACGGACGAACAAAAGATAGGTATGGGGGTATTTGTTTGGTACTAAATTGTTGCATTTTACATGTCCCTTTCACCTAATTTTAGCTTGTGTAATAATATAATCTTCAGGATTTTTACTTGTTTTCTTTACTTTTGTAGGTAAAAGTTTAACCAAGCAAGTGCCATAAAAAAGGAGCGAAAGAGGAACAAAAGAAGAAAACAAAGCAGAAGGGCGACGGGTAGCTGGGGGAGGCACGACGACCGTTGGCCAACCCTATAGCCATGGCCAGGGGGTGGCGACGGCCAAGCTGCCTTGAACAAGATAGGCTGTTGTCTAGGCAATGGTCGTCTCCTCCCTGCGTGCTGTTTTGCCCGGTTTGTTTCGCTTTTAAAAGGGCTTGTTTTGGGACTTTTTTAGCATTCATTTTGGACGATTTTTAGGCTAGTTTAGTTTAAGGTTTAGCCTCAAAAACCTCATTGGGAGGAAATAAAGTAGGTAGATTAAGATTAATTAGGTTGTTTTTGGGATTCAAGCATTGTACATTCAAGTTCATCCAAGCAATCCTTAGGTATTCTCCTTTCCCTCTCTTCTTATTTCACATTTGTTCGTATTTCCTCTTATTTAATCTTGTTAGTTTAGATTATATTTAGCTTAAATGCTTGGTTTTTATTGTATTTTTTATTCATTAGTTGTTTTAATCCTTGTTAGATTAGATTAATTCTCCTTGTTCATGCTTGTTGAGTTATTTGTTAGCTTAGGTTTAAATTGGGTTTTTCGTGTTTTGTCGATGATTGGTTGTTAATTTTGGTTGGATTGGATTGTGATTAGCCTCTTGATGGCTAATTAGTCAAGGATTAGGCCTAATCGCGCCACTTTATGCCTAGAACTTAGAGTTTTCTCTCATGCCCACCAAGTGTTCGATGAAATGCTTGAGAGAGTTTTCATTCTATATTTTTGGGTGATTGACTTATGTCGAGAGATTAGGTCAATTTGCTAATGTGGGAGAGAAGATAGCTGGGTTCGAGGATGAAAATAGTCCCGATCCTAGTTAGGTCCAAGGGTTGCTAATTTTGTAGTCTAATTAGGCTAATCCCATGAAAATAGGTGGTTAGACTAATTACACTAGCTAATGACCCTTGAGAGAGGGCTTGGGTGGTTTTCAATAGCGCAACCGACTATCTTTTGTTTTTACTAGAGGTTGGGTAGGTTAGGACTCATCTTGACTATTTAGTTCATCAATTGGTCAAATCATAGTCTCAAGCCACCTCTTTTGCTTTAATTAGTTTAGTTTAGCCTTGTTTCATTTCCTTCCTTTTTGACCTAGATTGAGTCACTTCAGCTAATTCCGATGCTTAAAACCCAACTCCCAGTAGACGAAACCCTAACTACTCGATGATAAACCTTACACTTAGGATTATAATTTTAAAATTCGAATTCTTCCTATCAGGCATAAGCTTATTAAAATCGTATTCATGCCCAACGCATTTAAACAAAATAATAAAATGAAGTCAAAGCACTTGTCTTCTTCGGGTTTGGGAATATTGACTCACAAAGCCGTTAGGGAATGGATAATATAAAAAAAGTTTCAAAAAACTTAAAAAAAAGTTTCGAGTTTTCGGGTATCCAAATCCTCAAAATGCCCGAACCGTACTCGAACCAATAACCCGAAAAAAATATTGGTTCGGCTACCCAAGCCAACATTTTCAAATGTTTTGGTTCGGGTACTCGAGATTTCAGATCGAATAGCGGGTTTTTAATTTGGGTTATTGGTTATGGATATTTTTTGAGCTCCCCTAATTGTCATAACAAATTGTGGTTAGCTTCTGTAGACATACAATCACATATGCAAGTAACCAACGCAACCATACTAGTACTGAGGTGGTATCTACAAGAGCTCCATATTTAGCTTCAGTGCTGGAATGAGCAACCACATTTTGTTTCTTGCTATGCCACAAGATTAGATAATCACCCAAAAAGAAACAATACCCTGTAGTAGAATGACGATCTATTAGATCTCTAGCCCAATTTGAGTCTAAATAAGCTTCCAACTCTAACGAAGAATTATAAGGGGAACACAATCCTTCGAAGAGAGTGCCCTTGACATAGCATAGGATCCTAAGTACAGCTGGATAATGGTTAGTGTAGGGAGGAGCCATAAATTGACGTACCAAATGGACAATGTATGCGATGTCAGGTCTTGTGACAGTGAGATATACAAGGCTTCCAACCAGTTGCCGCTATAATGTAACATCTTTCAAGGATGTGCCATCTGTGGATGAGAATTTTGGATTAATTTCCATAGTAGATGAAGCTACTTTGTTGTTAGTTAACCCAACACGTGAAATGAGATCACTGACGTACTTTGCTTGCGATAGAAAATAACCATGCGAGTTAGAAGTGACTTCTAATCCCAGGAAATAGTTAAGCTGGCCTAAGTCTTTCATTTCAAATTCCTGGCAAAGATAATTTTTCAGACCTTGTATCCCTTGGCGATCATCCCATGTAATGATCATGTCATTAACATAAAGTAGTAGGAGGACATAACCCTTGCTTTTAGATAGAATGATGAGGGGATTGTTATGAGGGTTGGACTGAAAACCAAAGCGATGAGCTTGTTTTAACCCATATAATGCTTTATGAAGCCAATAAAATTTGTTTGGTGGGTGATCACATCCAGGTGGAGGCTTCATATATACCTCTTCTTGAAGATCGCCATTAAAGAAGGCATTCTTTACATCCATTTGGAAGAACTGTCAATGTTTCGCAGCAACAATAACTAATAAACTCCTTACTGAGGTAAGTTGCAGTACTGGGGCAAACGTTTCTTCATACTCAATCCCATATTCCTGATGATACCCCTTTGCAACAAGTCAAGATTTATACCTTTTAATGGAGGCATCGGATCGTGTCTTGATTTTATACACCCACTTGCAATCTACAGCCGTTTTATCAACTGGAAGATCCACTACATCCTAGGTATGTGTCTTGTGTAATGCTGCAAGTTCTTCCTGTAATGCTTGCTGCTAGTCGGGATCACTTTGGGCTTCTATAAATGTTTCAGGTTAATGAATAGCAGCAATAATGGAATGACAATTATAATATTGTAAGTATGACGGCAGATGACCTATTCGAGAGAAGCGATGTATTTGGGGGCTTAGATGTGAGTCTGATGAAGTGCTCATATAATTATATGAAGTTGCCAGGTCTTTGGATACATCATCAACAAGGTCAGTCTAAGTGTCTAGTGCAGATGTTTCTATAGGGGCAGAGGCCTCCGGTAAGTTGAGATATGGCATGTCTTGAAACCTCTCATCATGAGCAAAGAAATTAATGCAAATGTCAGTGAAATAAGAAGACTCAACTCTTGAAAGTTGGAAGCTAGAGAGTTATGAGACCATCAATTACTTGTATATATGTTCATGTTTTGAGAACCAAAAAAAAAAAAAAAAAGATTTTCCTTTGTTTTTGAAATAATTTTTGTGAGTATTTCACTTGAAAACCTTCACAAGGCCTCACTCGTCTATTTGGAAAACCGAGGGGCTTAAAGGGCTTGTTGCATATGCTAAATGAACCCATGAGCTCTATGACAGTGATTTAGGATTTTCTTTTCCTTATTTTCTATTTCTTTTTAGGTAGTTTAGTTGTTTTACTCGATGACGAGTAAAATCTTAAGGTAGGGTATTTGTTTATGCCAAAAATATGCTATTTATACGATACCTTTACACCTAATTTATGCTTGTAATAATTCTTATTTTTGGATTTTTATTTGATTTTATTTTGTTTGTAGGTATTGAATAATTTGGAAAAAAAATACAAGAAAAAGATGAAAAAATGCCAAAATGAAGTATTGGGCCAAATTGACTCAAATTCGACAAAATTCCTTAGCCTATTATCTGTTATAACCAAAAGAAAGAAAAAAAATAACAGGGAAACCAAAAGAAAACCCTAGCCCACGCGCGCCTCACATGCCTCCTAGCCTCCCCTTTCACTTTCTCTTTCCTCCCTCGGTTCTCACCAGCAAAAAAGCTCAATAGCCATCCTTTACCTTCACCCCCATTCTCGGTGGCTTCTTTATCCTCTCGAACTCATCTCTTACTTTCTCTCTCTCAATCTCGCTCTCAACCACACGTTTCCATCATCTTCCACCATCTTCATCCTCATCCAACACCTAAGCCCACTCCATAATCAACCAGCATAGCATGCCCATCCACTGTCCACATCAGGCATGAATCAAGGGCCGAGATTGAAGGGTTTGAGTATAAATTGAAGATGCGGTGCAATTAGGTATAATCTAAGTTTAGTTTTAGTTTCTCAAGTTGAATTTTAGGGTATTTTTCATTTTAAATTCAGTAATTAGCGACTTAAGGTTCTATTTTTGTTTCATCTATCTTACTTTTATATGTATTTTCAGCTTTCAAACTCTTGTAATTAGGCTCGATTTCGTTAATTTAGAGTCAACATATATGATTTTCAGCTTGCAATTGTAATGTCTTGGGTTTAAGTTTAATTGATCTTAGTCTTCCTCCTCGCATGTTTTTCATTTTGTTGAATCTGTGCTAATGCGATTTCACCATTTTTAATGGACTTTGAAGCATGTTTATGGGTTGTTCTTTGCTGGAACATCCGAGATTTCCTATCCCCTGCTCCCGGGTCGAGCTGTGTGTCTGAACACCCAAGGATTCATCTTGCTCTGCTACCTCTTCAGTGCTCTATTCTACCTGTTTTGTTTTCGTGGACTAGGCAGTGTTGATGCTGCATGCTGCTGAATTTTAGTTTAGGAGATGTTGGCTTAATCCATTGTGTGAGTTTGGATTCTAATTCCGGAGATTCTACCTCAGGTATTCTGTTTTCAAAGTTTATGTTACTTATTTCATTTGTCATACCTTCGTTCTTGCTATCTTTAGTCATTTGATCACTTTACTTTACCTCGTTTGTTTAGATAATGTGATTAGTGCCATTTAAGTTTGCTTTATCTGAATTTGAAGCTAATTGGGGCTAATGAAATCTTATGAATAGTTATAATCTATAGCTTTATTTATTAATTAGTTTAGAATGATGTTAAATTAGTTTAATTTCGTACTAAGTGACCTTAATCTCTTCCATCGTCCCTGAGGAGACGACCCTCTAGTATTACGACGATAATTTTATACTTGCGGCATATATTTTTCGCTCAAAATTATCTTATACGAGTGCAGGATAAGAAAATGATTTTGGCTAAAGAAAAGACTGCCTATATGGGATAATTGATGTCAAGGGGTGGGAATATGTATACCCTCGTTAGGGTGAAATCATTGCCATCTCTTTGAATAGAAATCTATCACTCTATGGAATCTGCCGCTAGGTGAAACAAGTGCACAGTAGTTGGAATTAGCTAACAAATCACTATCTTACCACACTATCTAGTTCCTTTCCCTTTAGGTACTAGTTTAATCTAACCCAATATAAAATTAAAAATGACTTTCCAACATAAATACTCATATGACCTTTTATATTAATCTAAAATCACTGCACATAGTGTCATACGCAAAATTTAATAGTTTTGTTTGCTAAATTTCAACCAAAATATTTTAACTTTAAAACTACTTTTATATAAGGGATTAAGAGAACCTACACCTTTAAGTAACTTCCTAATCTTCTTTTTAGCATCATGACTCTTGGTTAAATTCCAACCAAGTTAAACTAGCCCTACCTTAAGCTAGAATCTCATTCCTCTATCTCTCTCCCCTCTCTACCTTCCTTAGTTTGATCGTGAAAAGGTGAAGGGTGGAGATTAATGGTGAGAAAGGAGTTAGCAGGTTATAACAGCTAAAATAAAATAATCTTCCGACCCCTCTTTACTTTGATCTTATGGTCACACACACCTTTTTGATTTTTTTAAAATTTGTCAAATAAGCAAGAAAAGGGGCACAGTCTTTGAGTGTGGGAATGGACAAAATCATGAAGTTGTACTTCTTCCTCCTCCTCTTCACTTGGTTGATCAAGCATGGCTATTTCTTCTTCCATGTTTTTTTAAGCATAGTTGGTATGGGTAGCAATAAGCCTATGAAAGAAAGCTCCTAGTGGATCGTTGTAACTCAAATGGGTCACTTACAATAGTTAGTAGGATTTCTAACTAATTCAATTTCTTTTTTAATGTTTTAAACATGTCTAATGAGTTAATCTTATACTAAATTGCCACCTACCTCTCTTGCTATCGTCATCTCCTTCTCTCTCACTTTAGGTTGTTGCTTAGGCCGAGATCTAGCCAACATAATAATAACCAACTTTGTCTCTTTATGTTTTTATTTTTTTTCCTTCCTCTTATCATTGGCACAGGCTTCTCTCCCTTTATCTCTTTGGCATTTTGCAAAAATTCAAAATTGTTGGTGAAATATATTGTCCTTTTTTACTGAAGTAAGTGTTGACTAATAAATTAACTGTTGTAATTGTTGAATTAATTAGTACATGTGTTGTTTCAAGGTTGTCTTGTTGTTGGCCCCAATTGGTAACTACATTTAGTGTTAAACTTCATAAGAAAAATAAAACTTTTATAAAATATGGCTCTGTGCACTGAGTTATATGAGGGTCAGGTTCAATCCATTGACTCGAGGACACACACAGAGATGAGTTATGGGGCAGGGGTATGCCGACCTGCAAGAGCATCAAATAGTGGTTTAGATATATGGTCGTAGTTTGACTAGATGAACCTACTACATTATAATTTTAAGTATTCAGTAAAGGAAGTAGTTGAAAGTAGTAGTTAAAGGTCTATGTATTGTTTTAGTGAAGTTAAGAGAAGTAGCTTTTAAAAACCTCTATTGATGAGGATGAATCCTCAAACTCTCAAGATCAACATTCAAAAGAAAATCCACCCTTCTCTTTGGGATCAATCTCAAGCAATCAAGAGATTGTGAAATTTTTGCCCAATTAATGAGATCGTAATGATAGACTAAAACTTCTCACCAAATACATCTCCTTAAGGCTTAGACCCATCAAAGAAGAATTATAAAGGGAAGACTCTAATCATAACTCTTATTTAAAAGATAAAGATGTAGAGATTTTTAGAGAGAATATAGAATTTCGCCTTTTATTTCATAATCAATGCAAGCTGAGTATACATGAAGGAAATGGGTTTATAAATATCCAAAATTAAGAGGATTACCTGATACATTAGTGTGACAAGTGGACCAAAATTGAGCTTGCAAAATATCTTGGGAAAATAAACCAAAATGCTAAGATAATGACAATTATAATGAGCTGTACTTTTCCAACATTCTTTCTCACCTTCTAGGAAGCTTCTGAAAGGCTTTATTCCACCAATAAGGGTGCCACCACTTGTACCTTCCTTCTTGGTGTGTGTAGATTCACCTCATATTAAGTAATTTTATGGATTATAGCTATAACTACCTCAAAGAACGTAAAAATCTAGATTGCTTCAAAACTTGATTTTTGTGCACACTCCTCCTATTTTGGTCATTTCTCCCAAATTTAAAATTCAATGCCACATTTTAGTACATGAAGCTAAAATAGACATACTAGGGAATCAGTAAAACTTGGACTTACTTTAATTAGGCCTCATTAGGTAGGATCCAAACTTAACCCAAATTCAGTAAGTTTACTGATAAAAATCTACGCTGAAGGAGTTGCAGTTTTCGTCACTTTGGGGAAAGCAACCATCCACGCAAGGGACAACCCAATTGGACATCGTTTGGGTGGTGAGAAGCCAAGTCAAACCCAGATGTAGTGCTAAAATGGTGACCTTCTTGGCCAAGGGAGGTTAGTTTGGACTTTGGAATGGATGAGGGTGTAGCCAAGTGTTGGCTTGGGGTTTGCTATGCATCAACCTTCCCATCTTAAGAATCATTTGCCCTCAAATACTCAATGTCGTCCTTTGCATAAGGAGCCAGATCACTGACAAGCTAGCAAGAACATGGTGCTGTAGTCTAGTTAAAAATATCATTCCCACAGAGACCAATGCAATCTATTGAGTTTATCCTTTTAAAAATGCTAAGCAAGCATAAGTCGATTTGGGGAATGTTCTAAATAAAATAATCTATCACTAACTTAAGAATTCTACCAATTAAAAACGTTGTGGGATTTGTTTCATAAACTAAGAACTAGATCTGATAATTAATGTCTATGCTTACTTTAATTTGGATGAATCAAAGAATAAGAAACATATCATTTCCAATCCATTCTTTCAAAATGAATTGAACTATTTAGACTAAACATACTACCATTCTGTCAAAGGGGTTTTCAATTAGTCCAAAATTAAGAGTCTAAGTTGTTAAATTTCCTCTCAACTACAACTTTCTCTCAAAATTAACTATGTTAAGTCTATACTTGCCAATCCAATAACGGATTTCTCTTTTTGGTATTTTATCCAACTATTTGATATTTTGCAAGTTAATTTGGCCAAAACTACTCACAATAATCATAATACAAGATAAATTGAAACATTGCAAATAGAATAAGCATAGTATTGATGAAGATTAAGGATCTAAGTTTATAGTTTGTCTATCAAATCCCAAGACTAAAGAAACTACTGACTCATGGTGATCAAAATAAACAAAATAGTTCAATCAAGAAAAAGGCAATCAAACAAAACTAATCTACTAAGTTTAAAGAACAAGGGAAGAGAATAGCTTAGCAAAAATGAAGTTTCTTGGCAACTTCTTCAATCTTCAAAACTCCAATTGCAAGTAATCTTCCTTCCAATCTTCTTTTTGCTTTAAAAAAAATGATAAAAATTACAAAACTTTAAGAGATTTCTAAAGTAGATAGGTTAGGGTTTTGTTTTTCAAGCAGTTGACCATGTCTTCATATGGCAGCCAGCGTCAATTCTTAGCTACACAAGCCAAAACAAAGAGGTGTTGCAGTTTCAGACCCACCAATAACCGCGGCCACCACCACGGACAGTGCGTGAGGGCCTATGTTTCGGAGTTTTCTCATTCTTCTTTTTCCTCCACGAGCATGGTGAGTGGGGAATCCCTGGAGAGTTATAATTTTGACGTTTGAGGATAAATGCTTATCAAAAAGGTCTCAAAACCTGCAAAAGTCATGAAAGCACTCTATCCAAGCGTAAAATGGGATTTTGGGGTATAAACTAAGCATGAAACTCATGAAGCCCCTAAAAATGTATCAAAATGACCCTAAAATGATATGCTGTATAGGCACTTATCAAACTCCCCCATACTTGAACCGTTGCTTGTCCCCAAGCAACTAAAGAAACCAAAGCTAAGATAAAGAACCTCCTCTTGTAAAGATAAGTAGCATCATCAATAGGCAAATCGACCCAAAAATTAGCCCGAAAGTGATTGAAAACATTGCAAAACGTATGGGAGAATGAAGCTTTCAAAATACAATTAGAGACTACCTCATCAAACATTAAATCAATTGCTCAATTCAACTCAACACTCATATTGACACATGAATAATTTTAGCAAGAAGAACCAGTAGGACCTCGCTCTAGTAATGAAGCACTCAACACTAATGTGCTTTAAAATATAATGCGATCCTCTCAAATCTCATTCCAAAGAATCAAACCTACCATAAACTCAACAAGGCTCTCAAATTCGCCATCACTAGAGCGCAAAACACACAAGGCAATCATGAGGACCTCAATAGGGTTATAATGGGGCTATCAAGTAAAGGTTTAGAATGGAACAAATGTTTTAGAATTTTTAGAATGGAACAAATGTTTTAGAATTTATAGAGCTCAAACCCAAAGAGTAAAACCAAGATCCTCGCCTCCTAAATACGCAAACCGAACTATTCAAACCAATACATATGAAAGATATAAACAATCCCTATAGTTGATTCTAAATGAGAGAAAGTGTTGAGTCATTCCAAACAACATCTATGTCGAATCCTTTTTATTTCACATTTTCTGTTCTTTTTTCTTTTTTTCTTTTTCTTTTGTTTTTCCTTCTCTTTACATATATAAGAGAATGATCATGGCATGGAACTTTAAGTACCTTTCAACACTTCTCAATCCAATTCACAATAACTAACCCAAATGGAACCAAACAAACCACATCTCATATCATCACCCTCAAACCACCCCAAATTGAGAAATGGAACTCTTTTGCTGAACAAGGTAGACATGTATTTGGCCAAGGGCAAGATTAGAGGTTCATATCAATAAACATTGTCAAGGCTGAAAAGGGTAGCAAGGGATAAATAATATATAACAATGATGGCTATTTGGTCAATGTAGCTTATAAATTTGAAGAATGCCTTAATCATATTGTCAAAATGTGCATGCTAAATGTGATCTTGAATAAAAGGCAAAGTAAGTTCTAGAGATTTGAAATCTAAGAAGAGTCACACATGAAAATGAATAAGAGACTAAAATTGATATATTAGTCCAATCAAGCTCAGAATCTCATATGACAACTACCAAAGTACAACTAGCTTATTGAATCTCAGATGCCAAATGATTCATGCAAAGTGCTGTTTAAACAATCAATTCACATTCAACTTGATAATCAAATCAACAATCACATTTTAAAAACTCATTAATAAACATTTTGCTCGCAAATGGGCATAAGTAAAAGATCAAATTAAACCAAAGAAAGCTACTTAGTCTAAAGACTCGTATCCAAGGATTGTGACTCTTAGTTTGGTTTTTTTTTTCCAATTTTTTCTTTTTCTTTTTTTATGCATGCCAAACCTAAAATACAACTAAAAATTGAAAATGCCAATATAAAACCAAAACTAAGCAAAGAAACCTAAAATAAATAAACAACTAAATGCTCAATTAAGAATGCTCTAATTAATCCCTAAATGCATGATCTAAAATGCAAAAACTATACACAAAATCCACATCATGCACATATTCACAAAAGAAACACATAACTCTCCCCATGCTTGAACGAAGTATTGTCCTAAAAGTAAGCATATGATAATCATTGGGGAGGGGAAAGAAAAACTAAAAGGAGGAGGTGGGAAGAAGAAGGAGGGCACGGATGAGATATATGCCAATCACACCAAGTTTCTAAACAAGCCCTAAAGTCTTGAAAATATTGGTTCTGGAAATCAATCATCCCACAGAGCTCAATATGCCACTCCTAAACAAAGTCACGGAAGGTAGCATGCTCAGATTGGTCTTAAGCCCGTAAGGAGACTTGTTCCTCTTGGATAGATCGAAGGGTGGCATGGATATCAGTGTAGTCCTGGGAAGATGAAGACTAAGAGGAACTAGAGGCGCCTAAATATGGTTGTGGAGTAACTGGTGGTAGAGGAACAGGATGAACTAACTCCTCATCACCCACCATAAATGAAAGATTGTTCATGTTTAAAAGAGTACTGTAGTCAACATTTTAGAAGAGACATAAGCCTGTTTACAGGGTAAATCCAACAAATCCTACCTTCCTCTATCATATAGAATTTCATTTGTTCAAAGGCGGCTAAGGCTAACCTCTCAAAACCTGGCACTTGATCATCAGGGTTAGGCTTAATACCAACTGACCTAGCTATAGGGGTGATAAGGCCTCCAATTACTATCCTCTTTGTAGAACTAGTTGCTGCACTTAA
Source organism: Carnegiea gigantea (assembly GCA_029747015.1). NCBI lineage: Eukaryota > Viridiplantae > Streptophyta > Magnoliopsida > Caryophyllales > Cactaceae > Carnegiea > Carnegiea gigantea. The sequence continues at coordinate 339,750 of JAKOGI010000475.1, read as the reverse complement.
TAGTTGATTCGCAAAAAATGAACCAGGGTTAATTCATGTTCCTTCTAGCATACTATGCAAGAAATATAGCTTGGACAGACGAGGTACATTCAAACTATCTTCTCGAGTAAATAAACCACAAGCAAGAACATGTTTGGCTACTCTAATACATGGGTTTCGAATAATGGTGCCTTTGGAGTGACTCAGATCATATTGATAATTACCAGTCAAGGTATACCAAAACGCATTAGGATTACTCCCTAGGCACATGACAACGGTCTAAATCCAAACTAGGTAGAAAACCAAATATGCTATTAAAAGCATTCAAATTCAACTCATAAAACTCCCTGTTCAAGTAAAATGATATATACCCCTCTTGAGATCTAGGGCAACTCGTGACTTCAACATGTAAAGTACTCAAAAATTCCAAACTAAGTTCATAATATGTATGGCTTCGAGTCTCAATAAATTGACCCATACCCCTACGAGCAAATAACCAACAAATATCAGTTGCCAATCCTAATCTGTAAACAAATCCTCATCAAAGTGTTGAGTAGCTACAACAAGTTTACTACTCAAAGTATTATATCTAACATCATGCTCAGCATTAGTTAAACTAAGCGGTTAGGAATATTACCTCAGTTTTGCACATTAGTGGGGGTTCAAGAAACCCATTGGGGACCTTAACTCGACGCCCCCGCTCCTAGAGTAGTCCTAGTTATCTTCTTGGGTGCATGGATATGAAATGTGGATAGGTATGGATGCTTGAAAATCCTAACTATGAAGAAAATGGATGAGAATGGTGAAAAATAAAAAATGTCTGCAACTAAGGGGTAATTGGGAGGAATTATGGAAGAAAATATAAAAATTTTGAAAGATTAGCAGGTGTAATTGAGGTGTTCCAGATTTGGGTATGAAGATAGGAAGAATGTGAGAGAAAGAAGAGTAGAAAAGAGAAATTTGAGGGAGAATTGGAATTAAGGTGTATAAAATAAGAAGAAATAGAAGAAATTTGAGTAAAAATGGTGAAAAATTGAAGATGTGAAGGGGGTGTTAATAGAGGTTGCAGAGAGAGAAGAAGAGAGTTTAGAGAGAGAAAGAGATGAGGTTGAAGAAGAATAGCTAAAATTTCGGGTCAAAGGGTGAGAAAAACCCTTGACTATAGAGAAACAGCCCCACCACGGACTGTGTGAAAACCACGGACCCTCCGTGGTAGGCTCTGTTTCCATAATTTTTTTGATTTCTAGGAAGAAGTTCCACGGACTGAGTTAGACACCACTAGGGTCCGTGGTAGCTTCCGTCTGGAGTCTACAAAACTCTCTTATTACACATTTTTGTTTGTATTTTTTTTTTTTTTGTTTGTCTTTCTGTTGCTTTTTTACTCTGTTTTTTTTTCTTTCTTTTTCTCTCTTTTTTCCTTTTTCTTTTTTTCAAAATAAGGAATGCACTAAATACAATCAAATAAAAAGAAAAATTATTAACGAAAACTTGGGTTACCTCCTAAGAAACGCTCTTTAAAGGTCGAGAGCTTGACCTTCATTTCTGTACTGGCTTGGGGTTGGAAAGGGTGTGGGTAGAGGGCTTCTCAATTGGCTCCCCCACATCCCATGAATCCATTTTATCATGAACCACAAAGTTGAATTCTTGCAATAGAAGGTATCACCTCAAGATATCAGGATAGAGATCTTTCTTCATCATCAAGTAGTGCTAAATAACATGATCGATATACAAAATAATCTTGTAATGGGCTCCATCAAATGGGTCACTACCAAACTCATTTCCTAAGCCAAAATCATGCTCAATACCATCCATAGGAGGCAAAGACATTAGCGCTGAAGCAAGCCCGTAATAATTGCTCGTGGAACCGTCATTAATAGCATAGGCCTCATCCTCGGTTACGCTAGGCGGCATAGGTGCAACAAATTCCACCTTAGCATAGTCAAGGTCAGGGCCCTTATAGAAACACAATCAAGCATAGGAGGGTCATTACGACACAAATCATCATACATCTCAATCTCATGAGAAACTATCACTTTATCACAAGTAAATGAAGAAGAGGAAACATTTTAGTATTCAAACAAAGTAAACTCAGCATGATACTTTCCCATATCAAATGTTAACTGCCCTCCTTTCACATCTATCTTGTAACCAGAAGTGGCCAAGAAGGATCTTCCTAGAATAATTCATACATGTCTTCGGCCATATCTAGGACGATAAAGTCATTAAGCACAAAAAAATCACCTACTGTTACGGGAACATCCCCCAAAATATCCAAAGGGTACTTCACGAAACCATTCACTAATTGGAATGAAATAGGTGTTGATCACAACTGTCCTAAGTCAATCTTTAAAATGGAATAAGGCATCTAACTAACACTTGAACTAAGATCATATAATGCTCTAGCAATGCTCGCATTTCCAATCACGCAGGGAATAGAAAAGCTACCTGGATCTTTGAGCTTAGGGGGAAACTCTTCGGAAACCTCTAGACTGACTCCCCTCTCCAAAAGTTATAGTCTCAAGCTAATCACTTTTTTCCTCACTCACAGCTTTGTTCATCTCTCCACCCTCCCTAAACCTCGCACTCTTGAAACCTTATAATCCTCCTCTCAAGATAACACAATTATACTGCTCACTTAGATTAGGCTCAGGCTTACTAAGAAATCTACTTGGGCTGTAGATGAAGAGGCAGCTTGTTGGGTAATTTGAGCTTCAAACATCTTGTTATGAGCACTAAGTATATCAACCTTAAAGGCTAATTGCTTAATAGTCTCATCCTGCTTTTGTTGGCTCTAAAAGCATACTCTCTATTATGGTCTATAAGTTAGACTTTTGAGGTGCTTGTTAGAGATAGGGCGGCCTTTGAAACCCAAGGGGTAGCCCAACATCCGATTGAGGCATAAGATGGGCGATAGACCTATAGGAGAAATTAAGGTGATTCCTCCAACTCGAATTGTATGCATTAAAAAATGGATCATTGGTCAATCTAGGGTTAAAATTGTTAACATAGTTGACTTAGTGACTAGCTAGCATCTTAGGCAAATAAAATCTCAATTTGGCAATTTACAGTCAAATGGTCAACAAAACCATATATTTCACATGATGGGGAAAGAGCATTTGAACTAAAAAAATTCATTTTCGAACGTTCCAACCTTTGAGACATAGCATCTACTTTAGTATGTAGCAAAGTAATAGCATCAAGCTCTAACTTACCTCTAACCCTCTTAGGTTGGTCTCTCTCATTGGACCATTGATAGATGATAGGCCTGCAAGCGCACAGTGGCATTATAGCAATCAAGGTCAATCTTATAGATACTAGGTTGATCCATTGAGCTATATCCCCTCAAGATATGTGAAGCGAATCCAAATTCAAATGGTTTCAAATTAATAATTTCTAATACACTAATTCTAAATCAATTAAGGAAAAATATCTAGGAATTCATATAGTTATGAAAGGTGATTGGATCAAAATTATAAACATGTGCTTTTCTCTAATCGGTTAATTTTGAGGGATTGCAATCTATCCAGAAATTTGATCTATTCTTTCAAAATCAACCAAATCTACCTAAATTAAACAAAAGCCGTTCTTTCAAACTAATTTGACTTAATCCAAGTTTAATATCTTCGATTACTCTCTAGTCCTCCTAACATGTAAATCTCTCTTTCGAGATGAAGTTACATTTAGTCTTATCAAGCAGTCCAATAATCAAATGTCACTTTTTAGTTTTTCGCTCGATTGTTTCAAGAGTGCAAGCAAATTTCGGCCAAAAATCAACTCATAACAATCCAAACATTTGACAAAATTAGAATAAACCAACCATGAAAATAAGCATAATTCTAATGATTAAAACATGATCTAACTACACTTTCATAAACTAACAAAATCCCTAGACAAAAATTTACTCACACATAATCAATGATAAAACAACTAACTACTCTAAAATGATAATTCTAAAGAGGAAAGAGAAGAGAAGAGAGAAGAAATGCTCGGCCAAAAATCGCACTTGAACCATCTTGAAACCCGGGATGGAATCCTTGCAAATCTTCACTTCAACTCTATCTCTTTCTCCCTAATCTAATCTAAACTAATCTATATCCTAACTAATGGAATATGGAGGAGAATGGAATGTATGGGGTGTCCCTTTTCTGCTGCTGAGTGACACTATTTATAGGAGAGTTTGAGTGTTCTCAGCCACACGATGCGGGAAAACGAAGAGGCAGCAGCTATAGGGTTACCACGGACCGTGGCATCCATTACGGGCTAACCGTGGTGCTGGCTGGAACTCAATACTTCTGCTCTTCTTCTCTTCCACGGGCGTAGCAACTTAGGGGCATCTGTGGTGAGTCAAAATACATCTAAATAAGGGTCAAATGCTAGGTAAAAAAGGCATAAAATCCTATACAACACATCAAACAACTATGCACAAGTATAAATCGAGAATAGGAGTATAAATGATAACATTAAGCACATAATTCTCTAAAAAAATGTGACAAAATTGACCCTAAAATGATGTATATATTGAGCACTTATCAAACTCTCCCATGCTTAAATTGTTGCTTGTCCTCAAGCAAACACTATAGAAAACCGACAAGGGAAGATACAGCTAAGACTCAAACATATAACAACCTCTTTAAAGTAGACAAGTCATAGCATATCACAAGCAAGAATGCCAATAAACAGTAACCCCAAATAGTGCACAAAACATTTCAAAATTAGGAGGAGAAGAAGGTTTTCGAAAAGCACAAGACCACAAGCTCGATATCAAACTTGATTATCCCCAAAGAGCCACAAAGCATGTCATGCAAGCACATGGAATTGTATAGAGCCAAATGAACCGGTAGAACCTCACTTTTAGGAAATGTTGAACACTCCCACTCATGTGTTTGAAATATAACATAGGTCCACTCAACACTCATTCCAAAGATGCAATCTACCATATGCTTGAGAAGGCTCTCAAATTCTACACCACTAAAATGCAATGTGCACGAGACAATCAAGAGGACTTTGATAGGGTTGTGATGTGGGCTAGAAAGGTTAAGGGAAAGGAGTGGACAAATGAATTTGGGCAATGTGGAGTTATGTAGCCAAGTGACTAGGAAACAACCAACAAGACACCAAAAACTATGAAGTTCACTAACACTCCAAACTCCAATAATTCAATGAACATACCTCACGAATCAAGTAAGAAACGAGTTGACAGAGAAAGAACTTAAGCTATTTACATATCTATTGCCAATCACTTATTTATTCTTTTTTTTCTTCTTCCCTTTTTTCTTTTTTTTTTTTTTGGTGGTTGTTTTTCACAACATGACTTTATCTTCCTTTTTTTCTTTTTTTTTCCCCCTTTCCTACTTCTTTTTTTTGGAAAATGAAACAAAAATTGCAATTATTGAAAGGCATAGGATCTCTAACTATCAACTCAGAACCGAATATATATATACATAACCCAAACAAGAGGGAACCAAAGCAAAATGCTCATAATCATTCCCTCAACAAACCAACATACCAAATCCACCTTAAACTCAATTATCCCCAAAACCATCCATTACATAGATGAAGTACTACTCCATAGACTTGGCGTAAAGGTAGGAATATGTGTTTGACCAAGAGCGAATATGAATCGATCACAACAAAGACAGATATAAGCCGAAAGGGGCTAGCAAAGGGGAAAAACATACAATAAAATGGTAGGCTATTTGGCTACGTGGCTAAAATATTCAAATAAAGAAATGCCTCTATCATATCATCAACTATGCACATGCTAATGTGATTTTAAACAAGAGTCTAGGCAAGTGGTAAAGATGCGACATGGAAGAGTCACACACATGAAAGAAATATGAGAATAAATATAATGAATTAGTCCAAATACGGCTTAAAATCTCACGGGATATCTACCAAAGTCTCAATTAAGCTTATAAAATGACTCCATATGCAAACATTAGTGCCAACGACTCCAGGGGACAACTTAGTTCTTAATCGAGATAAGGGTCAAAACAAGACATATTCACAAAACCTTAACAAATGTTTGCACCAAAAGGGATTACACATCAAAAGATACTCAAGCTCATGAAAGCTATTTTGCCCTGCAAAAACATCATCGGAGGTTATCTCAAACCGGTCCATACTATCCCTATATATAATCCTATATGCAAACCTAAATATAATGAAATGCAACCAAATGCAAAACACTAACGCATACAAAAAGAAACCTAAAACTATATGCTCTAAAATGTATGCAAACTCATAACCAAAATAGAAAACATGAAGCTACCCTTCTCCCATGCCTAAATAAAGCATTATTATTCAAAGGAAAGAAAGTGAGACAAGGGAAATGGAAAATAAAGAGAACAATCTCACCAGGTTAGGTGCTGGATGCGCCTAAGCTAAGGCCTCCTTGCAAATGGGACAAATGGAGCATCAGCCACTCCATCACATAGTCGAGACTCAACCCTTCAAATTAGGTGCCGTTAAAGCACGTAGGAGCTTATCAAACTCCTGGGACCACAATTTAGAAAATAAAAGGTAAGAGGAAATAACAAAAATCACACTAAAGACAACTAATATCCTCTTAACCTTATCAATAGCCTTAGAAAAATCTTAGGAAGAATTAAAGAATGTAGTCCACATGATTTGCTTAGGTAAGTCTCTTATGCACACACAATAAGGGTCAAGGGATGGATCATACCCTCTTAAGTAACCTAGGAAACATAATTATCAGCATTCCCACCAAGCATACTAAACGCATTATCCTCATAACCCAAATCAACATTAGCATCGCAAATCATAGAATTATCAATAGGCGCATCTAATGAATACTCGGGGGAAACAGAAGGAGGTGAACACATAGAGGAAGCATGTGAATGATCAAAGGGATCAGAGAGAACAACATCATCAAAAAGAAGGCTAGGAGACTCCTCATGCATTATCACATCCCGTAACCCCTCCAAAGGAGTCTTATCTAGATTATGCACCTCATCTAAAATATCTTTCGACTTAATACATGCATCAGAAACATCAAACCTAGCATCAAACCCAAAAAGATCACCATCTCTGAGCCCCATGAACTGAGCTAATGGTAAGGATGAATCGTGTAAGGCCAAGACAACATTAGTATTGTCCCGGGATGATACAAAGTTAGACAAATCATAGCATGCAAATAAGGACACGAATTCATATCATGGTCAGAAGCATTGCACAAATCACAACAAAAAGGAGCATAATAAGATCTATAATAGAACACACAAGGATCAGAAAATGAATATCTAAAAATATGACTAGCCTTCTCAAACTCAAATGAAGCTCAAGCAATCCACTCAAGCAAATAACATGCTTCATCAATGCTTTTACAATGAAAACCCCAATACTCTAAAAGAATACGGGTTTTACTATTCACACCCTCATTAACAATAGCCAAAATTTCCCATTTACCAACACAATAAATAGATTGAGCAAGAAAGACATTTAAACGCTTAAAATATCTCCAAAATACTTCATGCTCGAATTGGAGAAAATGGAAAATTGCCATTGTTGTTTCTCAAATTTATTTTTTTAAATTTTCAAATTTTTTTATTTTTTTTTAAGCAAACAAAATGCTTACTCAAACCTATCAGGAAAAACCCAATATTCGACGCTAGTCCCTGGCAACGGCGCCAAAAACTTAATAGCCCCGTAAGCGCACGGTGGCATTGTAACAATCAAGTTCGATCCCATAGAGACTAGGTTGATATATTAGGCTATATCCCCTCAAGATATGCTAAGCAAATCCAAATTCAAATGGTTTCGAATTAGCAATATCTAACATACTAATTCTAAATCAATTAAGGAAAAATGCCTAGGAATTCATATAGTTATGAAAGGTGATTGGATCAAAATGATAAACATGTGCTTTTCTCTAATCGGTTAATTTCGAAGAATTGCAATCTATTCAGAAATTTGATCTATTCTTTCGAAATCAACCAAATTTACCTAAACTAAGCAAAAGTCATTCTTTCAAACTAATTTGACTTAATCCAAGGTTAATATCTTCAATTACTCTCTAGTCCTCCGAACATGCAAATCTCTCTTTCAAGACAAAGTTACGTTAAGTCTTATCAAGAAGTCCAACAATCAAATGTCACCTTTTAGTTTTTCACTCGATTGTTTCAATAGTACAAGCAAATTTCAGCCAAAAATCAACTCACAACAATCCAAACACTTGATAAAATGAAATCGAACTAATCATGAAAATAAGCACAATTCTAATGATTAAAACATGATCCAACTACACTTTCATAAACTAACAAAATCCCTAGACAAAAATTAACTACTCACACATAATCAATGATAAAATTAACTACTCACACATAATCAATGATAAAACAACTAACTACTCTAAAATGATAAATCTAAAGAGGAAAGAGAAGAGAAGAGAGAAGAAATGCTTGGTCAAAAATCGCGCTTAAACCGTTGTGTGAACTCGAGATGGAATCCTTGCAAATCTTCACTTCAACTCTATCTCTCTCTCTAATCTAATCTAAACTAATCTAAACTAACTACTTTAAGCTTCACTTCACTTCAACATATTGAGCACTTATAAGTAGATATTGAGCACCATCTCCTTAATTAGGTTGTAGGCCTTATCCTCCATCTTGTTCTTCAATGTGCCACCTGCCGCCGCATCTATAGTAGACCTCACAGGTTTAGTGACCCCATTGTAGAAGGTTTACATAATCATCCATCATTAGAGTCCATGATGTGGGCATAACCGCAACAAGTCTTTAAACCACTCGTAAGATTCATAGAGCGACTCATCTTCCCTTTAAGTAAACATGGTGATTTGATTTCTTAGACACGCCGTCTTGCTAGGTGGAAAGAATTTTGCAAGGAAGACCTTGATGAGCTCGTTCCACATAGTGATTGGCCCCGGAGGCAATGAGTGAAGCCATGCCCACACCTTATCCCTTAATAACTGAAGTTGGATGACGTTGCTTGAAATTCCATTGAGCTTCAAAGTATCATGCACCTCTAAAAAGACCGAGAGGTGTAGATCAGATCCCCCATCGTGGTGTCTCTGAACTGAGATTGTTGCAGACAGATATAAGAGTCGGTTTCAGCTCAAAATAATTGGCTTTAACCATTGGCCTAACAATGTTGGATGTGATGTCATGGACACCTAGGGTGATGAAGTCCTGAAGCATCCTTCGTTGATCTCCTCTACCTCCTCCCATACTTGGAGATGCTTGTTGGCCTTTAAGCCTTTACTCCTCTACCCGAAGATTCTTTTCCTTCTCGAATGAAAATTCCTTTCTACTTCTGGATCGAATTCGAAAGGGAAGGGACTTCACATAAAAGGGCAGAAGACCTGCAAAAACCATTACTAACGCTACCAACATAAATCAAAAATAACAAAGACAAAGAAAAAAAACGCTTAGTCAATTTTCAAAGAAATAACTCAATATTTGACAAATTTGGTCCCCGACAACGGCATCAAAAACTTGACAAGCCCGCAAGCACACAGGTGCTGTAGTCTAGTTAAATATCATTCCCATAGAGACCAATGCAATCTATTGAGTTTATCCTTTTAAAAATGCTAAGCAAGTATAAGTCGACTTGGGGAATGTTCTAAATAAATTAATCTATCACTAACTTAAGAATTCTATCAATTAAAAATGCTATGGGATTTGTTTCATAAACTAGGAACTAGATCCGATAATTAATGTCTATGCTTACTCTAATTTGGATTAATCAAAGAATAACAAGCATATAACTTCCAGTCCATTCTTTCCAAATGAATTGAACTATTTAGATTAAACATACTACCATTCTTTTAAAGGGGTTCTTGATTTAGTCTAAAATTAAGAGTCTAAGTTGTCAAATTTCCTCTCAACAATCAACTTTCTCTTAAAAGTAATGATGTTAAGTCTATACTTGCTAATCTAATAGCTGATTTCTCCTTTTAGTACTTCATCCAACTATTTGATATTTTGCAAGTTAATTTAACCATAACTACTCACAACAATCATAACATATGATAGATTGAAAATTCCAAATAGAATAGGCATATTATTAATTAAGATACAGGTTCGAAGCTCATAGTTCGGCTATCACTCACGGTGATTAAAACAAACAAAGTAGTTCAATCAAGAAAAAAAAAATCAAACAAAACTAATCTACTAAGTTTGAAGAACAAGGGAAGAGAACAGCTTAACAATAATGGAGTTTACTGGCAACTTCTTCAATCTTTAAGACTCCAAATGCAAGTAATCTTCCTTCTAATCTTCTTTTTGCTCCAAAAACATGATAAAAATTACAAAACTTTAAGAGATTTCTAAAGTAGATAGGGTAGGGTTTTTTTCAAGTAGTCGAGCATGTCTTCATATAGGGGCCACTGTTAATTCTCAGCCACACAAGCCGGGGAAAACGAAGAGGTGCTGTAACTCCAAGCCATGGACCACGGCCACCACCACTGACGGTATGTAGGGGCCTTTGTCTTGGAGTTCTCTTATTCTTCTTTTTCCTCCATAGGCATGGTGACTGGGGGCATCCATGGGGAGTCATAATTTTGACTTTTGAGAGCTAATTTTTGATCAAAAAGGTCTCAAAACTTGTAAAAGCCATCAAAGCACTATACTCAAGTGTAAAATGGGATTTTGGGGTATAAACTAAGCATAAAAGCCATAAATCCCCTAAAAATGCATCAAAATGACCCTAAAATGATAAGCTCTATGGGCACTTATCAGTCACCCACATTAAAGGTGACACTCCTATATGTCTGCCGGTAGCTCCAACCTTTACGAACTATTTCCAATCTATTTAAGCACCTTAAAAGGGCCTTCTCCTCGAGTCATAAGTTTGTTTTGCCTCTTAGAAGGGAAAATCTCCTTCCTTAGGTGAAACCATATCAAATCTCTTGGGTTAAAAACCATAGATGCTGGTTTGCTCTAGCCTTGTAAGAGGCCTTGATGTTCTCTATTTGAGTTTGAATTTGCTTATGGAGATTCTTCATTTCCTTAGCTCTCTCTTAGGCCTCAAAGCTGATCCTATGCTCAATAGAAAGAGGAAAAAGGTCTATTGGAGTGAATGGATTGACTCCATAACAAGCTTTAAAAGGGGAGTGGGATGTAGTATATGTAGGACCCTGTAGTAAGCAAACTCGATATGAGGGAGCTTTAGATCTCATCCCTTAAGGTTCCTGCTCACCAATTCTGTAAGAGAGTAGATAGGGTTTGATTGGTAACCTCTATTTGCCCATTAGTTTGAGAGTGGTATGTAGGGCTAAACAAGAGTTTGGTTCCCAACAACCTCTATAAGCACCTCCAAAGATGGGAAAGGAATTTGGTGTTTCGATTGGGGACAACAGTTCTTGGTACTCTACGTGGCTTCATTACCTCCTTGAAATAAAGATGAATAATGTGAGAAGAATCATCACTCTTGTGACATGAGAGAAAGTGGACCATATTGGAGACCAGTCAACTATAATCATGATTAAGTCATGCCTCCTTTAGGCTCTTCGTAAACCCAAAATGAAATCCATACTCGTATCTTCCTAAGGGTCATTTAGTGTTGGAAAAAGAGCATATAATCTTTAGTGAAAGATGCTCTTAGCGCTATGACATATAGCACATTTGGAGACAACTTTATGGACATCATTTGCCATCCTAGGCCACTAAAAGTGCTCCTGCAAGACCTTAATTGTTTTATTGATGCTAAAATGACCTCTCAATGGACCAACATGGACCTCTCTCACAAGTAACTTCCTTAGAGAGCCCTTAGAAACACATAGCTTGTTGTGCTTGAAGAGAAACTCATCTTGCAAGATATAGGAGTCATGATTCCTTGGGGCTTGCAATGATTTCTTAGAAATCCTCATCTTCTTTCTAGAGATCTTGGATGTTGCAAAATCCTAAGATTTTGTCCTTGACAGTAAAGAGAAGCGTTTATCTTCTTGAGAGTGCCCAACACATTTTCCTCGTCGTCTTTGTGCTTGGAAGTGAAGGAAAATAGTCGAAGAAATTCTATCCACTTAGCATGCCTTGAATTAAACTTGGCTTATCAGTTGATAAAAGACAAGTGCTTGTGATTTGAATGTATATCAAGGGCCTTAGGCTTGAGGTAATAATTCCAATAGGTAAGATTCCTGATGGTAGAATAAAAACGCCCTGTCATAATTCAAGTAGTTGAGTTTGAGATCACTTAACTTCTCACCAAAATAGGCCAAAGGTCATTTAGCTTAGCTGAGGACTGCCCCGATGCCAACGCCACTAGTATCACGTTCAACTTCAATAAGGAGCGCAAAGTTGGGAAGAGCCAAGATAAGAGTTAATCATAGCTTGCTTTCATTTTTCAATGGGCCTTTGAGCAGTCTTCGTACATCAAAACTTCTCTTCTTCATGCACTCGGTCAAGGGAGCCATGATGGAGCTAAAGTCTTTCATGAACTGACAATAGAAAGATGCCAAGCCATGGAAGCTCCTTACCTCTGTGAACTGGTAAACACGGGCCAACTCTTGATGGCTTCAACTTTAGACGCATGTGCCCTCTCCCGATACAACATAGCCCAGAAAAACAACTTAAGATGAGTATAAGTCACATTTCTCAAGCTTAGCGTACAATTTTTGTTGTCTCGAGACTTGAAAGACTTGGGAGAGATGCTCAACATGAGAAGTTTCATCATAGATATACACCAAAATATCATCAAAATACACCACAACAAACTTCCCAATAAAAGGCCTTAAAGCCTTATTCATAAGTCTCATAAAGATACTATGAGCATTAGACAAACCAAAAGGCATAACAAGCGACTTATACAACCCATACTTAGTCTTCAAAGCGGTTTCCTACTCATCACCTTCTTTCATTCTAATTTAGTGATACGCACTCCTAAGGTCAATTTTAGAGAAGACCTTAAACTCATGCAATTTATCAAGCATATCATCTAATCGAGTAATAAGGAACCATCTATCTCAAGTACCAAAAGGGCAGGAACTAAATAAGGACTCGAACTCTTCGTAATGTACCTAGGGTCAAGCAACTCTTGAACTTACCTTTCCCTTAACTCACTAGGATTTGCATCAATTAGGCTCGCTTGTCAGGTAAAGGGGCACCCGGTAAGAGATTAATTTAGTGCTCAATGTCTCTCAAGAGAGGGAGCCCAGGGGTAAATTATTGAAAAATGCATCCTCAAACTATTTCAAAAGTGATTAAGCTAGACAGTGTATAGGCTTCACTACCTCACTTGTGTTTGATTCTACTATAAGTAAGGCAAACAAGGGCTTTCTCCTACTAATGGCATTCTTTACCCATGTCTCACTCATGTAAAGGCTTTTCTCACTTTCCTTCCATGGTTTAAGTTTAAGAGGCTTGGGTGGGGGCAATGGAGCCAAAGTAAGATGGCAACCTTATGCTTGAACGCATATATATTTGCATGTCCATCATGAATCATATGATTGTCATACATCCAAGGTCTACCAAGAAATAAATGACATGCATCCATAGGGAGAACATCATATAGCACTTAACTATAATATTGTCCAACTAAGAATGAAATAAGAACTTGCTTATAAATGGTTATCTCGATCCCTTGCTTAAGCCATTACAGAGTGTAGGGGGTTGAATGTACCTTGGTTAGCAATTAGAGCTTATCAATGAGTATCAATGAAGCTACATTGGTGTAACTTCCTCCATCAATGATGAGCCCACACACTTTGCCTTTGATAGTACATGAAGTATGGAAGATTTATTCCCTTTGACTAGGTTCAAGAGGAACCTCTTTGATATGAAGTGGTCTCCAAATCACCAATAGTTCCCTAACATCCAAAGTGACCAAAGTGTGATCTTTATTTCCTAACCCCTTATCATTAATTTCTTCCTTAAGAGCTTGGATCTCTTTCACCTCTCTATTGGCGGAGTCTTTCTATTCGAGCTATTAGCTTGGAAGTGACCATAGCCATGACACTCGAAGTATTTCTTCCCTTCCAACCTCCTCAGAGGCTCACTAACAATGCATTTACCCTTGTCTAGAGCCTTAGTAGGGGTTTGAGTAGTCTCAGTCTAAGGATGGGAGGAAACCCTTTTATAAAAATGTGAGACCAATTTGTGGAAGTGGTAGGGAAAGGTTTGCTACCCTTGGGTTATTTCTTAACCTTAATAGCTAGATTACGAACATCGTCAAATGAGAGATAAGGTTGCAAGTCTAACTTATTGGCAATATTCGAGGAGTAGGCCCTTGAAGAATCCAGCTATTGTGAGTTTGGAGTCTTCATTGAATCTGACCCTCATTTAGAGTTGTTCAAACTCTCTAATATACTCTTCAACCTTAAGGTTCTGTTACTAAGATGAGTGATCTCAAGCTAGAGCTCTTATGTGTAAGAGGTAGTAAGAACCCTTTTTCTATGTGTTTCTTGAGCTTGGACCATGTCATGATCTTAGACTTAGCTTTCCTTACTCTATTCCTCTTCAAGTTCTCATACAACAAGGAGGCATGCCCCTTTATCTTGGGAATGGTCAATTTAAAAGCCTTCTCATCATTACACTCCTTAAGCTCAAAGATATTTTCCATATATTGAGCCCAAGCTAGATAGTTTTTCGGATTGAGGTTCCCAATCAAATTCTAGTGCCTTAATTTTGAATCCCTAAGGTCATCCCTTAGATTCCTTGTTGTTCTAACTCCTCTTTCCTCATCATCATAATTCATGAGAAGATGACTAGGCAATATCAATGGAGCTAACATCAAACTCTCGATAGTGATGGCTTCGCCATCTGGTGCGAACGGAGTCCTTTACTTGTTCAAGCTCTCTTGTAAGCGTTCTTTTCTATTATTAAAGCTCAAGGATGATTTTGTCTCTTCTTATTACATGGACTGGTTTAAATAGAATGCCCCTATAATGTTGCAAATCTCCTTTATTAGTGGTGGTAGAGCTAGAATAAAAGTCTAGGATGAGATAGGGGAACCATGGGTCGTGGGGATTACCAGGGAGTCAAGGAGAGAAAAGGAATGACCATGGGAAAAAACCAGCTACTACTGTCTATGGGATCTTCTATGGTCAGACAATGGTGGCGTCTATCCAGATATTTTTTTACAGTTTTTATAAAAGCCTTTTATGGAGTTTTTGGGTTGTGTTTGGGTTAAGAATTGTGTTTGGGCTATTTTGGTATTATTTGTGGGCTAATGAGGATTGACTAAGGTGGGTAAATGGAGGAAAATTTTGAAGAGTTAAAGTATAAATTTTTTGGAGGTGAAATCGAGAAAATGCTAGGGTTTTTTATTGAATCAAAGGAGACGAATGTTTTGATCAACATTTAATCAAAAAATGAGCTCTAGCTTTAATTCCAATTTGATAAGAAATAACCCTCAAACTCCCAAGATCAACATTCACAAGAAAATCCACAACCAAACCGATGCTCCTTTTTTGGATAAATCTCCAACAATCAAAGAGATTGTGAGACTTTTGACGAAAAAATGAGATCCAAATGATATATTAAAATTTCCCACCAAATTTCTGTCCGAAAGGCTTAGAGCTGTAGAAGAAGAATTATAAAGGAAAGACTCTAATCAACCCTCTTAATTAAGAGATAAAGGTGCAAAGATTTTTGGAGAGAAGATGGCCTTTTGGCTTTCATTTCACAATCAATTTAAGTTGAGTCTACAAAGAGGAAAATAGGTCTATAAATACCCAAAATTGATGGCATTAGCTAAACATTAGTGGGACAAGTGGACCATTAGAGGGCTTGCAAAATATCGTAGGAAATATAAATCAAAATCCTAAGATAATAACAATCATAATGGGATGTATTCTTCTAGGATTCCTTTCCCACCTTTTAGGGAGTTTCTAAAAGGCTCTATTCTACCAATGGGGGTGTCGCCACTTGGATTCTCCTCCTTATTGTGTGTAGATTCACCCCATATTAAGTAATCGTAAGGATTATAGCTACAACCACATCAAATAATGCCAAAATCTTGATTGCTTCAAAATTGGATTTTTGTACACACTCCTCCTATTTTGGTCATTTCTCCCAAACTAAAATCCAACACCAAATTTTAGCAAATGAGGCTAAAACAGACATCTTAGAAATCAATAAAACTAAGACTTACATTAAACATTCTCCTTAGGTAGGATCCAAACTTAAGTTAAATTTTGTACATTTATCAATAAAAATCTGCATTGTAGGAGTTCTGATTTTTATCACTTTAGGGAAATAAAGTTCAACCTAATTTAGAAATTCATTGCATTATCCTAAAGTATATTCCCTACCCAATGAAACAAGAAACCACCCAATTGGACATCATTTAGGTGTTGAGAAGCCAAGTCAAACCCAAATGTAATGCTGAAACAGTGACCTTCTTAACCAAGGGGGGTTGGTTTAGCCTTTAGTATGGACGAGAATGTAGCTAAGAGTTGGCTTGGGGCTTGGTATGCATAATCTAGCTACTAACCTAAGTGATAATTTCAAATTTATCTTTGTGACATTAACTTTCCTCTCTTATGTCCGTTTACACAAATGTGCTACTTATACAGCTAATTTACTGAACATTGTCATTTTAAGTGACTATTTGAGTAGTTAATCGTTAAACAATAATGTTAATAGCTAACAATTAATGACTAGTAAAATAACGAACCAATTCTATAAGCATCTAGCTCTCGTTAACAATACCCAGCTGTACACTTTTTGCAAATCATCGAATTTAGTAGAATGATACAATAATGCCCTTTGTATCTCACTCTCCTTAAGGAAAAAAAAAGGTTATGACTGATTCTTCGGCTATCCTCATCTTTTCTTATTTCCTAACCTTTTTCACCCCTAAATTCATTAGACTATAGCTATGAAACTATATTAATAATTGATGTTGAACCCCAAAATTTAGTTTAGCTCCTTAATAGCTCTCTCATTTGATATTTCTCTTCATATCTTCCTCTGTTCATGTCATTGTTATTACTCAATCATCTATTGAGTCATCGGTTTAGACATGAATACTTGTTTTAATCTTAGTTTGGGGTGTCCATCATTGTCAATATTAACTCTACTCTGAAATATGTTGTAATCTTGATAATGCCTCAACTCTTGATGTTTTCCATCATTTAGTCTTCTTTAATTTTGTAAAAACTTTCCTAGATTTCTTGATGCTTTTGGTGATTCATTGTATTGTTTTCATCTCCTTATAATAATTTCCAAACTTTGCTAACTTCTAATTTTTCTTGGCTATTTATTTCAAATTCCTAGAGTGTTTGGAGATTGTTAGCTAGAAATGCCACTATATTTCTTTTGCGTCTTGTTCTTTACTGCTTCTGGCTTCTTTTTCAAGGCTTCCTTTCCATCTTTGCTTATCAGTAAATTTTCATGGATGTCCAACTAGAAGGCTTAATGCTTGCTTAGGCCCATCACTTTCCACTGGTTGTTGGTCCATTCATTTTCGAAAATTTAAAGAACAACACTTTGTCCTCGTTATTAGCCAAATGATATTGTTTAGATTTCTAGTTATCTTCTCGATTTCTATTATCTTCATTATGACCAAAACTAGCTGACTTACTTCTTGGAGAGTTATAGTAAGCTTTGTTTATCGAATTCTTTTGATTGCTTCTATTTGCATTAAAAATTTTGTTTGTTTGATCGCCTACGCACTTTCTACCTTATCCTTGAGCATATTTTAATTTGTCAGTTGAACATCTCTATCATTGTCCCCTTTCATGTCATCTTTCATATCCTCAAGGCCCAACATGGCTCCATTGGAAGCAATGAAGTCCTCATGAGAAGTATTGAGATGTTGGCGGACTTTGAAGACGAATTAATGTCTTAATCTAGGTTCTCTACTTTGGATTTTGAACTAAGAGTTTTCAAAGGATAGAATTGGCTCTAACCATATAGTCAATGTCTATCACAATTTAGCTTTATAGATTTAAACGACTCATTGTTACTTATACTCTACCTAAAACACATCCTTAGTCACCAATTTTCTATTAGGTGTTTTGAAATCTATTCTAATACATAATGCTAATCTTTTAATAACTACTCTTTCCTAATTTCTCAGTGATTTGAACTTTTCAGCCGTCTGATTTACATAATAATAAATCACAACCGTTGATTTTAACAACTTCACTACAAATAAAATAATTATTCTATACTAACTAATTATTCCATACTACCCACGTTCCCATAGCCTAATACACACATCTTTTCTTCTCTCTCTACCTCTGCCCCTTCGTTACTTCCCATGTACCCCCCTTCCTAGAACCTTCTACCCACCTATTTTCCTCTTTCTCTCTCTCTCCCCCTCTACCCCTGCCCCTCTATCTGCCTCACCGTCCTACAAAGTAGACAGCCACCCTACTCTCTCTCCTGCCCTGCTCGTCTACCTCTCCTCACCTACTCAGACATCTGCCCTCCTCCTTCCTGTTACCCTCTCTTCTCCATACTCACTGGTATTGAGCCATATCTCATACCAACAAGTTTGTGTTCAACCAAATGGCTCAAATGGTGCGAAAGAGGTTCGTCACAAGTCAAGCAAGGCAAGCACGATTTCGGTAGATTAACAAATGCTCACGAACGGCAGAAAGCTAAGCACTCTTACCCATAATAGCCCCCTTCTTAAATCACGGGAGGAGGGGTTTGAATTTAACGGCCCATCTTCATCTTCCTCTGTTTATTTCGATTTCAGATCCGAATTATAGTACAAATGTTATGTAATTGATTTTCATTTGGTATAGTTTCAGATATTTGACCTTGAAATCTTCAATTTTTGGGTTTGATTTTGAGTTTTCCCCCTCCCTTTTTCTTTCTTTTCCTGTTTACAGTACCCTGTTCTTCTTTGGTTTCGATTTTCATACTGTGGTGAAGGATGTTAATACCGTACTTTCTTAGTCATCAATGGTTCGAATTCTTAGGTTTTCCAGTTGCTTATTGGGTGGAGACGGTGGCATGCATACAGCATATACAGAGCACAATAGAGGTAGGCAATTTCTTGAGTTTTTTGAATCAGATTGCGTATATTGGTGGCAATTTCTTGAGTTATATGAATCAGATTTCATATATTGGTTGCACATGCTTCTGATTTCCTTCTTCTTCGTGTCCATGGTCTTTGAATTTTATTTGAAGTTCCTTTTGCTTTTAGCATGTGGGTTTTCTAGGCAGCTTCATAGATCGAATGCATATGTTGGGTTGAACAAGAATACCGTGACTAAGGACTGGAATTGACGGCAAAGATCTGAAAGTCCCGATGGTTGTTCTTTGAAGTTCCTTTTTTTAAGCGTGAGGGTCTTTGACAGGGAGGTTGATAGAGATCGCGTGTTCAAGCCCCCTTACCATGATCAGTTGCACAATCTTTGTTTCAATTTACTTTTAATTTTTTCAAAAATAAAAACTTAGTCAATTGCAGATCAGTTTCATAATCCTTGTTTGAATTTACTTTCAATTTTTTCAAACCAAAAAATCGGTTAGTTATAATATAGTTCCTACCTCCACAAGACCCCTACTCAGTTACAAACTTGTTGTCCACTTCTCGCCCACGCACTAACAACTTAAAAATTGCACCCTGCTCACATACTCCTCAACCGGCTTCTATGAGTCTCACATCTATCTCATAACCTCCTCTTCCATCTCCTATATCATATGAAACTAATCAATTGAAATCTTGAATACATATTTCGTAAGCATCCTGATCTTCGTAGGTAAACATATTCAAGCTGAAAAAACTTTGATTTATGCATTGTTCATCAGTTATACATATATGTGGTCAATTTATTCATAGTATGAGTTTTGGATTTTTTGTTTTATACATATACACGTTAGGTATTGGTTTTGCCATAATTGGTGGTGTATTGGCAGTAGGGTACTTATTTACAACTTTGTGGATCATCTTTGGTTATTTTGTCAATTGTAGTCATTGTATGATGTTTTCTATTTTTCCTATTGTAGGAGACATTGGAGCTACTCTTCTGAAGCCTGTATTTCAACCTCAATCTCCTCCAACGTTAGGTATTGGTCTTGTAGCATTCGTTGTATATTCGCAATAGGCTAATTATTGATTTAATTACCTATTGGGAGGGGTGTTTTGTAGATGCTTTTTGCTTCTAATGTTGATTATTTATTTTGATTGATTCTATGAATTCTTGGTTCTGGGGTTGTTCTTGATTTCAAGTGTTGTTCTTGATTCTGGGGTTGCTTCTGAATAACCTTATTTCAAGTGCTGTATGCTTAAATTTGGCCTAGACATTCACTGCATGATGTTCTGTACATTTTTGTTGCTGGCTAAATCTTTAAGTTAGTTGATTCTGGGGTTGTTCTTGATTTCAAGTGTTGTTCTTGATTTCAAGTGTTGTTCTTGATTCTGGGGTTGCTTCTGAATAACCTTATTTCAAGTGCTGATCATTTCTAGGAGATCTACTATGAGGAATGCCTTCCGTTTGTAGACTCCAGTGTAATTGACTTACATGGTGTTGAATTTTTATGCTAGACTAAATGTTACTTTCAGAGAGTTTGGATTTTTGCGATGATTATTTGGGTCTACCAGTCTATTATTTTGGCTTTCTTGGTGTTTCTAAAGTGAGCTAACATATGTAGACAGTGACAAGATTCTCTAATTGGGTGACTGTTAGCATACTTGTGAATGGTTAGAGAAAATTAGAAAAAAGAATCATTTTACATAGTATTGTAGGTGTTTTTATAGAACTGAAAACAAACAGGGTATTGAGGTGGGCATTCTCTTCTATCCACTGGTAGTGAACCCAGTGTAAGTCCCCCGCCACCGATGATCATTTTACAGCATAATTTTATGCATTCCAAAGTCTACGAAGTCCAAACAAAATTAGGATTTATTAATCCCTCAAACCTCCATGGGAAATTCGTTGATAGCCTCTGCCCCTCACTCTCATGTGAGTCGTATTGTTCTCATCAGCCTGTGCTTCTCTATCCTGTGATCCAAATGTGATCTTTGGCTTAAGTCTACAATTTTGAATTTCTTTTTTACCTAGAAGAGGTATTATTTTAACTCAATTTTATGATATATTATTTTCTGATTTTAATTATTGAAAATCGTAACGTTTATGAAACATTTGTCTATTTTAATTATTTGTCTATTTTGACTAATCAATATGGTCCATGTAGTTTTCACCATTTAATCTATTTAAGGGGACATTTGGCAATTTATTGAAAGCAATATTGATCAAAGTGTGGCTCCTTTCAATTTTCGGCCATATAGCCTTGACTGTATAAGGATATCATTGGTTACTTTCTATGAAACATTTTAATTGCTTTAAAGCTACTTCTAGGTTTCATCTCATAGGGATTGGAAGCATATTTCTGCAACCTAAATCTGGTTGCCAAAGGTAACCGCACATGTCGAGCTATAACCGTTGTTGAAGCTTAAGTCTATAAGTTTACATACAGTTAATCAGTTTTTTCCCCCACAGATCTTAAGGTGTATGTGCCAATTTGCCATGACGATCTACTTCAATAAATCATTATCAAAGTATATTGTAATGTCTTATTTAGTTCCTATTCTTTTGAATTGGATTTTGGTGTATGGAGCTGAATTAATCTTATTTTTATTGAACTTTCTTGAACTAAATTTACTTTTTGTTAAATTCAACTTACTTTGTAGTTGAACTAAACCAAAAATTAAACTAAATTTATTTTTTAAAAAATTGAACTGAAGTAAACCGAATTTATTTTGAAACATTAGTTGAATAGAACAAGGACTTGTGGCCTTCCATGTATAGACCACAGGATGGATTTTGTCTGGACCAACAAGGGTGATTAGTAGTTAGGTGATAAGTAGTTAGGTCATAAGTAGTTTCCATAGCAATTTCTACTCAAAACATCAATTACTTTGAGGGCTTTTGTGTGAAGGTTTTGGCATAATTTGTTTAGATTTGTATTTGTAGATTTCAATCTCTCTTATACATATTAATTATCATGGGCTTTGTGGATGTTTATTATTTATTTGATGTGATAGAATTAAATCATCCAAACAATTTTATTTTTCTCACTTATTTATGTTTATCGATCGATTTGATATTATCTATGTTTTAGGCAGATAGAAGGGGAGTCACTTTCAAAGTACCATATAGTCATTGCTCCTGCATTTATATATAGCAGGATATTGATGAATTTTAGTTTCTTTTTCTGTTAGCATTTTCTCTGTTTTAAATTGGTCAACTTGGTGTGTTCTTGGTTCTTAATTAATGTCTGCTTCATGAAAATCTATGGGAGGGGGTTGCTGGGGGGGACAAAACTGCTTATTCAGTTTAATCGTCAATTGATTCAGCCCATCTTGCGATGACTGTGCACACTATAAGGTTTACCAAGAATGTTTACGTTGTTGTCGATTATGGCTTACTGCTTTGACTATCAGTTAATTATAATATTAACATTTAATGTCCAAAAAATGTGATGCAAACCCTCAGTAGCTAAGGAGATTGTTGCAAAGATTGTGAAACAAACGACTTCTCAGGCTCATAGCGTACCTTTCTAATTGAATACGAAAAGATGACGAATATGTTATTGGGCTTTCGCTCATTTGTCAATCAAATTCTAGCTACTAACCAGTTCACATTCAGAACCCATATGCACATTCCTGCATTGCTCCTGCATTTATATGTAGCAGAATAAATTTAGTCAAATTTTGCTCTTTGGAAGTAATTGTTCAACTATGCTTGTACATATCGAGACCTCCATTCCATAGGTCCAACCCAATTACAAACACATCTATACTAATTACAATCGTAAAATATATATACTACATACAAGCATAAATTATAGGCAACTTCATATAGGATTGTGTAAAAATTATTATAAATTTGAGTCTATGGGATCAGGAAGCTCACTCATTTTGATGGACATTAGTTAGTGTTTCTTTTGGGGGTGGGGGAATTTAGTTTTTTTTAAGGTTGGGAGAACCATGCAAACAATGCGTGGAATTAAGAAAATTAACATAGACTAATATATATGCCACTTCAATTTTATAAATTTGAGAAAAGCATATAAATTGCATGATTTTGTGGATAAATTTTAAAATACTAACAAATTCTCTAAAAGCATATAGTTTGCATATTTTTGGAGCTAAATTTAAAACACTGATAAGTTCTCTTATTTTGTTGGACAATTTTGTTCTCCATTTTGTGTCTACATACCATAGACTCGAACCATTTATTGTAGATGATGGTGTACATATATTACATATGACGGTGGGTAATGGGCTTTACCAGGCACTTAATTTAGTCCCTTCTCCATTATAGTTCCTTCTGTAGTACTTTACATTTGATAATAACATTATTCTTTCTATTCATCTTTACAGATATAGTTTTTTTTTTGGGCGACTGGGTCTGTGTTATCGAATAATGTGATGGTGGAGAGTCATATGAATGTTCGAAATTTCTGATTTCACTTTTAGACTATGTGCGATTTCAACTATGTTTCATCTATGTTGGCCAATTTGTTTTTGATGTTTGAATATGTTGTTCATATTAATAAGCAACAAAAAAAAATTGAATTTACATGTTAATACACAATATTCACTGGCAGTTAATCCTATTCTATCAATGATTTTGGATAAATTTATCTATATTATAATACATAATAGTAAAGTTTTAATAACTACCCTTTCCTAAATTCTCATTAATTAAGACTTTTTAGCCATAAAATCTATAAGTTGAATTAATTACAACCGTAGATTTAAGTTAATAGAACAAGAAATAAAGATATATAAAATCAACCCTCCTCCCCCCGTTAGTAGAACGTGGCTTTGACTGAACCTTCTTTAGAATTTTCTTTCTTCTCTCTCTCTGTATTACAGCCGTTGATTTAAATTCTCTATTTCTATTACAACCGTTGATCTAAATTCTATCTTTATCTCTCTGTCTTTTTCTTTCCCCTTCTTTCTCTCACTGTCTTCATCTCACGGTCATCTTCTCACTGTCATCTTCCCATGGATGGCAAGCTTTCAGTCAATCCTGTTCCTTCTCTCTCTGTCTTTATCTCTCCCCTTCTTTCTCTCATTTTTTGTCTTTCCCTGATTTCACCCAGTTCACAATCGGCCATGGATGGAAAGTATTCCTTCTCTCTCTCTCTCTCTCTCTCTCTCTCTCTCTCTCTCTCTCTCTCTCTCTCTCTCTTCCCAAATGGTGGGGCTCCATAGCCGGCAAACTTCACGAACACACCATGAAACCTTTCTCCTCTCTCTACTGCAAGCACAAGTGTTTGGACTTGAAGCGCCGCTTCTCTGGTGCCGACGACGGAGATCCTCCATTCTTTTCACATTCGAGAAAAATGTAGGAGAATTTAGATGAAAGATGAGACCTTTTTGGTGCTAAGCCACCAGTGCTTCTTCTCAAAAGAAGGAAGATGAGAAGGGGAGGTTGAAGAAGTAGCCATGGTTGCAAATGGCTGTTCAACGATCAACTCCTTTTACTCTCTTTATCTCTCTATCTCAAGAAGCACCACATTCATATGCCCCTCACGACTAGGAATGGGAGAAGGGGAGGATTTATATATGGGAAGAAAGATAAGCAAAGAGAGAGAATGAGAAAGGAGGATAAGATAGGATTTGAATGTATTAGATTTTGGAGTTTTTTTTTAAGAAGAGTAAATAATGGAAGAATGGAAGGGGAAGGAGGTGACTAGGCAATGTGAGGTTAGGTTTCTCTCTCTAGAAATTCTCTCTGCTGGGCTCTTTGTCAGCTTTGACTCAGAGAAAGTTTTGATCATTCAATTTCATAGCTGGCACCATCTGGTTATCTCTCCTCTCACTCTATATTTCCTTCACTCTCTAGACTTTCTGCTTCTCTCACTCTAGGCTCACTAGGCTCACCAGAGTTTTAATTTTATTTACAGGAGGGGGCAAACCAATGTTTTCTTCCAACATTAACAAGTTTGATAAGTGTGAAGTTTAATTTCAAGTTTTATTTACAAGAGGGGGAAAACCATCACAAAGCGTCATCCTTGCCCAAGTAAACCAAAAGGAGTCTTTATGTCTATACCTCTCCTCTAGATTCTTCTTAACTTCCTGCATGTTTTTAATTTCACGCTTTGTGCTTTGGATTGAATCGAGATCTAAGTGATGATTGTGATGTTGATTTGAACAGGTCGTTGCAATTGAAGGTGAAGAGAATGGAGGAGGAGAGAGATAGGGGCTTATCGCAGGCGAGTGGAACGGAAGAAGCATGAGTATGAAGACCATGACTTCACACAATTATAGCAAATTTCGTAAAATAAAAACCTAATTTCAGGGTTAGTTTTTGGTAATGTGTGTTTTAATTTCTGCTGTGGTGCTGGCTTTGCAAATCTGTCTCACTTTTGGTGTGCCTGTGATGAGTAGCTAGCCTATATGGTTACTGGAGCATGATATATTGAATTCCAGAATTTTTAAGTTACCCATTTTTGCTTCTTCACCTTTTCCTTCTTTTCATTTCATTTTTGACATTTGCTATCTTTTAATTTATTTGGGCTTGGGTTTGGGTTTTATATGGAGGGTTTTGATTTTTTATGTTCGTTGAAGAACATATGTTCACTTTTTTGGGGTCAAATAAGGAAAAAATGGATCAAGAGCTTAATATTTACCCATGTAATATGTTATTATGGAAAATAATGCAAGATAATTTACATATGATTGTAGGACTAATTTTTAGGGCGTTCACAAGTTTTGTTATTTTGTTGGATCATTCTTGACTCCTTTTTGGACTAATTACAAATTAAACGCACCATTTACTATCTGTGCTGGAGTGCGTACAATAAAGCAAGCTCAATATCTATCTGTGCAATATGTTATTATGGACAATACATAAACAATTTTTTTGTTTGTTTTATGCTTGAACAACATATGTTTGAATTTTTTTTGGTTCAATTATGGACAAAGTTGATTACGCGTTTAATATTCATCCATGTAATATGCTATAATGTAAAATAATGTACATATGATTGTGGGGCTAATTTTCAAAACGTACACAAGTTCTGTTATTTTGTTGGATCCTTCTTTTCTCTCTTTTTGGACTAATTACAAATTAAACATACTATTTACTGTCACTGCTGGAGTATATATAATAAAGCAAGCTCAATATGTATCTCTACCATATGTTATTATGGACAACGATATAAACAAGTTTTTTTTGGTTTTTGTTTTTTACTTGAACAACATATGTTTAATTTTTTTCTAGTTCAATTAACTACGGGCTTAATATTTGTCCACATAATATATGTCATAATGGAAAATGATGAAAAATATTGGACATATGATTGGAGGGCTAATTTTCAAACCATAAACAAGTTCTGATATTTTGTTGAATCATTCTTTTCTCCCTTTTTGAGCTACCTACAAATTAAACACACCATTTACTGTCACTGCTGGAGTACATATAATATATATCCATGAAGGTGCTTGAACCACTTCCACTTAAGCTAGTCCATTCTCCCTTACAATTGCTCATGTACTACTTTATATTCGACCATAACATGATATTTGGCCAAAAATTTTAGTTTAGGAATAACAGCCAACGCGTTCTTTTAACAAGTTGTATGAGTGCGTGCAGATAATGTAGGGTTGTTTTTTGTCTTAATACTTCATATGCTCGCCCAATGTGGCCTCTTTGTTTGTGATCGTGGATGGACCAAGCTTTCCAATTTATCTAGAATGATTATGCATTACCTAAGTTTAATACTTCTAATGCATTATGTTGGTAGTGTCTTATAATAATGTACATTTTCTATTTGCAAAAATTCGATTTTTTTTCTTATTTATTTAGGAAGGGATATATTGAGTCCACTATTACTATTTGACAGTAATAACTCAATTGTTACAGCACATGTTCAAATCGGTATTTCGTATGTCAAGCCTAATTTCCAATATCATGTAACATATGCAAATATGCTTACAGTCTCTCACAAACAACTTCCAGTTGTAAATATGCTACACCCCTAAGGCATGCATTATTGTACATATAGCTGCTGCGCTATTATGATTGTTCATGGATTCTGCTTTATATTGATTTATTTTTACTACTTTCAATTAACTTATAACTTATTGTAAAACATGTGTACTATGAGACATTGAATCAAATTTAGTTTTACACTGAAGCATGAAATGCTAATGCATGCATTTTAAGAGACAGACTTTTTGATGTGTTCCTGATTGACATTGTTAAGTTGTTACTTCTAATGCATTACATGTGCTATAGTTTGTACTTTTAGATGTGAATACATTCACAGTTTTCCCTCTTTTTGGTATAATTACATGTTCTATTTATAATGTCGGCTCAACCACGATAACCCAAACCCACACATTACAATAGACATTGTATCAAATCACCCACCACATACCCAAACTCTTCCACTATAAGATACACTTACAGAATGAAATTAACCTTTTATGAGCACACACTTAAGCATATCTTATTTTTGATCATGTTTGTTTTTAATTCTTAATCTATAGTTTACCCCCAATAAACAATGAGTCAGCTAATTTTCTTACCTATTCTTCATTTGTTGGTTTCTCTTGCAGACTGCCTTTCATATTCCTATTCATTGAGGTTAATTTGTCATGTTATTACATTCATTGATTATTCTATCGTCTTATCAAATTTATAATATTAACTATGTCTACAATGGTTATCGGTTTATTACTTGCATACTATATGCCCATGAAATGTATACTCTATCATGCACCGTGCAAAGGACGGGTCCAGACTAGTTATTCTAATGCCAATGCATGTAAGGAAACTCCAAATATCTTAATCCACATCCCTCTTCTTTCATGTATATCATATAAATCCCATACTTTAATACTTAAGAACCACTATTGTATTCATTATGATTGTGCAGTACCTCTTTCATTTCTTAGACACTTGAAAACATAAATATATACGAACTTAAATCTACTTAAGGACACATTTTGCTATTGTCATTAAAAGCATATGCTAGGGCCCCCAAATTTCGTGGATCTTCTAATGTACAAACTAAGCTTCATGGCAATGGTTCACTAACTTTCTACTATAGTAACTTATCATCTTGCATCTCTATTTGGCTTATCTTCAAAGCTTTGACATTACTGCCTTTCTTTGCTGGAGTCCTGGTCATATTTCCTACTCTAGATCTTGTTAATACTTATGTTAGATCTGAGTGTTGGATTAAAGGTCCTCGCTTTATATTGTCATCCTTTTTCAAGTTTGGCTTAGAAAACTTTAATTTGATTGTAATTAGGGATGGGCAACGGACCGAGTACCCATTGGGTTAAGCGGCTAGCCGGTTTAAAATAGGGCTAATAATGGGCTGAGTTAATAATGGACTGGGCCAATATTGGGCCAGCCCATTAAGGCATATTAACGGGTCGGATTGGGCTAGCCCATTAACGGCCGTTTAGTGACCCATTAATTTTTTCAGCCTACTTGACACACTAATGTACATGTTCCAATTAGTTAAACTTATTACCAATACTTTGTACATAACAATAATTATTATATACCTTTTTTTAGCGCAAGTTTGTTCCGTTTTTAAATGGGTCCAAAGCGGGCCATCTATGGGGGACTTGACCCAACCAATTTATTAGCTTGGTTGTGTATTTTCTAACTTTGAATTTTCACTAGTTTAGTTTGATTGGGAAAGTACAGAGATTTTAGTTAGAAAACTAACTCACCAAAAATACTCCTTAGTGATGATGGACGGGCCATAGGCGGGCCGGGTTCATATGGCCCATAACCCAGCCCGTCCCATTAACAAATGTGTTGAGCCCAGCCTGACCCAGTTAGTTAATGGGCTGGCCCAGTCCAGCCTGACCCGGTCCGTTGCCAACCCTAATTGTAATATCCCATATATTGTAGTATTGAAGCAAGGACATTTTTTTACTACCTCTTTTTCCCTCCAAACCCACACAAAACCATATCCTTGCTTGGTTTTCCCCTCTTAAAAGGTACATATACTTCACTTACCCTTTCCTCCCCAGTCTAAGTTTTTGGGAAGATTGCCTATAAAAATTATGAATTCTCCTCTTAAAATCCATTATAATTGCTTCCTCTGCTCTCCTTGCTTTCTCCTCCCCACCTCCCCTTTCCAACCATTAGGTCTTTCACCAGACCGCTTTCGTTATCATCAAGATTTAACATGATATTCCTTATTTCCAGATCAAGAAAATAGCTTCTAAATAAATTGAGATTGCAAATTAAAGATTAAGGGGATAAGTAGGGACCAAAAACAATTCAAATCACAGATTGACCACTAAATTAAAATTATTTTGTATTACAAGACTTTAATTAGAGGAGGAGGGAAGAGAATCACCCACGTCAATCATTGATTTGGGACTTAAGGGTCAGCCTTGAGGTTTTATTCCTTTTTCTAGTTCATGTCTCCCACCACTATAAATTGACATGCTTGGAGAAAAAGGATCAATTTTAAGAGTTGTAGGAAGAATTAGGACTAACCTGAATGCGGAAGCGTACTGTTGGTAATAATCCACGATAATAAAGAAAACCAGTTACGCCAATAATAATATCGAGCTGCTACTAGAGTCGCTTAAGGGATGTCCACTTCCTAAACCCGAATACCCGACAGTGATGGTAGGGCAACCGTGGGGAGGAGGGGTGGAGAGTATAATCATTATTTATGTGTATTTTGGTTGACCCTCCCAAGCCTCCCTTTATAGGTAATGGGAGGGAACAACTAGGGTCTAGGGCAGTCGTTTTGTAGGCGTTAGGCCTCAACTAATAGGCGCGTCCAACAGCTCCCACTCGGCCACAAAGGCTGCAAACACACGTGCTCTCCATGAACCATGCCTCCTCACACTTCATACTGGGAATACGACGTGCGATCGGAAATAACAAATCGTGCTATGTTAAATTACCATCTAACTAACATAGCGCTTTCACAGAATGCGATACCTCAAGTCATCCTAAACATCACCAGTGGCATTACTAATCCCTGTATGCCATGATATATCATTTGATTATACACTCAATATAATCGCCTGGGCTGATATTGGTGATGACAGATAGACTTTTCCTTAAACACTCATGATACTACATCTTAACTTAACAGCTTTCCTAATATGTCCTCGCTGAACCGTATACATCGTGGTTCTTGAAAAACACATTAAAGTAGCTACATCAAGTTTTGATTCCGTATCATAGCTTCAAGTCAAAAGGGTTCTCGCTTACAGGGTCACACAGTGACAAGAGATAGGGAGGTCAGTTGTCACTTCGTATATGGTCGTCTTTTAAGCACACACAGTATGAAATACGTGTCATAACATAGCTCCCACTTACTTGGGATCGTCACCTTATATGCCATGCGAATCATCAGTCTAGATTTTCACCGAAAAATCTAACGTGAGCCACTAGATTAACATACTGAATGCTAATCTTGACACTCAAGATTCGGCTTTTAAGGCTTCAATATTAAATCATGTCTCATATTCGACTTCCTCGAGTCTCATCTTAGACTTACTAAGGCAACTATTTCTCAATCATACGTTATGAGTTATCAATATTGCACACCTAGTGCCAATATGATTACGTCTCATCCCGCTCGCTACTCAAGCGTCAGGGCGATTGCCTGTGTGACTAGGCCAATCAGAAGCCTGTGACTTTTTCAACATGTCTAACAGATAAATCACAAAACATTTAGAAAAAGAACACTTATCCTTTATTTCATAAATGCCTTTTACATGAAGAACGTATCTGTCATATATAACAAGATTTTATCCAAAAACTAAACTCTACGAAGTCCTAAACTCAATGAATGTGCTTTGAATGCATCTCTAGGAATTGGCTTAGTTAATGGATCAGCAATCATCTTGTTGGTGGGTATATGCTTGATGGCAACCTCCTTAGTCTTTATGGCGTCTCGCACGAAGTGATAACGCCTCTTGATGTGTTTGGTCTTCCGATGGAATTTCGGATCTTTGGCGAACTGGATGGCAGCTGTATTAATAACATCTCTACAGGATCATCAGCTCTCGGAGTGAGGTTGAGGTCCTGGAGGAAGCTCCTAAGCCACATTGCCTCCTATGTGGCTAGGCTGTATGCAACATATTCTGCCTCCATGGTCGACAGAGCTATGCAGTCTTGCTTCTTACTGCACCATGATATGGCTCCCCCAGTCAGGGTGAACATATATCCTGAGGTTGACCTGGACTCATCCAGGTCACCACCCCAATCGGTATCTGAGTATCCTCTCAACTTAAGGTCCCCGCCCTGATAGCATAGGACCAAGTCGGTTATACCACGAAGGTAACGCATGACTCTCTTAACTGCTTGCCAATGAGCCTGTCCTGGGTTGCTTTGGTAACGACTTACCAGACCAACCGCAAAGCATATGTCCGGTTGTGTACATAACATGGCGTACATTAAGCTTCCTACAGCACTAGCGTAGGGGACATTGCTCATGGCTTCCTTTTCTTTGTCTGTTTTTGGGCATTGATCGAGGCTCAAGGTTAAACCCTTCTCAATTGGAGTGTCTACGGGTTTGGAATAATGCATACGGAACCGTTCTAAGACTTTCTTGATATATGCCTCTTGGCTCATGCCTAAAAGTTTCTTAGGGCGATTCCTTATTATTTCCACGCCTAGGACATACCTGGCTTCACCCATATCCTTCATCTCAAAGACAGAGGATAGCCACCTTTTAGTGGCTTCGATCATCTCCAAATTGTTCCCAGCCAGTAGTATGTCGTCAACGTATAGGGTAAGGAACATAATCCCCCCAGTTGATCTTTTGACATACACACAGTGGTCCTCCGAAACCATGGATAAGCCAAACGAAGTTATAGCTTCATGGAATCTTAAGTACTAAGACCTGGAAGACTGCTTAAGACCATATATAGACCTTTTAAGACGACATACCTTGTCCTCTTGTACCTTTGATGCAAAACCAATGGGTTGGTCCATATAGATTTCTTCCTTAAGGCTGCCATTGAGGAAAGCAGTCTTTACGCCCATTTGGAATAACTCTAAGTCCAAATGGGCAACCATGGCCAGGAGTAGGCGAATAGAGGCAAATCTCACCACAGGAGAAAATGTCTCTTTATAGTCTACACCCTCAATTTGTGTAAACCCTTTCGCCACTAAACGGGCTTTGAACTTGTCGATCGATCCATCTGCCCGACGTTTTATCTTGAAAACCCACTTGTTTCCAATAGACTTACGCTGGGGTGGAAGATCAACAAGTTCCCAAACCTTGTTCATCGAGTCAATTTCATCCCTTATGGCATTCATCCACTCTCTATGGCTTAGTGAGTCAAGTGCTTCTTGGTAAGAGGTAGGCTCCTCGACTTCCAAGGGAGTGCATAGGAATATTTCCTCTTCGATTTGGAAATATTATCGAGGAATTCTTCCACGCTCACTCCTTCGGGGCCTGAGGCCTTCATTGTTCGCCTGCCTGGGCAAGGTATCACTCCTCCTTTTTCTAAGGGGTGTGGGACCTTGAACATGTGGAGAGTTGCTCCCACTGTCCCTCTGGGGCATGGGATCCTGAACATATAGGCTAAGTGCATGTTCGAGAACTAGAGATTGAGGACGGACCTTACTCGCAGGCTCACTTTCCTCATGTACAGGAGATTAAGGACGAGTCTCATTTTCCTGGGCAGGCAAGTTTCCCCCATTTCCTTCGGATAGCGGAGGCATACCATCTTCGGTGACTTGATTAGAATCCAAATCCTCCCCTTCACCGAATGATGGTGGGATGTTTTGTTGTAACTCAAACAATTCGACATCCTTCTTGACTTCACCAATGGTCGGGAACTCATCCTCAAGAAAGTCGACATTGCGGGAGTCTATTTCCGTCATGCCACCATTTGGATGTTCCCCGTACATCACATATCCTTTTGATTGTGCAGGGTACCTAATGAACACCATTTTGGTGGCTCTTGGACCAAGTTTTCCATGTTTATGGGTTAAGTTATGCACATAGCCGGCTGAACCCCATGGGCGCAAATGGTCCAAGGATGGCTTCTTACCAAACCATAACTCATATGGTGTGGCAGGTGCACTCTTGCTTGGCACACGATTGAGTATGTAGGCTACCGTAAGCAGCACATCCCCCCAAAAAACTGATTGGGAGGCTAGCATGTGCCATCATTAACCTGACCGTGTCAAGCAATGTACGATTCCTGCGCTCTACAACACCGTTCTGTTGTGGGGTGCGTGGAATCGTTAGCTGTCTTTGTATACCTTTTCTTCACAGAACTCCTTGAACATATCAGAGAGGTATTCACGACCTCGATTAGTTCGAAGGATCTTAACCCTACGTTCCAATTGAGTCTCTACTTCCGCCACGAAGCGTTTGAATACATTAAGTGCCTCGTAGCGATGAGATAATAGGTACACATACCCATATCATGAATAATCGTCTATGAGAGTAATGAAATAGATAGCCCCATGTCGTGCTTTGACGTTCATAGGTCCGCATATGTCTGAGTGGATTAACTCTAAGGGACTAGATGCTCTCATGGCCTTACCGAAAGGCTTCATTGTTGCCTTTCCAGCTAAACATGACTCACACCTAGGTAACTTAACCCTAGTGAGTCGGTCTAGAAGACCTTCTTTAGCTAGCCTATTTATCCTATCTTGGCCCACATGGCCAAGTCTAGCATGCCACTTAACAGATTCAGAATTAGAGTCAAAATAAGAAACATAAGTAGAGGATATATTATTATAGTTATCATCCAAATCTAAAATATTGAAATCTCCTTTCAAAGTTGCTTAGCCAAACAAATTGCCATTGTAGAACAAATCTAAACCGTCTGAACGAAAACCAAAAATAAAACCTAATCTTACTAAAGAAACATAAGAAACTAAGGAACATTGCACCTCAGGTGCATAGAGGGCGTCATGAAGGAGCAGCTTGTTTCCTCCACGGAGTTTGAGCTGGTATGTTCCTACTCCAAGGACATCTTCTTCGCTGTCGTTCCCCAGTACGACAGTCTGTGAACCCACCAGGTAGCGATGGAACTCCATGAATCCAGCTCTATCCTCAACTATGTGCTTGGTTATCCCTGTGTCTACAATCCATTGAGGAAGAGAGTTAGCAACGAATGCATGGGAACAAACATATAATTCAGGAGTTTTAGTAGAAGTAGGTACCTTGGCTGGCTCAGGACAATCCTGAGCAAAATGGCCCTTCTTTCCACAATTATAGCACTTCACACATGCTATATCCTTAGCTTTGTTGCCCTTAACTTTATGCTTCTTGGCAGTACCAGCATTGGAGCGAGAGTTCTAAGGAGGACGGGAGCCTTTCTTAGGTTTCTTACCACGATAAGATTTCCTTCCCTTAGGCCCCAATCCTTTGGCAACGAATGCCATACTGGGAGGCGCATAAAGCTTTAAGCGCTCTTCCTCCATTTCGAGATGTTTGGAGATTACCTCGAAAGTGTTGATGTGCTCACTGTGTGCCATGAACACTTTAAAACTCTTCCAATGTTCATTATCATTGGGAAGAGCCCTAATCACATTCAGGACTTGTTCCTGCTCAGAAACCTCTTTCCCTGCAGCCTTAAGGTCTCGAACCATAGCATTCACAGTTCGAAGGTGTTCGGAGATACTACAACTGGAGTTAATAGTATATTGCATCCATTTCAGCTGCAAGGTACGCAACCTTGTAGCAGATGTCTGCCCGAACCTAATCTTAAGCTGCATCCACATGTCCTTAGCAGTGTGGAAGCGTTCAAACTCACCCAGGAGATCGTCCCGCATACAAGACAGCATAGTGCCGCGTGCAAAATGATCACATTTGAACCATGCTTGATATGTTTTTAGGTTTTCTTTGTACTACTCAGTTGCAGTAATATCTCTACCTTATTCATCTTTTTCAGCCGAAGGATCCATAGAGGAGGTTAAGAGGTCCAGCATATCATCATTGTTTAGATGAAACTGGACCTTCAGATGCCAAATATCATAGTTCAAACCATCTAGTTTGTCATCAGCTTGCATGCAACCTATTATGTTTCTAGCTGCCATATCTGAAAGTATATTTTATCTATTAGACATATTGTTTAATAATTAAATTACCTAGAAAGCCCCATCATTCACAACATACGTTTGAAAATTTCGCTAAGCTCATAATCATCACGTACAGTTCGCGAATTTTGGAGCTTCTTTAATTTAATTATTAATCTCATAGAATTTCCTTAAAAGTTTTTGTTAAACTAATTAACATTTTAATTCAATGAATATCACGAAGATATTCACTTTTGATTATGTAAATATGTATTCAGTTAGTGTTTATGAAACTAATTCATTTAACACAACTATACATATGTATATCTTTGTCTTAATATATATATAACACAAAATTATATAATCATCCTCAAAATGTCATACCATAATCAATGATAATATGAGGATAAGGGGCCAAAAAAACATATATAACTTACAACAAAAATAATAGCCATTTCCAACATATAAAACAAATTTATATGATCATGGGAGCAAACATTCAATAATCCAAATTTGAAACAGTACCAACCCAAAATGAAAACGGCCCACAATAAAAAAATATTCCAGGCCGAACAAATAAGGATCGGGATTTTATCCTTCGGGTCAAGTAAATATTTTTGGGCCAACAGCCCAACAAGAAAAAATTGGTCCAAACACCCAAAAAAAAAATGACCCAATATAAAATTTCAAAGGCCCAGAACAAAAAAAACGGACCCAACCAAAAAAATAAAGGGCCCGGGGGGGTTTTTATAACTTGAGTATTACTAACCCTCCTCCTAAAATCGTTAAGCCGAGTCCCTCTCTCTCTCTTGGTGTTCCTCTGCCTGAATTCTCTCTCCATTCTCTTCGACCTCGCAGCCCATCTCTGGTTCTCTGTTTCTGGAACTCTCTCGACGCCATGGCCAAGAGCACGAAGCTCCTTTTTAGGCAATAGTCGTCGTGACCATGGCAGCCACCACCGCTGTTATCGATTTTCCAAAAAATGATGCAACAAACCACCACCAACCCCGTCGAGCCTTGATCTACGCTAAACTGGCGAGAACTATGGGTTCTGTGGTGTAGATCAGCCTAATCTGAGTCTGAGGAAGACGTTCACATGCCAAACGCGCCACTGAGGCGGTGGCGCGTGGCCTCACGCGCCTCCTGAATCGGTGTTTTTCGACTTCTTTTTCTCAAGGTTGCGTAGATCGGCGATGGGAAGGGGCTATGGGAGGAAGAAGATCATGAAACGACCTTCGTTGGCGGTGCGTGACAGTCACGCGCTACCCCTCAACGGTGTTTGCCTGATGGGTATGGCTCGATTGACTCACTTCCGGTTTCTAGCCTGCTCCCCCTCCCCTTTGTTTGTTTTCGTTTTAGGCGAGGTCAAATTTCAGGCAGAGGGATGTTAGGGTTAGGGTTTTGGGTCTCGGTGATTAGGGTTCAGTTGAGTGGGGTGGGTCTTTTCCCAAAAAAATTATGCCTTTCATGGTTTAGCATTCAATTCAAGTATGATTTTGTCTAAACATCAGGATAACATAAGGCATACACACACACATAGTGATACTAATTGGACGTAAGACGTGAATAATCATCGAAAGCACGTTATGTCTGATGTCCTGAATGTTGTGTTTTAGCATAAGACGTGTTCTTGGATTTCTAAGCAATTTAATCTTGTAGAAATATAACATGCATGAATCTGTACTCTCAGCGTCAATTCTTCAAAAAAAAAAATGATCTTTTTAATATTCCAGACACATAATCGTGAGCAAGTTATGATGAACATATCATCAGTAAAAACTAATAGAGTTCAAGGTATAGAAATATAACATCCATGAATCTAAACGAATTCATCTGGACATTGATAATAGTATAAGCATGCTTCTGATTTTAGCAGTTTGCATAATTACGAAAATTAGGCAAATTAAACGAAAAAATAGCTTGCTTTTAACGAATCAGTAAATTGCATAATCACGAAAATTAAGCAAGGAATTCATATAAATAAGCATGCTTTTGAACATATTATGTTTAGCAGAATTATTAATTTCTCAGTCGGGACTAATCTGAACAGTTTAGGCTCTAATACCATTGTAGGAAGAATTAGGACTAACCTGAATGCGGAAGCGTACTGTTGGTAATAATCTACGATAATAAAGAAAACCAGTTACGCCAACAATAATACCAAGCGGCTACTAGAGTCGCTTAAGGGATGTCCACGTCCTAAACCCGAATACCCGGCAGTGATGGTAAGGCAACCGTAGGGAGGAGGGGAGGAGAGTATAACCATTATTTCTGTGTATTTTGGTTGACCCTCCCAAGCCTCCTTTTATAAGTAATGGGAGGGAACAACTAGGGTCTAGGGCAGCCGTTTTGTGGTCGTCGGGCCTCAACTAATAGGCCCGTCCAACAAGACTGTTTAGCAATGATCAGGACAGATTATCATAGGGTCATAATAGCGCGTGCTTGGTGGTGGTGATAGGTCAAACAAATGCCTTTAGTGCCCTCATTTATCTCTTTTTTGTCTCAACTTGATTCGGACCACATCATCATGCTTGGTGCTTGTGCCTAACCAAATATTAGCTAGTTGTTGTTGCCACTTTTCCCACCCCCTCCACGTTATGAAACATGAGGCCTTACCCCCCCTTTCTCTTTCACTATGAAGCTCATTTAGAAATAAAAATGAAGATTGAATTCATTCTAAGTTCACCCCCACATTAATTTAATATATTAAAGAGGGGAATATTAATTTTAAGTTTGGCCATTGTATGCGAATTAATACAATTGATTTACGACCCATGCTTTCGCATTATATATAAAGTAAAGAGTATATTTTTGAAATATCTTAATATCCTCATGAAAGCATTTGCTTTATTATGCTTAATTTCTAAACATGCTTGTTAATTATGATAGATATGATAAATGCATATTTTCTCAATTCGAACTTATTATCTCTAGTGAAGACCATAAATTTACCTTAGAATAAGTTTTATATTACTCCAATTAGCCTCATGCGTTTAAATGATTCCATTGAATATTCATTGAATGAAATGAATATTTTGTTGAAGAATGAAGGCTACCAATAACATTACCTTTGCATGTGTATAAAACCATAACCTATCACATCATAGAAAAAGGTGGGGAACTTGATATAAATTAGGACTCTATCATAGAAAAAGGTGGGGAACTTGATATAAATTAGGACTCTATCATAGCCTAAGAGTTGAAGTCCATAAAATTAATGGGGAATTACAAACTTCATATTTTGGTGTTCCACATTTGAAATTCACAAAATTGTACGAATAACAACTAATTTTATAGATGTTCTTTTAAAATATTTAAGGATATTTATATAATTTTTTATTTAAAAAATCCAAGTAATGGGTGCTCAAGGCACTCATGCCACAAATATAAATCTGCCACTACTGTGACATATGACGACAACTTACTTTTCTTGGAGGATGTGAACCAATAGAAATAAAGGGCTTTTGTGGATTCCCAAGAAAGATGCCTCATAATCATAGGAAAGTCTTAGGACTATGTTATAATTTGGAGCATGTAATGAGAAAATTTGCTTTTGGGTCCATTGAGGTTTGATAAAATAGTTTTGGAACTCACAATTTTTAAATACTTAGAATGGAATATGAGACCCTAAATTGACTAAAATACCCTTAAAAATAAGATATTTAAATTTAGTACTAATAGTAGTAGTAACAAAACAAAATACTTAATTCATTTCCTTTTTCTATCTTTCCTCACCATAGCCACCCACTCC
The DNA here is from genome assembly GCA_029747015.1 of Carnegiea gigantea. Classification (NCBI taxonomy): domain Eukaryota; kingdom Viridiplantae; phylum Streptophyta; class Magnoliopsida; order Caryophyllales; family Cactaceae; genus Carnegiea; species Carnegiea gigantea. The sequence goes on along the minus strand of JAKOGI010000475.1, from coordinate 301,141 downwards.
CCACCATCACAATTACCCATGCCCCCAATGACAACCACTTACAAGGATGTAAGCAGAAAGTGGGTAAGGCACCTACAGTAGCCCTGTCACACATGTCACGATATTTTTTGCCCCACAAGCCATTTCCTCTTTTCTTTACCAAACTTGTCATGATTACTTTCCCCTTCTGATACATATGGAGACCTTCTTATCCTTGCACTAAGATATGAAGATGGTCTCATCTATTCAAAATGTACTTGACACCAATTTCCAGCACGTAGGTCTACGTTATTATCATATTTCACCTATCAAACGGCCTCAAAAATTGATTATCTATGACTTGTGGAAACGAAATCGAGTATACTATTGGGATACGTTAATATTTCTAGTATATATTTGTATTTAAATTCTCTAAAATAGGAAAATCCTCAAATATTTACCAATAAATTTACTGAATTTGGGTAAAGTTTGGTTCCAACCGTATGGTGACCAACTTATACAAATCTAAATTTTCTTAATTTCTTAAAATGTTTATTTTGGACCAACGTGCTAAAAATTGCCATTGGATTTCTTTTAGGAGAGAAATTGTCAAAATTATTAGGAATGTGCATAAAATTTAGTTTTGGAGTAATATAGATTTTGGCTCAATTTGAGGAAAATACAGTTGTAAACCTTAGCATTTTTCATTATAGAATGAATCTACATCCACAAGAAAGGGGCACCAACTAGCAGCACCCCCATTGGTGGAGTACAACTCCCTAGAATCTTCTAAAATATGGGGAAGAAATTCTGTAAATTACAGCTTATAGCATTTGTCAATATCTTTAGATTTTTTATTTATTTCTTAAGATATTTTGTAGGACTCTTGTTAGTCCACTTGCCTCACTAATATATCAGCTTTTTCCTCTCATTTTGAGTATTTATATACCCATTTCCATCAAAATAAAGATAGATTTGATGAATGAATGAATTACATGGCCAAAGGTCATTTCCTTTCTTAAAAATCTCTTAACCTTTTTCTCTAGTTTAGAGTGATGATTTAGAGTATTTTATTTAAAATTTCTATGTGGTCACTCGAAGCCTTTAGGAGAGAGATAGGGTGGAGAGTGGTGATCTTTTTAGAATCTCATTTACTGGGCTCTAATCTGACGATAACCTTAATTATTAGAGATTAAATTCACAGAGGAGCATCCGTTGTTCTTGGGATTCTCTTAAGTGTTGATCATCTAAGGAGTTGAGGATTCATCCCTTATTACCTTTGCTCCCCCAACCTGAAACATCAAAGCCCCACCACCATTATAGCACATCTACTAGCCGCCCATGAGCCTAACAATCCAAGTAAAACCATTGTTGAATACCATAGTCTTACCACAACCGCTTACCATTGACCCACATTAAAATTGAAATACAATTCCTTTGTCTCTCCTTCCACTTTTTATCTCCTCCTTTGCCAAACATCCACCATGAGGAACACCGCATTTCTTAGTTGCTAGTGACCCTAGATGTGGGCCTTCAGAACCTTCTTTACCTTGCTTGCGTTGTGTTAGCCAACACTTATTCTGGCCTTAATCTCTTTAAATTCCTCTTTTCTACACCTAAACCCCCCAAATCCCCCGCTTTTCAAGGACTGTTTCTGGTTCATAGTTTCTAGTGAGAATTTAGGGCTTTGCAGTGGAGGAAGGAACGGATAGAGATGTGGAGGTGATGAATTATTGATTGTACAGTGGTGAACAACCCATGACAGAGTAAAGAGTTGTTCTCAGGAGGAGGGCCTAATGGCATCAGGCTCACTAGTGACTAGCCAACTGACCCTCTAGTGTTGGTTATACATGGTTAGGCAAGATGATGCGGGTGCAGTGGTCGAGAGAGGAGAGATTGGGAGGATGGGATGAGATTTTTTTTGTTATTATTACTTATAAATTCAGAAAATTGCTTTTAAGAGCATTCTATTCAGTTTATTGCTTAACAAATCTACTTTTGAAAATCATACAGTGCCAAAAATGTGTTCTAAAAATTATAAATTTTAAAATCTATTTTAATAAATCTCAATAAATTTAAAAGAATTTTTTTCTAAAAGTAACTTCCATTTAAAATAAGGGTTTTGTTAACTAGTGCCTAGTGGGCACTAGTGGAGGAATCTTCAATTGGGGTCATCTAGTCTAGAAATTCTTAAACATTGCAATGGTATTTAATATGCAAATTTCTTTGGACAAAATTACCCTCCCACTAATATTGTCCTTTCCTTTCCTCCTTTTCATTCTCGGGACCATCACACTCATCATGTGTCAACTATGAGTCCTTGCATTAATATACCACCGAGGTTTTACTTTCATTCAAAAATACCACTCATATGTTTTCTTGTTCAAGTTTACCACTTAATTTTTATTTTAAAAAAGTGCCGCTATAGTCCCTATCCACTGGTGCAACAAGTTTTCTTCACCTTTTCCTTTTTCCTTCCTCTTAACCGGGAGACAGAGGGGTCAAAAAAGGTAAATTTATCCCAAAAAATCCATAGAGCCCTAAGCCACTCTCTGTGCAGCCACCACCGATGGAAAGCCTATTTATCTCTTTCGATTTCAACCTTTAGTTCAGTACCTTTTTTAAATCACCTTGCCCTCCAAAAATTCCCCTTAAATTTCAGCTTTTTCATCTCAACTCTTCTAAACAAATTGATCCCTGTCTATCTACAGATCAAGCAACACCATCATTACACCTCTTGTTAACCCGTTGTTTCTATCTTGTCAATCCTTCATTTTCTCTCTCTAGGTCTTCCTTTTATTTCCCCAGGATATGGGTATATACAGAAGAAAACCAACACAATCCTTTGCAATTACCATATTGAGTGGTTGATTTGTGTGATTGAATAGCAAGTGAAAGGTGGGCTGAGGTTGGAAGTTAACAGTTGTGGTCGATGTTACGGTATTCATTTTGGGTTGTGCATTGTAAGAAGAGAGAGAAGAAGAAGCAGGCGAGGGTCACTTGGTCCAAAATTCCCTTTTTTGTTTGAGTCATTCATAGAAAAGTTTAGAGCTTTTTTGTGATTGAAAACACCCAACTGAGCAGGAATTAGAATGATGCGTCCTATGATGCGACTTTGAAATTGGGTTTAGTCATTGCGATATTAAAGCAGTTATGTGGTTTATAGAAAGTACAAAAGTTATGTGGATCATGTTAATGGATAATTGGATATGAGAGTTGATGTCTTATATTATGTATAAATGTAATTAATATGTTCTCTGCTTTGAAAAGTAGTTTCCCTATTAGTTTTAAAGTCATAAATCACCATTATCTAGGCTGTGTAATATGATTTAAACGACATTGTGGTTGTGGCATTAGGAGACAGAAGGGAATTTGGGGGAAATAGGGAGTGGTTCCTTCTTGCCAAAATCGGGTAGTTTTACTATAGGAGAGAGAAGAACGAAGAAGGGGGAGAAGATGGGAAGGAAGTGATGAAGCAGAAGAAAGCAACAGCAAAGATGGAGGTGAATTGAGGTTGTGTGGGTAGAGAAATCAATGATGATGTGGAAGGTTTTCCTTTACATTTTTTCTTTTCTTTTCCTTTTTTACTGAATTTTTTTCCGTTTAAAAAAAAAAAAAAAGAGAACCAATGAAACTCAGAGCATTCGGTAAAGTGAAACTTGGAGTTGTAGTTGTGACCATGAAGCAAAACATGAGTGCTAAATTTGAATAAAGAAAAAGGTAATTGGTATTTTTGATAAAAAATAAAACTTAACAGGCATTGTAATCTAAGAACTCTCTCAAGTATGGTGTTAGAAATAAGAATATAGATCTTAGATCATCTACAATCCCTACATATTGTGTCTCCAAATATTTCATTTCTGGAAATGGTGAGACGAGCTTGGGTGCGATCAAATGCACGCTTGTCAGAGAAACCCGTCAATGAGGCCTCTTGTGTTAATGTTGGCTAGATCCTGGTAAACCCTGCATTCATCTGCTATTGTTTCAAGAACATTCAGAATCAGAATTAGCAAAACAATTGGAGGGGCGGTGAGGATTATTCACGAAGAGTCGAGATGGTTCGGTGCTATAGTCAAAATTGAGATCGCTCATAATCGAATGTGCAATTGGGTGCTTTAATTTGCTGAAATGGTTAATGAGGAAAGAGGTGGGCAGAGAGAGAGAGAGAGAGAGAGAGAGAGAGAGAGAGAGAGAGAGAGAGAAGAAGAGGGCCGGGGAAAATTGGGGGAGGGGGATGAATTAGGGGGCATCAGAGTTACCTGAAAGGCCCACAGAGACCAAGGCACAGAGAGAGATGATGAGGAATAAATGAAAGGCTGGATGGGTATATGCCAGAGATATAGTTAGAAAATGAAACAAAGGAAAGCCAAATGGGTTGGAAGAGGGATGAGATGAGTAATGTTGAGGGGTTTGAAATGGTGCAAAAAGGAAGAAGGGGTTTGAAAACTAAAAAAAGGGGTTTGATGCCACTGTAACAACTAATGACAACTGAGGTCTATGAGAGACAAAAAGTTGTGGGTATTTTTGTTCAATTAAAGACATTTGTAATTGTTTTGTTTAATTGATATAAAATTTATCCAAAATTAGCAGTATTTAATGTCTCTTAACCAATGCCTAGTGGACACTCAATAGAAAAACCCTTTAAAAAAAATCTAAGTTTGCGGAATGAATTAGCATCAGGAAAAGAATCAGCGCGAACATAGAAAGCAAAGGTGAGGATCCAAAATCGAAAGCAACTTAAATAATTATGTTTTTCTTTTTTTTTTTTTTACCTTGGACTTAGTGTGTTTTAGCTGATTCTTTGCTAGTGTTGCTTTATTCCACAAAATTAGATTCCTTTTTTATAGAAGGGCTTCTCTATTCTAGGTTGCTTTTACTGTAAAATATGCCAACCCCAAGTGTACATACATTAGAAAACAATCATGCAGCAAGTTGAAACCATGAGTTCTCTGTAAGCAACCCTCGTTTCTCTTCTCAGCATGAGGGCGTTGATTAGGTTAAAGGCAAACTATCCTCAGGAAACTGCCTTGGTTGGCTTTCTGTGAGGGGGTAAATTCAAATGGAAAACTGACTTATTTCAACAGAAGGAGCGACGCCCACTGGCTGACTTGCTATCTAGATTGAAAACTAGTGCCGGGATTCGCTAGCCGCTAGCACTCGTTATCTCATGGAGGCATATAGACGAAAAATAAACTACTTCTTTCATAGAATGATGGATTGACCTAGACCTCTTCTCGGCGGAAGTAGAAGTGCAAGTCAATGATGCCGTTGAAAGGCATTCTCTTGAGGATTGATGTATGGACTTAGTGCTTGAGGAGTTAGTGTGTTTAGATTGCGTTCCCACAGGCAGAGCATTAAATTACTCTATCTCTTGGTATAGCTCCATAAAGAACTCAGTCAATGCCAAATTGAGTAGTATGCTTGTCAAAAGTTCTGAAGGCGGCATACCGTACCCCAAATCTAACTGAGGTCTTTTTCATTTGGATCCAAGATTAGGTGAGTAAAGAAATGCTACAATTAATTCCATAACGTCACAATCTATGAAGGAAGTTTCAATGATCTACGAGCAATGGAGATGGAATGTCCTGAGAATATTCTACTAATCCATCCCAAAGAGTCATTTAGTAATGTCGTTAGTGGCTCCCATTGTTATTTTCCTATAGTGGTTTCTTTACTAGAACAAATGAACGAAGATCTGGAGGATGAGTTTATTATTCCAGATACACATATCAAGGTCACTTTCTTGGCGAATCAGTTGTGCACACTACGTGCTCCTTGGAGTAAAACACTCATGGGTAAGGTTTTGGGATCCCTAGTCAAGTATGAGGTACTGATTTAGCATCTTCCATTACTATGGAAGCCTCAAGGTAAGTTGGATATAACTGATCTGGGTAAACATATTCTTCTTTTTAAATTTGACTTACAATCTGATCTTGAACGAATTATGTTTGGTGGACCTTGGTTCCTCTTTGGACATTACTTGATGTTAATACCATGGAAATCGAATTTTTAACCCTCCCATAACTCTTTTTCCTCTATGATTGTTTGGGTCTGTTTCGCAGAACTGCCTGTTGAATATTTTCACAAAAGTGCCTCATTTGATATAGCCAAGCCTATTGGTGTTCCTATTAAAGTTGATTTTGCTATAGATTTTATCAGCCGAGCTCGCTATACCAGAGTTTGTATTGAAATTTCCTCGTCCAAACCGCTAGTATCTCAAATATGGGTGGTTAATGGCTGGCAACACATTAAATATAAAAATCTTCATTTACTTTGTTTGACCTATGGCATAGTTGGACATATGCAGGATAATTAACAAGTCAACGTAGTAGGTGTAGTGGTGTTCTAAATGGGGGCGGTGGTTCATCTTCCCCACCAACCATGGATACTTCTAGTTCTATGGTGGATAATAGAGGCCCATATAGGATTAAGTCCTATGACTTTGGTGGATCTCATCCTTTCTCTAATAGTCCTATCCATATGGCTCCCAGTGCAAATGAATGGGTAGTGGCCATGGTAAGGAAAAAACTGGCTCAACCCAAGTTGCCTTCGGGTATGATCTGCCCTACTAAAGGCCCCATTAGATTGGGCTCTACTTTTCGATCTTCAAAAGAGAGTCCACAGCTACGGCCCCGCCCGCTCAACAAAAACAAAGGTGTTATTTCCTGTGACATATTAGATAACTCTCATGTGCAGGCTGGCCCAAGTCACACTGTAAAACCCAATGATCTTTCACCCATACCGATGAATAATTCCTTTCAAGTTTTAGGTTCGGTTTTGGACACTGCCCATTAGTGTACCATTACCCTTCCAGCTTATCATAATCATATCTTTACTATCCACTGCATGTAGCATTTAAGGGATAATACAGCAAATGCCCTATTAGACTTTATACAGGATGTCTGGAAGGCAGCTGCTAGTGCTAATCCTTGTCCATCTTCAACAGTATCTAATCATAATGATTCTGCTTCTCTTTTAACCTAGGGTAATGCTAGGGTTAATGGCCCTTTATTTATGTATACTGATACTTCCACAGGAAGTCATGATAGCTCCATTTCCCTCAGCTCTTCACTGTCCCAACACCATGAAAACCTACCTCCCCTGATTACGATAGAATTCGCCCTCAAACAGCCAGTCCAATCCACTATCCTCATCCATGAATCATCCATGCCTCAAATTACCTCACAATCTTTCATCGGATCTCCACCGCAGAGTGTTGCTTTGGACAACCCACTACCACTGCCCATAACTCATCCAAGTTTGTAACCATCGATAATATTGCACCACTCTCCTGGTATGAACTTTAGCCAAATTCCTTTCTAAACTCATTTTTGCCTATGCTATGCCTACCACATTACCTCCCCAAGCTGACGATTATTAACCCCACCTAAATCTTTTTCCAACTTTTCTAACTCCTGCGCTCTAGCCGTTTCTAGCGAAACTGGCACTGGAGTTGAATCACCATCTCAGAGAGGCGGTCAACCGCCAGATGCGCTAGGCGATTGCTACCCAACACATTCATCACTCTCAATCATGGAAATTTCTCAACCCCAAAATCCCTGCATTCGGCCTCCCCCACGAAACTTTAACGTGAGAAACGTAGGAGAGCATGGGGACGAGGTCGGTTTGACCTATTTCAGAAACCGTCTCCAGTGCTTCCGGCTGAACCGCCTGTTCTCACTTATGAAACTGGTCTTCCTATTCAATTTACTGGTGAGCCATCTTCCTTGAATTAAGGTATTTCTAACTTCTATTTAGCATCTACATCCCCAAACCCCATCTCTACGGACTCACCTCCACAGGGATCCCTCCAACCCACCCATTCTGACATACTCTCGGTGTCTAAAAGAGACAACACCACCCCTATCTTCCAATCCAATGTCCATGATCAATAAAAATAGGAAGATCCTAATGTGGAATGTGCGTTGAAGCTATTATAATAATTTTTATATTTTTCTTATGGACTTATTATGTGAGCATCAGCCGGCATTTATTATCCTACTGGAAGCACCACCTCCTGATGAAGCAATTAAAAAGGTCAAGGAGAGGTACGGGTTCTCGAATTTCCATTTTGTTAAGCCCATGAATCGAAGAGATGGAATATGGTTCTTCTAGAAGTATCCCGTTCAGGCACTTGATTTCATTTCTTGGGAGTCATCTCTCTTCCATAATTTGATCACGATGGTGCCTGGTGAACCTGAAGTAGTGTTATCAGCCATGCATGCTCCTAGTTCCTCTACCCAATGTCTACAATTTTGGAATTATTTAGCGCAGGATCCTCCTCCTTTGCATCATCCTTGGTTGGTTCTTGGTGATTTGAACATGGTCACAAGTGTGGCTGAAAAGAGAGGAGGTAAACCTTTTCGTATCTCGCAATGTTGTACCTTTTCGAATTTTGTTAATTCTACCTTTTTAGTTGACTCAAGCTTTTCTGGGCCGTTGTTTACTTGGGGCAATGGTCACCCAAGATTAGATAATATTGAAGAATGTTTAGACCATGTGCTGGCAAACCTTAATTTGCTACAAGTTTATCCGCAGACGCAGGTAACTCATCTTCCCCGTTTATATTCTGATCATTGCCTCTTTTGATTAATCTATGGTCTGGTCATCCACGCATGCACTCTCCTTTTTGGGGTTTAGTAGCTTCGACCCAACATGAGGATTTTGCTTTTTTTTTCTAGAAGTATTGACTCCTTATAGCTCCTTTATTCATAATATTAAAGCTTTTCAAACTTAAGCCCCCATATAGCATAGTTTAGTTTTTGGTAACATTGTAGGGAAAAAAAGGAAGCTTAGGGCTTGTTTACTGGGAATTCAGAGGACTCTATGGAATGGGCCTAGTCCTTTCTTAGAACAACTTCAAATTGAATTAGGCTAATTATATGATCAGTTAAGTTGTATGGAGAAAAGTATTTGGGCCCAATGAGCCCTTGTTAGTAATTTACTTTGTAAGGATCTTAACTCTCGGTATGTTCATATGCTAGTTAAAATTCATCAATCAAAGCGCTATATTTGTATGCTGAAGAACACCAATGGCCACTGGGTTAAGGATTAGGATATTCTTGCCCAATTAATATCCACTTGTTTTATCAATTTCTTCCAATCTGTTGGGCCTTCTCGTCATAATAGTATTGGGCCTCTCCCTGCGTCTAGAGTTTTTGAGTCTCATAATCAGTTAGATGATCCGTTTTTATTAGCAGAGGTTAAAGTGGCCCTTTTTAGTCTAAACTCTCACAAAGCCCCTGGGCCAAATGGAATTCAGGCCCATTTCTTCAAGTATGGTTGGACTTTAACATAAGATTCACTATGCCAATTTGCTAATCATGTTCTTTCCCACCCAACTGATATTCAAAGTGTTAATCAAACATTTATGTCTCTTATTCCAAAGAAAGAATCTATAGAGGAAGTGGTTGATTTTCAGCCTATTAGCCTTTGTAATACTTCTTATAAGATCATTTCCAAGTTGATAGTTCAGCGCATTAAACCTTTTTTGTCTAATTGTATTAGTCTCAGTTAGTCAAGCTTTATTCCTAGAAGGATTATGAGACGATTTCTGTGGAATAAATCAGGCAATGCTAGGTATTTTGCTCAAATCAGTAGGGACACTGGGGTGGCTTAGGGATTAAAAATATGGCTCAATGGAATAAGGCCTTCCTATTAAAATTAATGCGGATCTGTTATCAAAAGAAAAAGTTCCTTGGGTGGAGCTAATATAGGCCAAGTATTTACATAACTCCAAATTAGAACTTGTTGAAGTTAAAGCACATCATTCCCCTTTTTGGAAGAGCTTTCTCAATTTGAAAGAGCACCTGTTTCATAACCTTTGTATTAGTATAGGGAATGGCAAGTCTACATCCTTTTGGTTTGATAAATGGCTCCCTTCTGGAGCATTCGCTAATCAGATGATAGCCAATCCCCCAGAACCATGATTTCATGTAACGGCAACTTATTATGTACACCCGGGAGCACGTGCTCCCATGTATATTTTATATATATATTTTTTGGGGTGTATTTGTCATATAGGTTTATGTGTTATATGGGAGTACATACACTCGAGTGTATGATATCGGCTTTGCAGTTAGTTATTTTCTTATTGTAGGGAAATAGAATGTTCAGAAACTTAAAAGATGGGTTCCCCTTGAGTTTGTTAATTAGATTTTGCTTTGTCCCACATCCTCTAACCCTATACAAGATGGCATGATAGTTTGGCCACGACCTTCCTTTTCCCAATTCTCTATTGCAGGTGCCTACGACGCTCTTAATCTAAGAGAGCATCCCCTTGATGTTTTAGTTGAAATTATCTGCGGTATTAAACTGCCTGCCAAAATAAAGTTTCACTTATGGCGCCTTCATCATAAATCACTTCCAGTGGCCCAGTTGCTTAATAAATTGATACCTATTATTTTAGCTTGTTGTGTCATATGTGGATATCCTGAGGAGAATCATCTATACTTATTTCG